>JBBCBC010000023.1:16558609-17152017 GCA_037126765.1 Stenogyne calaminthoides | reverse complement strand
ATTATTCTTTGTGTTACTAAGACGATTAGCCACATCTAAATTTCTAAACCCGATATTTTAGTACAAAACAATAAGATTCAATTTTTTCAAAAAATAAATGTTCCTTGAGGATAAGTAGTACTTCCTCCGTCCCAAGAAGATTGCAACACTAAAAACGGCACGCAAACCAAAGAGAAAAGTAAAAAGTGAGTTTGAATGTAATAAAGAAGGGGTATTGTGGGTAATTCAAGATGGAGATGTTGACTTTTAGTGAGTTTGAGTTGAAATAAAGAAGAGATTTGAGTGACAATTTTAAAAATAAAGTGATGTTGTAAGGGTGTTAGTATTATGTGTTATTTTTATTTTGAGAGTGTTGCAGTAATATTGAAACGTTCAAATAAAATAAGTGTTACAATAATTATGGAAGAGGATGAGTATTTCAAAACACACTCTAACCAAGCGTGCTTAAAATCTGTTTTGGAGTACGTATTTTAATTTGCCCTCATGGGAAGGGAAGCATCGTTTATAATCACCACCATTCAATTTGCCAACCACTCCACTCTGATGTTGTTTCTCGTAAATGAAAATAGTATAATATTGTCTGTTTCTCATAAAGTTGTTCAATCCAATCATATCACTCTGGAACTTTTTAAATATTTCGCACTTAATATGCTACAACGGTTATCATCTTCCATATTCAGGTTTTAGACGTGTTTTGAAACATTTAAAACAGCTTTTAAAAGCACTTATTTTCAAAAGTTGTGAGAGACAGCTTTGAAAATAAGTGCTTCTGAAAGTTGTTTTAAGTGTTTCAAAATACGCCCTTAATTCAACAATACTTCCGTATTGATATGTGCCCTTATGTATAGACCATTACTGTTAGAGCAGGTGTAGTGTGAAAATTTTCATATATGAAAATTTATAAAATTATCCTAAATCAACCATCTACACCCTAAACATTAAATAATGAACTCTAAAATTATGATCTATTCAGGCCGGGTGAACCATAAACCACTTGGTCAAGTGAACCATGAACCACTCAATTTTATCTTATTTTCATCAATTACAAAATTTGGTTGTAAATTAAAATTTTTTCATGTATAAAATTTTCCATACTAGACTTTGTCTTACTGTTATACTAGCACGTAGTCCGCTCCCCGCGTACTACGCAGAATTTAAAATAATGTTTTTATTATTATTTTAAATTAAATATTTTAAATATTTAATTAATTTTAATTAATTTAATTATAAGTATATTTTTTATATTCTAATATTATTTTTGCATATTTTTATCCATGTTTTATTTTAAATTACTTATTCCCATTAAAATTAGATATCATACTCATTTCAATTTTATATATTATTTACATAATATATGTCGTTTTGACATTCTCACCGCTCATTATATTATATATACCCCTCATTATAACTTTTCATGGTTATTATATTGTTCTATCTTTTTACAAATATGGTGTGTAAATAATTTTCTCAGCCAATAGTAATTATTGTTAGAAATATTTAATTATAAAATATTAAGATTAATGATGCCATAGAAAATTTAAATGACCATAAAAGTCAATTATTATGGGTATATATGAAATAGTGAATAGAGAAAATATCAGAACGATATTTATTATATAAATATTTTAATAGATTAAAAAGACATTAGGAAGAATGGGAGAAAGTACTTTAGAATAAAAAATGAATGAAAATATGCACATACAATATTAGAAAATAAAAATTATTTCTATAATTGAATTAATCAAACTAATTAAATATTTGAAGTATTTAATTTAAAATTAATTATATAAAAATTATTTTCAATCTCGCGTAATATGTCGGGTTACATGCTAGTGATATTTTTAAAAAAATAAGAGGGAATATAAATTAATAAATATGGAGTGATATTTAAAAATGAATTGACTTAGAAACCTCTATGAATCTTCCAATAAATGTCTTCAGAAAAAGATGAGACGAAAAAAAATGGATACTAACAAAGAAAGTCATTAGACAGATGCGATAAAAAAATTGGTAAAAAATAAGAATCAAAATATTTATATTAACTCTATTCTAAAAAAAGATTGAATGACATAGATTAAATTAGAAAAATTAATATTATTAATTAAAAATTATATTATTAATAATACCATAAATAATTTATCATAAAATTATTTGAAATATAACAACCATATGAATAATGAATAATTCATAATTAATATATAAGAGATAAATGGAAGGTAGAGATCAAAATTAAATAATGAATTAGTGAGATTAATTTTTTTTTAAATTAATAATAATATAATAAATAATTTCTCACAAAATTTTGAAAATTTGAAATAAAGCCATAATATATGAATTGGGGTGATTACTGATTCGCTTTAGTATATAGGAAATTCATTGAATTTTACTTAATAGTAATACAACATTTAAAAAATAACTTCTAACAATTTATTACCTCTAACATAATTATCAATGTGGAATCTAACGGACAAAAACATCATACATATAGTCTGAAATATAAAATCTTGAAAAAGGATTAAAAGAAAAATAATATATACACTAAAATAATTATATACTCTTAAGATTATGTATTGCAAGGTGTTAGAATGGACTTAAAATGTTAAACAAAATAAAAGTTCTCATGTGGGTCATGATAGTGAAATAAAAGGGCAATTTTATTTGTTCTGTAATCACATTGATCCCTTTTATTTGTTGTTCTGTAATCATATTGATCTATGTGGCCCAATTTACAAGAAACTGGGTTTTTTTTTTAATAACTCTATATCCTATTCAATAACCAACTAATCTGGAGAACTAGAATCTATCGTCCATTAACGGAGGCCCCACTTCAAAGCAGAGTTATAGAATTACTGCAACAACAGTTGCTCCTCTTTCAGTAGACATATTTGTCCCTAAAATAAAACATATATTAAAAATTATGTTATTATATAAACACAAAAGTACTGTTACTATAAGAAGAAAGATGTGTTAAACATCACTCCCTTTATTTCATCGGCTTCCTCCTCTATTTTAATTCACTTATCCCTTTGGACCATGTTTCAAGGATCCTACCGTTAAATATATTATACTAGTATAGAATCCGCGTATTATGCGAGATTTTACAGTAATACTTTTAATATATATATATATATATATATTTATATATATATACACTGCATTTTAAAAAATAAAGAAGCAAAACAATATGACAAGAATAAAGTTTTACATATATTTAAATATAACAAAATTTTGCATGCACCAAATGCATTGTACAATTCAAGTGTATTTTTTAAACATGCAATTATGCAAGTTGTTTTCACATACACATAACTTGCATGTTTCATTAAATTACTTGCATGATATAAATATGCACGTGCATTGCATGGTGCACTTGATTCATAAACGACATACAATTAAAAGATATACTTCCTCCCAATTTTTTAAGTGTTTTATCCTCCAATAGTAGTTATTGTTAAGAATTTATACTTATCATTAACTAAGGTTAATTTTGGCATTAGAAAAATCTTTAATTTATTTTAAAAAAAAACCTAGAATGACATCTAAAAGAGGGAGTAATAACCCAAAATAACATCCAAAGAATTGGAGGGAGTAATAAATATTTGAGTTTTTCTACCTTCAGAAAATGCTTCGTCCTTCCTAACGTCATGAAACCATTTTAATATCATTGAATCATCGATCCAATGTATATATATATATATATATATATATATATATATATATATAATTTTTTTTGAATGATTTTACTTTGCATTAGGGCGTTTGCACTGTGTATATTATAATCACACTGCATCGCTTTACTAATAAATTAAATTAATAAATATAAAATGATAGAAATATCCTTTTTAATTTAAAATATTAGTTATAATATATTAATATTTTATAAAGTGAAAAAATACAATTTTTAATTTAAACATATAAATTATAAAATTATATATATATCTTTATTGATATTTTTTTATTAAATAAAACACTTTTAGGCAGAATTAATATAATAAATAAATTATTATTTATATTCTAATCATCCATTTCAACCGAGCCCTAATTCTTTCAGAAAATGGAGTAGTATGAGTTCCATGGCGAGCAATTATTTTTTAATTAAAATGGAGCAATATTTTGATTTGAAAAAAATAATTTATTTTTAATTAATTGTATTGGAATACGAAGTGGTCTTAAACATAATTAATACGACCGAATGTTAAATTTATAAATGTAATGAAATATATTTTAAAAATATTATAAGGATATTTCATTATATATTTTTCTTTTGAAAATTAATCTATTCATTCATGACGCTATATCGCCCTAGGTGAAGTTGAATGATGTGTTAATTTTTATTGGACCTCTGACGTCAGAAAGAGCTAAACCTTTCCTGACCGTAGAACAATCCTAAATATTTTTAAGACATATATTATTATCTTATGAAAATGATGAAAATGTATGTGCTCAATGTGAAAATGTGTTTTTAGGATAAAACTCTTGTGTTACACGAGATCTACTAAATTTTATATTATTATCTTAAATTAAATTAAATATCTAAAAAGAGTTATTTTTAAAAATATATTTGATCAACATTATATTTTTAGAATTTGATATGTGCAAAATAATTTTATTTATTTACTATTCTATAAATTCGAGATCATAAATTATGTGTATTTTTAAATGTAATGTATTTTACATTTTATATTGTATATTTTTTTAAATATAAAGTTTGCCGTGATCACAGTTAAATATATCAATCAATGATAATTTAACATTATTAGGAGAAGGTGAATATCCTGCAATGATGAATATTATATATTTTTTTAGTCTTATGACGTCTTCGAGATATTTTTAACATTAATAAACAACTTGCAGTATAAATTCATTAAAAAGTTAAGAGTAAAAATATTAATTTATAATTGTTTTGAATTTAAATAATGAAATCTCGTGAGAAAAAAAAGAAGGAATAAGAAAAAATGAAAAGTTTCGGAGAATAAAATTGAATCTCTTAAAATTAGATATATATTTTTTAAATATTAATAAAAAAATTCATAAATAATCAAGATTCTTTGAGACAAACACACATAATTTTCAACTTTTGGAATAAGTCATGTCATCTAAAAATATTCTATACTTATTATAATCATATTATATTATCATGCTAAATATAAATTAAAATTTGACGCATAAGCAAAATAGCAAAATGAGTGTCACTAAACACACCCCATAATCTTTAAAACAAAAATAGATATATATATATAAAATGACTAAGTTACCTTATATAAATACGGGATACTATTTTATCTTTCTTTTAAGTTTTATTTATTTTAATTTTAGCCCTGTAAATTTTTTTCACATTGAAATTGATTCTTTACTTTTTGTAAGTCTATTTTTTTAAAATTATTATACGTGAAAAAAAAAAAAAAATTAAAAAAAAATTAAAAAAATAAATTAATATATAAAAATAATAAAACAGTGACTATATCTTTAAAATGAACTAAATAAAAAAAAATCATATAAGCAAAAATTGAAAAAAAAATCTGAAAAAAATTAAAATAAATTGTATAAAATATTATTAAATCTTCAAAATAAGTGATTTAAGAAAAAATCAAAAACCAATTAAAAATAAATAAAATATTAAAAAATAAAATAAATCTTCAAAATTAATTTAAATTAAATTGCTTTTTCAGATTTTATTTAGTTTTACTGATTTTTTTAATCTTAATTATTTTGTAGATTTATTTATTTTTAAATATTTTACAGATTTCACTTATTTTTTTCAGTTCTTTTAATTTATATAATTTTTAAAAATTTAGTTTACTTTTTAATGTTTTTATTTTGTATTTAGCTTTTTTATGATTTTGAATTTTTTTTTCTAATTAAGTTTTTAAATAATTTAATTGACTTTTTTGTAATATATTTCTGATTTTATATAAAATTTTAAGAATGTTTTCATAAAAAATTGATGAATACAAAAGAATCAAATGATTTTTTTAGGAGAGAAATGTTCATGAGAAAATGAAAGATAGAAAAGTGTTATTTTTATAATTTGATAGAAGAAAGATATAATAGGAAAAAAAATGGGGTGTGTTTAGTAATGCATGTTAATTTTTCAATCTTATTAGGGTATACTTAATAAATAGGGTGTGTTTAGAAGATTTTGGGGTGTGTTTAGTGGCACTCCTGCTAAATAACACATCAGGAAAAAAAAGTCTGAATAGTAATATAGGGGAATAAGGGATTGGGAAAATTTATGTTCTTAAAGAAAAATAAGTGTCAAAAGATTTGTTTCATAATCATTTTGACAAATAATATTGTGATTATAATAAATATTACGATAATCACATGTTTGTTTTCATATTGCGACAAATAATATTGTGATTGTAATAAATATTACGATAGAATATGTCGTATTGGATAATAAGAAATTAATACAATGAATTTGGAAATAAAATCTCATTGAAATTTTGTTTTCATTTTTTAGGCAATTAATCATTAATTTTGACCATCAAGATATCCGTATAAAAAAAGTGTGTACACGTGTTTATAGAGTGTTTTCAAACATATTATACAAATATATATGACAACATATAACAGCGGAAGACTTAAAAACACTTCGCAAATTAATTCAAAATCTTGTATAGACTTAATTCAGCCTATATGAGTCATATGACTAAAAACTTTACTATAACGATTAGTGACATAAACAATAATTTTTTTGCAAGACCCTAAAAGATATAGTTAAAAACACACTTCCCTAACGATCTATTGACACGTATGGTAGCAATCCTATTCTACCTAACATACAAGACAAAGTGATAAGTATTGATTAGAATGTTGTTACATTGGAATGTTGTTACACATTCGACCAACACAAACGGATAACGACCCTCACAATCTAAGATGCACTAAACACTCGATAGGTTGTATCTCAAATGTTATCTTCAAGTTTTGATGTTCAATATAAGCTTGTACTTATAGGGCTTTGAACTAAACTGCATTTCTCATCCACTAGGGCGGTTTGAATGTCTTAGAAATCCTTCAAACTTCACTACATGATCTTTCATAACCACCCATGATCTTTTCAACTCCCACTCTTACAATTTGCAACCACTTGACTGAATAACCTTCAAATCGTGAACCTGCAACGTAAGAAACATAGATAAAAACATTTAATAATTCGAAGTTAAAGAAGAAAAAACAAATTTAAATATTATTCAGAATATTTTTCCAACATGTGTCACAGTATAGATCACCATATCAACAAAAAAATTACCCTCATTGCAATTTTGCCGCATAATATTGAAATAATCCACATTAGTTGATACCATATCAAAATTTATACCCATACACATACTCTACAATGAAATATAAAATTGATATCATTATATTTATTAATTGATACTATTATTCTTATAAATTAATACATACAACTATTTAATATTATGATATTAATTTATAAATACAGTGATTAAATTAATAAGTATTATAATATTAATTTATAAGTGTAATGATATATATTTCATATTATGAATAAGTTCCACCGAAAATCTATCCACATATATATATATTAATTAATGATGGATATTGTTATGGTTAATGCAAAATATATGAATTAATTCACGGAAGGTGGGCCATTTTGTCCTATATGTGAAATGGAAAAAAAAGTATTAGCAAATATATAACTGGAGAAGTCGTTGTCATAGATATTGAAACAGAACATAAACTTGAATGCACAACAAAACTCATTCAATTTGTTTCTCTCCTTGAATATTAATTTTGTGGAATTGTTTCCAATAATTGGTGAAAAAAAGAGTTGGGGTGTTTTTGGTTGTTGAGAGAATAAATGCTTTGTTTTCTGTGCTGAAATGGACGCTTCAGTAAAAGTGTAATAATGGCAGCTCACTCCCACAGACAGAATGAGTTATTCTCTTGTTTTTTTTATTGCTAATTACTCCCTCCATCTCATTTTATTTGTTACCCAATTTTAAAAATTAGCACTAAATTCTTATCTTTTACTTATTATAGGCCAAGCCTTGTATTGTATACATCACATATATAATATAATTATACAGTATTTTGGAATCATGCAACTTATTGTATTAAAATATATAATTTATTTACGCTAAATTATACTCCCGCCGTCTCTATCTTAACTACATTCTCTCCATTTAAGGCGTCTAAATCTTAACTGCACATTATCTTAAATGAAAATACTCACTTTATCACATAAAATATTAATAAATAACTCTTTCAACCTTCAATATTTTATCACTTTATCAATTTATCACATAAAATAATAATAAACAAATCTTTTTACTCCAACACTTTATCACTTTTTCTTAATCTCCGAGCACACAGTAAACCACCCAAAAAGATTGGGACGAAGGGAGTACAATAAAACAATTCAGTGTAAATAAATTATATATTTCAATATAATAAATTGTATTATTCCAAAATATATTATAAAATGCATGGTGCATCTGATACACATAAAATTCACCTTTTGTATAGGATCAATTGATACATATTATTACAAATGTATTTTTATAAGTGTAAAACTGAAATATAATATTTAATTCCCCTAAATTAGTTTAAAAGTGATCCTCCTAGTTTGGGACAAATTCTTTTCTTAAAAAAGTCAAATGAGTGAATCTTCTATGCCCTCCTTCCTAAAAAAAAAAAAAGTTTATTCATTTTTTTTAAACATCCCATAAAAATTTACACACTTAAAAAAAATCTTTTATTAAAATTTTCATATATTTACACCAACTATCATTACTACACATACACTCAATATGCATTGCCCAAAAATTAGGGGATTTTCTTAGATCGGAGAGTATAATATTTTTACTTTTGGCTTTGGGCAAAGACGAGCAATCGCTAGTGCGTGGTCCGTGTAAGAGAGAGAATAGCTACATTACATATACATAACATAGAGGAGTCTTGGAAACAATCCTCTCTCTCATGAACAAACGCCTACCTTCAAGATTCCAAATGAGACGAGACTGAAGGTATTAATTAAATAAATTTACACAGCTTGCCTTTCACACACACACTCAAACTCTTTGGAAACTTCCTAAGGCTCCCTCTTCATTGTCCAACTCAGACACAGATTCACAGCGAATTGCATTAAAACACAACTTGTATCGCAATTCCCAGCAATGCAATTGAATTTTTTGATATTTTCATCCAAACCCATTAATCAGTTACCTCTAGTTTTGCAGAGTTAGGCGTTGGTGAAAGTGAAGAGGGAGTTGGATCCAGCAAGTATAATGTTGGGATCATGAGAATAATAATAGGTACATTATTCCTTTATGTGATCTGTTTGCTTGATTTTGTCTCCACAATTACTGAAAAGGAGATTTTGCTTCAATTTAAGGGTAGCATTACGAGTGACCCTTATGATAGTTTGAGTAATTGGGATTTAAGTAAAAACCCCTGTCAAGATTATGGAGGGGTTTCATGTAATTCAGATGGAAATGTGGTAAAGATTGTGTTGTGGAATTGTAGTCTTGCTGGTGTTTTATCTCCTGCATTATCTGGATTGAAATATTTGAGGATTATAACCTTGTTTGGAAATAAATTCACTGGTAACATCCCTTTTGAGTATGGTCAAATTGATTCTTTATGGAAGCTGAATTTGAGCTCCAATGCCCTTTCTGGGTGGATCCCGGAATTTCTTGGAGATTTGAGTAACTTGAGGTTTCTTGATTTATCAAGAAATGAGTATACTGGTGAGATTCCCTCAGCATTGTTCAAGAATTGTTCTAAGACCAAGTTTGTTTCGTTAGCGCACAACAATCTTTCCGGTTCAATCCCTGTGTCTGTTGGTAATTGTGTAAATCTAGAAGGGATTGATTTGTCTTTTAACAGTCTTGATGGGGAATTCCCTTCGGAGATTTGTGATGCTCCAGTGATGGAGTATCTTTCAGTGAGAAGTAATATGCTTTTGGGGAGTGTTGAAAATCGGGTTTCGAGATGTAGAAATTTGGAGCTTTTGGATCTTGGTAGCAATATGTTTAGTGGGTTGCCCCCATTTGAGGTTATTGGATTGATAAATCTTACATATTTCAATATTTCTTGGAATAGGTTCGAAGGGGGGTTTTCGGACATGGGAATTTGCTCGGGGAGTTTGGAAGTTTTTGATGTTTCTGGTAATGATCTCTATCAAGAAATTCCCACAGCAATCACCACATGTAGTAGCCTTAAATATTTGGATTTGAGTTCTAATAGGTTGAATGGAAGTATACCTGTTAATATTGGTGATTTGAAGAAGCTCTTGGTTATCAGATTAGGAAATAACTCGATAGATGGAACGATTCCTTCACAATTGGGGGGTATAGAATGGCTGGAAGTGCTCGATTTACAGAATCTCAGGCTCGGTGGTGAAATTCCGAACGAGATCACCAAATGCCAGTTTCTTCTTGAGCTGTGAGTCCAACTCTTTCCCACTACTATATATGTATTCACATCATTTTTTTTTTAGGGAAAGTTGTATTTTTAGTCCGATAAGTTATCCCTAATTTTGTTTGGCCAAGTCTTCTACCCAGGTGCAATTTTGATTCAAATTGACCAAAGTTTGACTTGTTCACAAAAAAACTGAAATATATAATGAGTATTAGTTCATGTGAAGTAAAATATTAGTTCATACAAAAGTAAGTATTGGTTTGTAGGCTGAACAGTATTAGTTCTTTTTCAATACAACTAATACTTTTCATTATATGAGTCGATACTTTTCATTACATGAATTAATACTTTCTGACTGTTTCTCTATGATTTGCGAAAAAGTTTACAGTAACAGTTTGACAAATTGAAAATATACCATTAACTTCCACTTTTCAACATTTTTGCCTGGAAACCAGTTGTAGAAGATCAAACATCTAGTTGATGTCAATGTGGCAGAGTCTGATTCATCCACGTGGCATACTCGGATTGGTCAGCTGATGTCTCACCTCTTACAACCGGTCACCCGACCAAAATATCGAAAAGTAAAAGTTAAAAGACTAATTTTAATCCATGAAAGTAGACATGACTAAAATTTAAAAGAAAAAAGTAACTTATAGGACTAAAAGAACTGTTATCCCATTTTTTATTTCGATTCAACTGACAAAGGTATAATATTTACATGCAGGAATGTGTCTGGAAATTCTTTGGTGGGAGAGATTCCACAAAACTTTGATAACATGACCTACCTCAAAAACCTCGATCTACACAGAAACCAAATCACCGGAACCATACCATTGACCATATGGAATTTATCCAACTTACATTCTTTAGATTTATCAGAGAATTCACTCTCTGGTTCAATTCCTCCCACAATCGAAAATCTGAAAAATTTATCTCACTTCAATGTCTCTTACAACAATCTCTCCGGTGCAATCCCTACAATTCCAAGCATCCAGCAGTTTGGATTCTCTGCCTTTTTCCACAATCCAGGCCTCTGCGGTTCTCCATTGCAAAACTCTTGCTCTGAATCATCTTCTACTCGTTCTTCAACAAAACCAAAGCTGAGTGCATCAGCAATTGTGGCTATAGTTGCTGCTGCTTTAATTGTAACCGGTGTTTGTATCGTGACCATTATCAACATAAAGGCTCGTGGGAGGAGAAGAGAAGATGAAACTATGGTTGTGGAGAGCACTCCTTTAGCTTCTTCCACTGAATCGTCAAATGCAATAATCGGGAAGCTCGTCCTTTTCAGCAAAAGTTTGCCCTCAAAATACGAAGATTGGGAAATGGGAACAAAAGCTCTGGTTGACAAAGAATGTATAATAGGCGGAGGTTCGATAGGAACAGTATACAAAACCACCTTTGAAGGTGGGATTTTTATAGCAGTGAAGAAATTACAAACACTGGGAAGAATCAAGAACCAAGATGAGTTCGAGCATGAAATCGGACGGCTAGGGAGCCTTCACCATCCTAATCTCGTTCCAGTTCAAGGTTATTATTGGTCATCTAACATGCAGCTGATTTTATCCCAATTTGTCTCTAAAGGTAATCTATACGATAACTTGCATGGGCTCGACTATCCTGGCACTAGCAAAACCGGTTCTGGTAATAGGGATCTGAATTGGTCTAAAAGGTTTCAGATCGCAGTCGGGATAGCACGAGCATTGTCTTATCTTCACCATGATTGCAAGCCTCAAGTTCTTCATCTCAACATCAAATCAAGAAACATACTCCTCGATGAGAACTACACGCCAAAGATATCCGACTATGGCCTTGGGAAATTGCTTCCTTTGTTAGATAGTTATGGTTTTACGAAAATTCACAATTCAGTCGGCTACATTGCGCCAGAGCTAGCTCAGAGTTCAAGATTGTGTGATAAATGTGACGTTTATAGCTTTGGGGTCATTCTTTTGGAGTTGGTTACGGGGAGAAAACCCGTAGAGAGAGAAGGGAATGAGGTGGTGATATTGTGCGAGTATGTTAGAGGGTTGATAGAGAGGGGTATGGCTTCAAGCTCGTTCGATAGAAGCTTACATGGGTTTGTAGAGAACGAGTTGACTCAAGTGATGAAGTTGGGGTGGATTTGTACCTGTGAATCACCCTTGAGGAGACCGAGCATGGCTGAGGCTGTTCAGGTTCTTGAGTCGATACGGAATGGTTCAGAATCATAACCAGCAACTAGGTGAGTTTTATTGATATTCTTTTGAATTCATTTGAAATTAATTTCATACAATAGACAATAATGTTATTCCATATGTTAGCTTCTACAACATATGCATTCTGTAGACTAAACTGAAATTTCATCTTGATTTTTTTTTTTTTTGATATGATTCTACTTAGTGTAAGTGAATTGTTGATCATTTGAAACACGTACACATTCACTAGCTCGTTTATAGAAGCAATTAATTCGATTGGAAATATTTATAATCTCAGAGGTGATATGATATACTCCATTTTTGTTCGTCAAACCTAGGGGTGAGCAGAAAATGGTAAAAACCGAAAAACCGAACCGAATCGAACCGAAATATAAATTCGGTTCGGTTAAATTGGTTTTCGGTTTGGGATCGGTTTTGCATTTTAAAAAAATTGGTGTTCGGTTTCGGTTCGGTTTTTTCGGTAAATATACCGAACCGAACCGAAATATTTACTTAATATATATATATATATATATATATATATATATTCGAATTTTTGTGTTATTAAATGGCTTAATTCAATAATGTTAAAATTTCGGTTTTTTCGGTTTTAAACCGAAACCGAACCGAAAAAATTCGGTTCGGTTTCAATCGTTTTTAGGCTTAAATGGTTCGGTTTCGGTGTATTATGGTGTGAAATTCGGTTAATTCGGTTCGGTTTGGTTCGGTTTTTACCGAATGCTCAACCCTCTCAAACCACTCAAAACTACTGAGTAGTACAGTTTGATGATGTACAAATTTGGTTCTTGGTTTTGATGATTTCTAGCTCAAATAGCATCTTGATTTTTTAGTAAAGAAAGTATAATGGAAATTGAGTGTAATAGTGTGTTCAACTATCTATCCAACAGGTTCAGATATGGGTCTTGAGATTTTTATGGTAATACATATGAGACAGGAATAGTACATTGTACGAGAATAATATTTGAAATAGAGTATCTTCATATGATGTAGAAGCATGAATATGTTTTATGAAAGTGATGAGTTAAATATTATTTGAATTCGAGTATCATTTAGTGATGCAAAAGTGGGCCTAGGTGGCGCTAGGCGGTCGTCTGCCGACCTGATTTTGTGAAAACTGTAATTCTGGATGTTTTTGCCATTAGGTGTTGCCTAGGCGCCGCCTAGAAGGCCCAGTCAGGGGTAGGCGGCCAAGTCGAGAGCTGAGCGAACTGTTAAAAAAAAATTCGTTGAGAGAAGACATCGTTCTAATTAATAAAAAAAAAAAGTAAAACAGGATTAACATAACAAAATCCACTTAAATTCAAATTAAGAGAAGAATATGCTCGCCGTCATCGACGCCATTTGGTCGTTGTCTGGCCACCCAGGCACCCACGCTAAGGTATTATTTGATAATGAAATGCTTTGTTCTTGGAATAAATTGATGATAAGACAAATATAAATTTTCACTACACTAAAATTTTAAAGTACGGATTTGTTAAAAAAAAATTTGTTAAATTAATTTTCTTGTATTCTATAATGGATCTAAGAAAAGGTGTTTGAATTGTTATCTTGATTTGGGTGGTTGTGTATTTATTCTTTAATTAATTTTGAATTGTATTTTTGTTATAGGATCTTGAAAAATAGTAGATAAAACTCATTCAGATGCAAAAAAAAAAAAAAAAAAAAAAAAGAATCCGACCGACTAGTCCCCGTCTATGCAGTCTAGGCGCTAGGCGGTCCGAAACCGTCCGACTATCGATTTTTTACTTCTGCACCCTTTTACAATGTAGAAGTGAGAATATGTTTCTATAGAAACCAGCAACATTTGGACATTTGCCAGGAAGCTGGTAATTAAAGAAAAGATTTAGGATGGTGTGTTTGGATGTAGCTTTTTTTTTTTTTCAATTTTCATGAAAATTTAGAGTGTTTTATATATTTATTTATGATAGTTTGGGAAAAATGAAAGTGTAATATTGAATGTGAAAAAAAATGTAATGCTTGTTTGGTTTGGAAGTGTTGCAGTTGACATAATATATATTTTTACAATTATAATTGATGTAATTGACGTAATTGATGTAAACTCGGGTTTATGTGAATTTTTATTATTACAGTTGTACATAGAAAAACACTTCGTATGAACAATAATGACTTCATATGCACAACGGTGATAATACATATACATAATAGTAACATTTCGTATCACAATACTGATACTTTGAAAAAAAAGAATTCGCATATAAATTCACTTGTCTAATTTTAATTAAACAGTAATAATAATTATTAAACACATTTCGCATCATATAACTTAGTAATAAATACATTAAATATCGCTGGATTTAAAAAAATTCAAAAATATATTTTCATAATTTCGTAAGCTTTTTATTATTATTCTAATAAAAAAATTATATGTATTTAAAGGACATAAGTTAGCTTATACTACCTCCGTCCCAGAAAATTTTGCACGGTTGACTTTTACACGTATTTTGCGAGTGAGTTTTATATTAATAATTAAAATAAAAAAATAAATTTTAAGAAGAAGTATAATAGATAAGGATCTTGAATTGCACAAATTGGCGAAACCTCCTTTATTGACATAAAAGGTCTTAAATGGTCATGTCGGATCCCAAAATTGAACCTCAAAGAAAACCACCAAAAAAACCAATTATTAAAGAAGAAATGCCTTTCCTTAGGGGGGAACGAACTCCAACCCCTAAATCGCCATGTGAAAGAACTCCTCAAGAACCATCATATTTGGGGATAATTCGCAAACATAGAAATCATAGTCGAACAACTCGAAAACCGCCGTCGAGAAATTAAGCGAGAGTTAATAGAAACTCTCCTCCAAAATACTCAGAGAGGTTAAACCGATCGAGATCGGAAGCACAATGGATCCCTTGAACAGAAAAACCCTAAACTGTCGTCGAAGAACGCCGGAGATCGCCGTTGTGAAGATAGCAAATCTCTGAAGAAGTGGCAAACTTGATCGAAATCAGATGCCGTTGACGAAACACCATGGATTGAACCGCCGTACAAAACTCGCATAAAGCAATATAAGAAAAGGACAAACGGACTCGCCGCAGTGACCCGTCGGAGAAGCTACACCTCGAAGGAGCCTCTGTCGTTGTTTAGAAAGCGCTATCACTGGATGAAGAAAGTAACTGCCAAAGGCGCAAGTAGAGAGAGAAAGACGCAAGTCCACGGCCACCTTTTCAATAAAAAAATTATCTAAAAATAAAAATATGAAGACATTATTTTTTTAAAAACACCAGGCGTTGCATGGAATGTGCGTTCATTTATAAATTTTTAGTAGTACTAGTCTGTTGCACGGGCCCATTGTAATTTTTTTAGTTTGATAGGATTTCATAAACTTTATATTTTAGTTGATATGAAAATTATAGATGAGATACATATAGCAAGTTCTGTGAAAATAAGATATCATATTTCACTATATTTACCCTTCAAGATCAAAGCCTTACTCCTTTAATTTTTTAAACTAATTGTAAATATATGACATAATTGAAAAATACATTGGTTCTTTATTTGTAGGTGATGGGATGGGAAACTCGGTAAGTTTGGATGAAGATAAAGTGGAATGTTATCTTCTATAATCACACCTGTAAATTTACTATCACACTTTCTAATGCAATCAATTTTCTCTTCTTACAAAATATATGTAACTCATAATTCACATAATCCAATAACTACAATAACACTAAAAAAAAAATATATTAATACACCATTCCCTCTTTCTAAAATAGATTTTTTTAAAGTCCATTTAAATTCAAAAACAAACATCTCCATAAGCTATTTCGAGCATAAATATAAAAAACATATATATAACGTGGAACTTTCACCATAGGGTAACATAACAACTATAATATAGTTGTCCATAGATCAATGTCCAACAATTATGCACCTCCAAGTGTCTTATTTCATATCAATCACCGTCGGCAAAGGGGGTTCGACAACCTCTACACACCTTGAATGGAATGCTGCAGGACAACCATCGTAACATATCAAATTCCCATTTGTCTTACACAAATAACATTCATCATTGTTCCAATCAACAATTCTCTCAGCATCCTCTTCGGTAAAAAAAGAATTAGCAACATCCACTGCACTCCTTCTTCACTTAGTGCCGACACGTTTGATATTACCTTCCAAATTTATTTGTTGATCTGATGCCACATCCTTCTGTTTAATTCTTACCTGAAGGCTTTGGTTTTGATGACATCGTCACAAAGATGGTGCATGATCACATTATTAATAAAACATTGAGTGGACAACAACACTTCAAAATAACATATATGCCTAATTTTTCAGGACTGTATATGTCATAAAGAGGGCTCAAATACTTTCAAGAGGTTATATCAAGTCTTTTGCAACATTGTTAATAAAACATTAAGGTTAAGATGAAACCTTTGACCTAGTATTGCCAAAAGGTTTAGTAAACAATTTGCAAAGTTTCCCATTTCTTTTGGACAACTTTGCCACAACTTTTCAATCATTTCTTGATTATCTCATCAAACTACTCCCACTATCTTCTTTTTGGCATTATATTAAGCATATATATTATCAAAACAATCCATGTTTTATTTGTTTTTCTTGTTTACATATTCACGAAAGGCTTTGTGATGACTTGGAAAGGCTTCTAAATATGTATTACAACCTTTTACACGGTTAATGTTCTAGAAAAAGGTTTGCTAGCATAGAAATATAAAGATTTTAAAATAGTAAGCAATAATATAAACACCATAAGAGACTTGATGCAAATGTGAGATTTGCAAACTATGCAACAATTCACAAGTTCTTACATGTTTCTCTTATTGCTCTAACAAAATAGGTTACAATTGAGTGAAATAATGAACATAAATTTGTAAGATCATTTACCTCTAAAGAATATGGTACTAAATCATTAGTTAATCAGAAAAACAACTCCCATTTATATCATTCCAGACGCATCTCTGTTCATTCATTAACTGGTTTTGTTTGATTCTTGCTCTGTTTGTTCTGATTCTTTCCATACAATTAAAAAATGAAGGCCCCTCTTTCTAGAATTAATAGAAAAGAATGGCAAAAAACATATATGATAGACTCAAACAACACTCTCATATAAAAAATTATATGATCAGGTTGACGTTAGCAGGATTCATAATTAAAATTATCAAGGGCCTCTTTCTAGCATTGTAGAAAACAATAGCAAAGAACATATATCGAGACATATATAATGGCAAGTTTTAATTGTTTATTCTGTAATACATTGCTATCCAATTATCAAAGCTAGCTAAAATAAATAAAATAACTTTGTCGCTCAATACATTTGAATAAACAATCTCTAAGATCATATTTTACATTAACAATAATAACAAATATATATAGACCTACAAAGAATTACAGTATAAATAGTGCTCACACTTCCCAAGATACAATATTAAAAATCCAACACATAATTCTAAGTAACAATTACAAATACATGTTTGGGTACTTTCTAAAATTGACAATTAAACATTGAATACTACTCCATCTTTTTCATCCTTAAGCACCTTTAGGATCACATGTAAATTGATCCAATGAAGCATGTATGACGTAAAGTAACTTAATGAATTACTTAAGAAAAAAATTGAATAACTCATTGCCCCCAATGTAAAGCAGAAGCCTCCAAAGCCAAGAACACCAAGCAAATATGTCACCTATGTTACACCAATAAATTTCATCCACACAACCTCAAATCAATCATTACAATACACTACAGATAGAATTGAAAGAGTTCAAAAAATATTCATTTTTCGATTAACTACAGAGCATATTAACATGAATAGACATTATCCTAAACTATCGATTCTTGAATACATCTATTGTTTAATACTGTTGGGAGATGAATTTAACAAAGATTTTGATTAGATCCCAAAATCCCTGAGTATGACATGTATCAGGATATCTTGGTAGTTTAGAATCAGGTTTCAATAGATATTAAGATTCAGGATTATCTGCACTATGTATAGTCGGCAGATATAGCTCAGGTTAGGTGTATTAGATTTTGTCTGAAGAACTCAGAAGAATCCTGAAGACCAGTAGAGCCTGAAGAGTAAAGATCCTGAAGACAGAAGATCCTGAAGACTAGAAGATCCTGAAGGTTGTTTCGTACTGAATCAAAAGACCCTGAACAAGTCACTTCCAGTTAAATAGTGTTCTGTTCATTCTTAGTACAAACAAAGGGAATGTTATACGTTCGTGGACACTAAGGAAAATATCAGATCAGTGTGGTTGACTAAAAGAATCATTTTGTTTGTCTCTGTTCAAAGGAAGATTTCGACCAATGAGGAGGCCACAACAACGTACTTTACTGACACTGAAAGCGATATATCCCTGAATAATGTCAGCACTGATATCTTTCAGTTCACAGAAATTGGTGATTGGCTGCGTGGCTGGACATTTCCTAATACATGCAAGGGTGTGTTCAAACCCTAGAAATAGCCGTTCATCAATAACCAAAAGAGAAACTCTTGAAGCTGTGTCTCCAACGGATAGTTTTTCAAGAGTAGACTCTTAGTGAGTTGTCTATAAATACCAAGGCCTTGTTCACAACCAAGGTTACGGGAAATCAAAGCAATTCCAGAGCTCATTCGTATTCAAGCATACATTGTGAAGCACTCGAAACCCTTAGAATTTCCCAAGTGTTTCATCTTAGAAGAGAGCTCATTTACTAAGCCTAGATTTAAGATATATATAAAGCTTAGTTATAGATATCCTAGCCTTTTACTTGTGATTGATTGTAAAAAGGATATCTCACCTTAGTTGGAAACCAACCAAAACCCAAACCCCTTGATTAGGTAGTTTGAGTGTGTAGTTGTTGGAGAAGTGAGAGTTGTAAAGAGTGAGGTAAGCTGCTGTGTTCAGTCTGAAAAGCTTTAGAGAAGAAGTTAGTAAGCTGCTTGTGTTCAGTCTGAAAGCTTGTGTGTGTTGAGTTAGTAAGCTGCAGTAGTTCAGCCTGAAAACTTGTGGTGGAAAGTTAGCAAGCTGTTGGAGTTCAGTCTGAAAGCTTAAGGTAGTAGAAGTAGTGAGTTAAGGAATTTCTCTGAGGATCAGAGAGAGTGGACGTAGGAGCTTGAGCCTCTGAACCACTATAATTGCTGTGTTGTTTGCTTTCTGTTTTGCATTCTATCTTGCTGCATATTTTCACTGAAAGCATACTCAGTTTTCTGATAATCAGTTGAAATCAATCCACTGAAGTTGCATTAACTTGATCACAGCCTTGTTGGGGAATGAGTTGCACATATCTATTCGGGGTGAATATTTAAATACAAATTTATTCATTAATTATTACTAGCATGAATTAATCCTATATTAATTCAAATAATAATTGTAACAACATATCATGCATATAAAAAGCCACGTAAAACCTACGCATGCGGAATCTACGGGTTTACGTGAACGTACCTCTTGGGATGGCAGTGACTTTGGTCGGACGGACTAACCAAAAGGACTTCCCAAGTATTCCCTTAGCCCTTGCTCGACAATCCGGTGGAAGGATACTCGCGAACAATTAACAAAAGGAAAAAAATAAACTTTGTTGCACCACTTATGTGGATTTGCTAATATTTCCAGCACATGGAATTGTACTTGGGAATGAACTAATCATCCCCTATTTATAGGAGGGAGGGTGGACGAAATTTATGTGATATTTCAATATGGGAAAATACTTTTCTTGGTCACCAAGAAATCTTGAATATATCTCATATATTCTTTTTCCCATAATTAAAATATTCCACAAAATTCCACCTCCTCTATAATATGGCATTATTTTCGAAAAATATAGTGTGCAAGAATCCAAGATTTGGATCTTCTTGAATTTATGAGATATTCTTGTATTTCAAGAAATACATATCTTCCATAATATCTTTTCAAGAAAATCAAGAAAATCTTTCTTGCCCTCTATTTTCAAAAATTTCGAAATATCACTATGAATAACCAAGTGGGAGATTTCTTGAATTTAATGAGATAATCTTGTATTCCAAGAATACATATCTTCATTCCATAACAAAATTCAAAGAAAATCTTTTCTCCTCTTTTATCCATAATTTTTAAAAATTTAGAGGAAATATAAGCAACAATATTTATTTTATTTTAATCACCTTTTCAGTTATTGGACTATATGTTGGGCTACTCAGGGGGCCTTTAGGAGAATTAAGATTGGACCTTCTAATGGATCTTGAATATCTAATATTGAGCCACAATATAATTCAAGCCCATAAATATTAATTAATCCCACTACATAATTAATATTGCACCATCCATCTTAACCCATATTACATCAATATGGCTCCGGTCATTATTTCCGTGTTTAAGATTATCTAGCCCATTAATTAATTCAAGCCCTTTGAAATAGCTTTCCGTTAATTAATATCTTTTGTCCTTGGTCGAGGAACGGTTCAACATTATTATCCATACAGGAAACTAATTCCACTTGCAAGATTTGGTATGATAAAACTTATGAACCTCCCAAGGGGCAAATCAAGCAAGCGTACTTGCAGACACGATTCTTCGTATTAAATCTTAGCAATCACATGTGACCAATAATATTGCCCAAGATAAAAAGTATTGAATCTCCGATTCGCTACCCATGATAAGTCAAAGCAATAGTTACCAATCCCACGTGATCCTATTTAAGGGGACGAAGGTTAAGAAACAACGAACCACCGAGGTCTAATTCTTCCTTGTTCGATTCTCAAGAATTTATCCTCCCAGAGGGTCCTATTCAACAAGATCATCATGCACTAGTGTAATCTCTTGGTCAAGACAAACCAATCGAGCCTTACACCTCAACCTTTCGTGATGGTTGTTCATTTCCATCTAGGTCGTGAATAGCGACTTTTTAGTTACAAGGGATCATTAATTTAATCTTCTCGTGATCCGGTATCACTAAATTAACTACTGATGTAACACGCATTTAATTATTGAACAGATTATGCAAAGAAATATATATAACATTCAATCATATTTAAAGCATCGATGATAAATAATTTATTTCAAGAATAAGTTCGAAAATTCGGGGTTTCGATTATACAAAGTAAAAAGCATACTTTTCAAGATAATCCCAACAATCTCCCACTTATACTCAAAGTCCGCTTTTAAGTATACTACAACACGTCTCGAGTAGTCCGTGACATCTAATGTCACCTACACGAACCTAATAATTTCTCCCACTTATACTCAAAGCAGTTGGCAATCGGTCTTGACACTCATTCCACTCACATGTCTCTCGAATGTATTCAGAGGCAGACGCTTTGTGAATGGATGCGCGCCAGTCGCCCTTAGACGCTATCTTTTGCCACATCTATATCTCTCTCTTAACGATTTCTCGTATAAGATGTCTTTTCCTTTAATGTGTTTGTTTGACTCGTGGACTCTTGGTTCTCTTGAATTTGTAATCGCCCTAGCAGATATTGCTAGACAAATTGAACACCATCCAAGTCCACTAAGAAGATCTAGAGCCCAAATCGGTTCTTTCTTTCGCTTCACAAGCGACTACTTACCCGAGTCCCATGGTTGAGTCAGTGATGCATTTCTGCTTCACACTCGTCCATTTGATGGCTACACTTCCCAAATGGAAACACACTAACTGAGGCAAATAATTTATGGAATCTATATCTGATTGGAAATCCGAGTCCGTGTAGCCGATGGGGATTGAAGTATCTGACTGATAAATCAACATTCTATCCCGAGTTCTTTTCAGACACTTCAGAATGTTTTTAACTGTCATCCAATGCGCTTTCCCTGGGTTACTTTGATATCT
Source organism: Stenogyne calaminthoides (assembly GCA_037126765.1). NCBI lineage: Eukaryota > Viridiplantae > Streptophyta > Magnoliopsida > Lamiales > Lamiaceae > Stenogyne > Stenogyne calaminthoides. The sequence goes on along the minus strand of JBBCBC010000023.1, from coordinate 17,129,661 downwards.
TGCTACCATGCCTACGACAAAGCAGATATCCGGTCTTGTACACAGCAATGCATACATAAGGTTTCCGACAGCCGAAGCACAAGGAATACCTTTCATGTCATCTATCTCCTTTTCGTCTTAGGGAACATTTTCTTGGATAGATGGATTCCAAGTCTGAAAGGTACGAATCCTTTCTTGGAATCATGCATGCTGAAGCGTTTCAAGACAGTGTCTATGTATGAAACTTGCGATAACCCGATCATCCTTTTCTTGGGATCAAGATTTTCTTGCGATCTCGAGTGATCTTGATCCCAAAGATGTGTCCGGTTTTCCCTAAGTCTTTCATATCAAACTATTTTGAAAGCTATGCCCTTACATCTGACCACACCTTCACATCGTTCCCGATGATCACAATGTCATCTACGTATAGTACTAAGAATACCAATGCAGTTCCGACACGTTTTTATACACACAACTTTCAAACTCGTTTTGATCAAAACCCATAAGACTTTATAACATGATCAAAACTTTGGTTCCAAGCTCTGGATGCCTGTTTGAGTCCGTAAATGGACCTCTTGAGCTTTACAAACTAGGTGTTTTTGGCCTGTTTCAATGAAAACATGGGGTTGTTGCATATAGATCTCTTTATCAAGACTTCCGTTAAGGAAAGCTATCTTGACATCTATTTGCCAGACTTCAAAGTCGAAATGCGCAGCAATCGATAAGAGAATACGGATGGACTTAAACATGGCTACGGGCGAAAAAGTTTCCTCATAATCGATCCCTTTCTTTCTGAGTATAACCTTTCGCCATTAGTCTTGCTTTAAAGGTTTCAACCTTCACGTCCAGTCCTCTTTTCCTCTTATATACCCACTTGCATCTAATGGGTTTGACCCCATTAAGTGGTTCGACTAGCTCCCACACTCTATTATGAAACATAGAACCCATTTTGGTTTTCATTCTTTGTTTGCAAGAATCTGATCCTTATCTTAGAGTGCCTCGTCATATGTCCATGGGTGCGATTAGGGAATCAAGTCCGAGGACTCTCCTATTCCCATGAATCTCATGGTCGTCTAACAACCCTCCCACTATGACTAGGCTCTGCCAGAAAACGTATTGTTTGGTATATCATCTAGTACAAGTTGGCATCGAGGTTTACCCTCTAAGCTCATTTAAGGTAATCTCACTACGGGTTTTCTTTGGTTCATATAGTTTTCTTCCAAAATCTAAAGTGGGTGCGGATGTCCACCTTTTGATCTTGGAACTATAGAACATACCCCTTTTGTTCCTCGGGGTATCCTACAAAACAAAATTTTAATTACGATCGAGGATCCAATTTACGGTTTTTTTGTCCAACTCGTAGGGTAGGACACCCCAAAGTTCTCATGTGTCTCATACTAGGCTTGCTTGGGTCCACAATTCTTTGGGAGTTTTGGGAACCGATTTGGATAGCACCAAGTTCGAGAATGTAAGCCGTTGTTTCAAGGCATAACCCCGTAAGCGACTTGGGAAGATCCGCGATAACTCATCATTGATCTAACCATTTCCAAAAAGAATTCATTTGCTTAGCTCTCCGCAAACCCCGATTTTGTTGAGGGTTAAAGTCTTGATGAGTGGGATACAATCCCTTCATCGGATAAGTAGTTCAAAACTCATCGCTGAGGTATTCGCCTCCACGATCAGATCGTAGAGACTTGATACGTTTTTCCATATGATTCTCTGCTTGAGCCTTAAATTCTTAGAATTTCTCAAAGGTCTCAGATTCATGCTTCATAAGGAAAATGTACCTTGAGTAATCATCAATAAAATTACTCATAACCTCCCCTTGCTTTGGTTGACATTGGACTACATACATCTGTGTGAACGATCTCTAACACTTCTTTGGCCCTATTCCCCTTAGCTCCAAATGCCCTCTTGGTCATATTACCCTCCAAACATGATTCGCAGGTTGGAATCGATTCAACTTGGAGACGCTCCAGTGAACCATCTTTCACCAACCTTTGGATCCTCTTTGGATTTATATGACCTAATGTTAGATGCTAAAGAAGTGTCTCGTTCACGTCTGATGAACGTTTTCTTTTCTCGGAAACAGTTGATGTGTTATAGGATACATTTCGTGAGTGGTGTGCACAGTTAATTTGCATAGAGATCATTCAACAACGTTCCATGATAGATAAATTCATCAACAAGAAAAATGGTAACAACTTTATTAAAAAGTAACCGAATATCTATCATAAAAGTTTAGAAACTGAAAACGAATTCTTTCTAAAATTCGGAACGTAAAGAATATCTCAAAATTAAAACACTGTCTTCAAAAGACAGGTGCACTTTTCCCACTGCTTCAGCTGCCACTCTCGTAGCATCGCCCAGTGTGATGAGGACCTCACTCCCACTAAGTTGTCGGGTCCGCTTGAACCCCTGTAATGTGAAACAAACATGATTAGTGGATCCCATATCCACCACCCACAAAATGGGAGGCATACACCGCTAAACAAGTTTCAAACAACTAGTGCGTGAGTATTACCTTTCTTTCCTTTCCTTTTGGGATCGGAACAGGCTGACCTCGATTGTCCTACTCTCCCGCTTTCCAAAGTTTTCCTCATACTTGATCCCATGCTTCTATTTGATGTTGAGTCTTCTTGGTTTAACTTTCTTCTCTTTTCATCATCCTTATCACCACTTGATCTAGGATGAAGAGAAGATATCCGTTTCCCCAAGTTCTTTTCCTCGCGCTCCACTTCCTTATCAACCAAAGTCAAAGCATTTATAAGATCCTCCACTTTAAAATCTTGATCTTCCATTAGATACTCAAGATAGCGGTGATTATAGCTCTTTGGTAAGGATTGGAGAATGAAATCAACCTTAGTGTTGAAGTCATATTTTCTGCCAAGGATCTCAAGTTCCTCAAATAGCACCATAACCCTAAAGACGTCTTTGTCTTCTTTGATCGTCCTTTTTCCAATTTTAACCGAGCAATTTCTTGCTTCACACTTTGATCGCCATATGGGTGCGATGTCCAGAACATCGCTTCGAGATTCTTTAAGATGTCTGCGGTGACTCATAATCTTGATGGCGCCTCAACGATCTCGACATGTGTATTTAATTGTTTCCTTCATCAAACCGTTTGCCGACTCCCATTCACCATAAATCATCTCATCCCATATTCCCAAGATCCTTAGTTGGTTTTTCGGGTTTTGGTGAATCAAGTACCCATTCGGAAGATGATGCGGTTAGGACAGATTTTATTTTGTGTTTCCAACCAAAATAGTTTTCACCAAAAAGTAAAAGGCCTTTAGGTATATTCGATAGTGGATTAGAAGGTTGCGACATGATGAACTGAAATAAACAATAATATGCATAAGCACAAATATATCACAAGGTTTGATCACATGCATCATATTAAAATCTAAAAAAAAATATGAACATGCATCAGCCAACATCTCAAAACAGTTTAAATAAGCCACGTTGGGTGGGTCATTATTTAAACACATTCAAGCGGGTTACAAACAAGAACAATTACAAACCTTTAATATCCAGATTAATAGTTGGCTCCCACTTGACCGATATAAAATTGACAGGGACTTCGGAGAAGTATATGCATATCAATTTTATACCTAAGTAATAACCATGATTAAATACAGGATTACTATTTTGCTTTGATCGAGCCTCGTTGGGAGGGTCATCGTCGCCACTAGTAATAACCCACAATCATCCGTTTGGAATTCATTCATGTGAAATCTATCTTTTGACCGTCCCGTTGGGGGAATTTCTCCAAAAGAATTCACAAATAAATAAATCATGGAGGTCAAAATTAATTCAATTTTATTATCCGGAATAAAATTGTCAATTAATTATTTAAACATACTTAGTAATTTTGAAGTTGAGATTTTTCAATTTGGCAACCCTCATGCAAACACATTTAAACAAATTAAATAAAGCATAAGATAGCACAAATAAAATCAAGCAAAAACAAAAAAATAAACATATTGGGCACAAATTATCCAATTGTCATGGTTTGATTTTTCTTGGCTTTATCTTGAAGAAACACGCCTCGAATTTCTCCCACTGCCGTTCGTCTCGAAAAATACCGTCTCGAACACGCCACACAGCGGCTTCGCGCAACGGGATACACTCAGATCCGGCGGCGCTTGGCCTAGGGCAACCTCGGCGACCGAAGCACCGCCCGTGGTCAGCGCCCGCCGGTTCGCAAAACACGCCTCGGTGTCGTCGGCATCATCGAGATCTCGGCGTGGCACCACGCACATTCATACGCCCGCCTCTTCACTCGATCTCGAGTCTCCATAGCATATCCAGATCCGCTTTCGGCTTTGGAATTGAGGCACGCCGATGCGCAGCGGCGCCCGTTTTCATCTCGGCGCTCGGCCCCTGCGGCCTGCGCACATGCCTTTAAGCGGTATAGCGCCGCCCTCGCCTGAATTAGATTTAGATCCTTTAATTTCGCCGTCTCTTCGTTCCCGATCCGGTTACCAATTTATTTACAAAAATAAATAAACCTAGATCTAGACTAGTCTATTACATTGATAAAATCAAACAAATCCTAGTCTACTCGTGGATTTTCTCACGAGGCAAAACAAATCCGAACGAAGCGAATTAAAAAAAAAAAACCACAGTTTATATGCATGCAAAATAAAACATTAAAATCCATGACAATTGGATACCTGCAAAATAGATCTAACAGTTCTACTATCCAATTTCAAATTTAATGTCCATTTAATTAAATTACAATTTAAAAATTGAGCTAAATAAATGGCTTTTGATACGGTTGTTGGGGAATGAGTTGCACAGATCTATTCGGGGTGAATATTTAAATACAAATTTAATTCATTAATTATTACTAGCATGAATTAATCCTATATTAATTCAAATAATAATTGCAACAACATATCATGCATATAAAAAGCCACGTAAAACCTACGCATGCGGAATCTACGGGTTTACGTGAACGTACCTCTTGGGATGGCAGTGGCTTTGGTCGGACGGACTAACCAAAAGGACTTCCCAAGTATTCACTTAGCCCTTGCTCGACAATCCGGTGGAAGGATACTCGCGAACAATTAACAAAAGGAAAAAAATAAACTTTGTTGCACCACTTATGTGGATTTGCTAATATTTCCAGCACATGGAATTGTACTTGGGAATGAACTAATCATCCCCTATTTATAGGAGGGAGGGTGGACAAATTTATGTGATATTTCAATGTGGGAAAAGACTTTTCTTGGTCACCAAGAAATCTTGAATATATCTCATATATTTTTTTTCCCATAATTAAAATATTCCACAAAATTCCACCTCCTCTATAATATGGCATTATTTTTGAAAAATATAGTGTGCAAGAATCCAAGATTTGGATCTTCTTGAATTTATGAGATATTCTTGTATTTCAAGAAATACATATCTTCCATAATATCTTTTCAAGAAAATCAAGAAAATCTTTCTTGCCCTCTATTTTCAAAAATTTCGAAATATCACTATGAATAACCAAGTGGGAGATTTCTTGAATTTAATGAGATAATCTTGTATTCCAAGAATACATATCTTCATTCCATAACAAAATTCAAAGAAAATCTTTTCTCCCTTTTTATCCATAATTTTCGAAAATTTAGAGGAAATATAAGCAACAATATTTATTTTATTTTAATCACCTTTTCAGTTATTGGACTATATGTTGGGCTACTCAGGGGGCCTTTAGGAGAATTAAGATTGGACCTTCTAATGGTTCTTGAATATCTAATATTGAGCCACAATATAATTCAAGCCCATAAATATTAATTAATCCCACTACATAATTAATATCAGACCATCCATCTTAACCCATATTACGGTCAATATGGCTCCCGGTCATTATTTCCGTGTTTAAGATTATCTAGCCCATTAATTAATTCAAGCCCTTTGAAATAGCTTTCCGTTAATTAATATCTTTTGTCCTTGGTCGAGGAACGGTTCAACATTATTATCCATCCAGGAAACTAATTCCACTTGCAAGATTTGGTATGATAAAACTTATGAACCTCCCAAGGGGGCAAATCAAGCAAGCGTGCTTGCACACGATTCTTCAGTATTAAATCTTAGCAATCACATGTGACCAATAATATTGCCCAAGATAAAAAGTATTGAATCTCTACGATTCGCTACCCATGATAAGTCAAAGCAATAATTACCAATCCCACGTGATCCTATTTAAGGGACGAAGGTTAAGAAACAACGAACCACCGAGGTCTAATTCTTCCTTGTTCGGGTTACGAAGAATTTATCCTCTCAGAGGTCCTATTCAAACATCGATCATGCACTAGTGTAATCTCTTGGTCAAGACAAACCAATCGAGCCTTACACCTCAACCTTTCGCGATGGTTGTTCATTTCCATCTAGGTCGTGAATGGCGTACTTTTTTTAGTTACAAGGGATTGCATTAATTTAATCTTACGTGATCGGTATCACTAAATTAACTCTGAGGTAACACGCATTTAATTATTGAACAGTTATGCAGTAAATATATATAACATTCAATCATATTTAAAGCATCAGTGATAAACAATTTATTTCAGTAAATAAGTCTGAAAATTCAGTTTCGATTATACAAAGTAAAAAGCATACTTTTCAGTATAATCCCAACAAGCCTTAACCACTGTTTTCACTGAGAACAAGATTTTCAGCAAAGTAAAACCGAGCAAACTTAGGGCCTGCACATTCCGCACTCTAGATAAGCTAGTATAGATAGTTGTCAAATTGATCAACTCTTCTGAGTAGTCAGTAGATTATTATCTACTCCAAGATTATTCAGACTCTGTTGTAGAAACTCAGAATCAGTTGAGCTAATCTGAAGTCTCTGAAAGCCGCTCAGTGTTATTGTCTCAGTAGATTCTGACTCAGGGCACTTTGTGCTTCTCAGGACTAAATCTCAGGACAACCTGACTCACTGATTATAATATTTTCTGAAAAGTTTTAAAATTTTTATACACGTATATTCCCCCCCCATACACGTGTGAAACTCATTTACCCCCGGGACCAACAAGTGGTATCAGAGCAGTGGTTCTAATTGACCACTATCTTTGGTAGCCATAGTCTTGTTACTGAGAGACTTTGGTGGTCTACTGAATAAATCTTCTACTGATATCTTACAAAGCTCTTTCATCATGCCTTCTAAGAAACTACGTATGTTCTCTGTTGAGAACTATGATTTGTGGAGACTGAGAATGCAGGCACATCTGTACTCTAAACATGAGAGAATGTGGAGAGTTGTGTCTCAAGGACCTTTTGAATATAAGGTTGTTAATCCCAGATTGACTGATAATGAAAGAGATGATCCAAGGGATGAATTTCCCAAATCTGATGATCAACTTACCCCTGAAGAGAGGAAGTTGGTTAACCTGGATTACATTGCTAAAGATACACTGTATAACACTATTGATGATGGTGTTATGAGAATAATTTCCCACTGTGAAACTGTCAAAGAAATTTGGGACACATTGCTATAATGTGTCAAGGCACTGATCATATAAAAAAAAAAACTATCTGTGGCTATTGGCAAATTGATGGTTTTGAAATGGAAGATGGTAAATCTATTGAAAGACTTGAGGTCAGATTCACTAGCATTATGAATGATCTGAGTGCTCTTGGGAAAAGATATCCCAAAAGAGAAATAACTTTGAAAATTCTTAGAGGACTTTCTAAGAAATGGGATATACATGTTGTGGTGATTGAGAACACCAAAGATATTGCTTCTATGCCATATCAACAGGTTTTCTCTGAGTTGAAAGCATATGAATTTGTCATTGATAAGAAAACTAAGAAACCTGACAGCAAAGATGATACTTCATCTAACAAAAATGTGGCTTTCAAAGCACAAGGAAAAATCTGCAACTCTAAAGAACCTGTGATCTCATGTTATTTTTGTTTTTGATGAATCTACTTGTGTTCATAAGAAACAGGAAGTTGATTCAGGAGACTTGACAAAGAGGATCACCAGACTTAGTCTGAAGAAGAATGTCAAAACATCATCTGAGCTTGAAAAGAAGAAGTCAATCAATTACTATGAATGGAGTGAAACTGACTCAGAGGAAGAAGAGACTCAGGATGAAAATACTCAGGTTGGTGAAACTCAGGATGATAGTTCTCCACTAAAGGAAAGCCAACACACTGGAGCTGACCCATCTGAACAAACCCCAGTTCAAACTCAGGTATGTAATGCCGATGAAGATGTGGTCATAGCTGAGGCAAACTCTGAATCTATCAACCAAGGGGGAACAAATGTCACTGACAATGTTCTGAATGGAATTTCCCCCGAGGAAGATGATTCCCTTTTTCCTTTCTTGTTGTTCCCTGAATTCAATGAATTACCTGAACCTAATATTTCTGATGTTGAGGATACTACTGAAGGGGGAACATTCAGAAGAACATGGTTAGATAGCCATCCTGCAACTCAGATTGTAGGAGATCCATCTGAAGGAGTTAAGACCAGAAGGTTTCATGGAGAAAGTGCCTTGTTCTGCTGCTTCCTATCTGAGAAAGAACCTACTGAGATTGAAGAAGCTCTTCAAGATTCTTTTTGGATTATTGCTATGCAAGAGGAGCTGAATCAGTTTGCAAGGAATGAAGTATGGGAGCTAGTAGATAGACCTAAGGGGCACAATGTGATTGGATCTAAATGGGTATTCAAGAACAAAAGAGATGAGAACAATGTCATTGTAAGAAACAAGGCAAGGCTAGTTGCACAAGGTTATTCCCAAGAAGAAGGCTTAGATTATGATGAAACCTTTGCACCAGTTGCAAGATTAGAAGCCATTAGATTGTTTCTTGCATATGCTGCTCACATGAAGTTCATAGTATATCAGATGGATGTGAAAAGTGCATTTCTGAATGGTGTGCTTAAGGAAGAGGTTTATGTGGAACAACCTCCAGGCTTCTGTAAGAATGACCAAGTTTACAGGCTCAGAAAAGCCTTGTATGGTCTGAAGCAAGCACCCAGAGCATGGTACGATACTCTATCTCAATTTCTTACTGACCATGGTTTTACCAAATGTACTGTTGATAGAACCTTGTTCAGGATAGAAGATGGGAAAGATATCTTACTAGTTCAGATTTATGTGGATGATATTATTTTTGGATCTCCTAATCATCAGTTGTGTGAAAAATTCTCTACACTGATGAAAGGAAAGTTTGAGATGTCAATGATGGGGGAGATGAATTTCTTTCTAGGACTTCAGGTGAAACAGTCAAAAGAAGGAATTTTCATCAATCAGGTAAAATACACCAGAGATCTGATTGCTAAGTACGGTGTACAAAATTGCAATACAGTTAGAATTCCTATGAATACTAACTACAAGATGGATCCTGATCCTGAAGGCAAGTCAGTTAATCACACTGATTATAGAGGGATCAATGGATCACTCCTCTATCTCACAACAAGCAGGCCTGAAATTACTTTTGCTGTTGGGATATGTGCAAGATACCAAGCCAATCCGAAGGCTAGTCACATGGAAGCTGCCAAAAAGATTCTAAGATATCTTAAGGGCACTGTGAATAGAGGATTGTGGTATCCAGCTGATGATAACCTTGAATTAACTGGTTATTCAGATGCTGACTATGGTAGTTGCAGAATTGACAGGAAGTCCACTTCAGGAACTTGTCAATTTCTTGGAAGCAAACTGATATTTTGGTTCTCTAAGAAACAAACTTCAGTTGCACTAGTACTACTAAAGCAGAATACATGGCTGCAGGAAGCTGCTGTGCACAGATTCTTTGGCTAAGGCAACAATTGAGGGATTATAAGATTATAGCCAATGAAGTGCCTATATTTTGTGACAATAATAGTGCTATTGCTATTTCACAAAATCCGGTACTGCACACCAGATACAAACATGTGGATATCAGGCATCATTTCATTAGAGACCATGTTGAAAAGAAAGATATCAGGCTGGAGAAAATTCATACTGATAAACAAAGAGTTGATATTCTTACTAAGCCTTTGGCTGAGTCAAGATTTCAGGAACTATCAGTAGAATTAGGGATGTTGGACCCTGGTGAGTAAAACGTACTGAAGAGAGAAGTTCTTTAGATGCATGAAATTATTCAGTAAGGAATAACTCAGGACAAAAATATCTCAGGATGGAAACTGAGACTCAGGATGATTTCTGTCAAGGTCAATATTCAGTAAGGTTTAAGTATTTAATTAATCCTGAACCAATACTCGACTCATGCATTTACTCACAACATTTAATTCACTCAGTAACCATTGGAAATAAATGACTAAAGACCTGAACTTTAAGCGGGAATGTTTGAAAGAATTCTACTGGCTAGAATTTTGGCAGAGAACCGAACGGTTGCCTCGATTAGAGTGAAACATCATTTTGTCACCCTAATTGCTGCTATTTGTTACACTTATCTGATTATTTGCCATAAATAGAAAATAAACTCTCAAATTACATTATACCCCAGATTAAATCTCGATCGTTCATTTCTTTATCCTTCAAGATTTAATCCTAGTCCTTGATCTTTTCTTCAGATCATATAAATACCCCAAAAATCCTTTGCTCAAACATTTTACACTCTATCTCTTAAAAACTTCCAATTCTCCAAACCCCTTAATCTTCAAATCTTCATACCTTCAAACCTCAAATATTCTTACAATGGATTTTCCCAGTTACGCAATGATCAAAGACCTCGCAGAAACTGAGAAACCATATTTTGAGCATGTAGTAGCGTTGATCGAGAACAGAACTACCACAATTGAGGAAGAGGCCTTAAATATGCTCCGATTGGCTCGGTTAGGGAGATTAGTCAGCAATACGCCAGAATTAGAGTTACCACAAGAGGTTTTTGTTGGGATTATACTAGAAAGTATGCTTTTACTTTGTATAATCAAAACTGAATTTTGGACTTATTTACTGAAATAAATTGTTTATCACTGATGCTTTAAATATCATTGAATGTTACATATATTTACTGCATAACTGTTCAATAAATCGTACGTGTTACATTGTAGTTAATTTAGTGATACTAGATCACAGAAGATTAAATGAACAATCCCTTGTAACTAAAAGTACACCATTCACGACCTAGATGGAAGTGAACAATTCATCGTGAAAGGTTGAAGTGTAAGGCTTAGATTGGCTTGTCTTGACCAAGAGATTACACTAGTGCATGACTGATGCACTGAATAGGACCTACAGGAGGACAAATTCTTCAGAACTGAACAAGGAAGAATTAGACCTCAGTGGTTCGTTATTTCTTAATCTTCGTTCCTTAAATAGGATCACTTGTGGTTGATAACTATTGCTTTGACTTATCATGGGTAGAGAATCAACGAGATTCAATACTTTTTATCTTGGGCAATATTATTGGTCACATGTGATTGCTAAGATTTAATACAAAGAATCGTGTGCAAGTACGCTTGTTCGATTTGCCCCCTTGGGAGGTTCATAAGCTTTGTCATACCAAATCTTGCAAGTGGAACTAGTTTCCGGTATGGATAATAATGTTGAACCGTTCCTTAACCAAGGACAAAAGATATTAATTAATGGAAAGCTATTTCAGTGGCTTGAATTAATTAATGGGCTAGATAATCTTAAACACGGGAAATAATAACCGGGAGCCATATTGACTGTAATATGGGTTAAGATGGATAGTGCAATATTAATTATGTAGTGGGATTAATTAATATTTTTGGGCTTGAATAATATTGTGGCTCAATATTGATAATTCAAGATCCATTTGAAGGTCCAATCTTAATTCTCCTAAAGGCCCCCTAAGTAGCCCAACATATAGTCCAATAACTGAAAAATGTGTTTAAAATAAAATAAATATTGTTGCTTATTTTTTCCTAATTTTCGAAAATTATGGATAAAAGGGGAGAAAGATTTTCTTTGAATTTTGTTATGGAATGAGGATATGTATTCTTGGAATACAAGATTATCTCATTAAATTCAAGAAATCTCCCACTTGGTTATCCATAAAGCATATTTTCGAAATTTTGATAATTAAGGGAAAGAAAGATTGTCTTGATTTTCTTGAAAATATATTATGGAAGATATGTATTTCTTGAAATACAAGAATATATCATAAATTCAAGAAGATCCAAATCTTGGATTCTTGCCCTATAATTTTCGAAATTAATCCATAACAAAGAGTAGGTGGGATTTTGTGGAATATTATAATTATGGGAAAAAGAATATAGGAGATATATTCAAGATTTCTTGGAGATCAAGAAAAGATTTTTCCACATTGTTTTTGCCCTAAAAATTCGACCACCTCCACTCTATAAATAGGGGGATGATTCTTTCATTCCCAAGTACAATTCCATGTGCTGGAAAAATTAGTAAATCCACAAAGGTGGTGCAACATAATTTATTTTCCTTTTGTTAATTGTTCGCAAGTGTCCTACCACCGGATAGTCGAGCAAGGATTAAGGGAATACTTGGGAAGTTCTTTTGGTGTGTCTAATAAACAAAGCCATTGCCGTCCCAAGAGGTACGTTCACGTAAACTCGTAGAATTCCGCATGCATAGGATTTACGTGATTTAATTATATGCATGATTTGTTGTTGGATTATTATTTGAATTAATATATGATTAATTCATGCTAGTAATAATTATAAGAATTAAATTTGTATTTAAATATTCATCCCGAATAGTTCTGTGCAACTTATTCCCAAACAACTGGTATCAGAGCCACGGTTTCGGGCTCTGAATTTTTTAAATTGTAATTTAATTCGTTGTCATTAAATTTGAAATTGGATAGTAGAATTGCTAGATATTATTTGCAGGTATCTAATTGTCATGGAATTTAATGTGTTTATTTATGCATGCATATAAATTGTGGTTTTTAATTCGATTCGTTCGGGTTCGTTTTGCCTCGTGAGAAAATCCACGAGTAGATTAGGATTTGTTTGATTTAATCAATGTAATAGACTAGTCTAGATCTAGGTTTATTTATTTTTTGTAAATAAATTGTAACCGGATCGGAAAAGGAGGCGGAGATGAAGAATTAAAGGATAAAATCCAAAACTAGGCGTAGGCGGCGTGCGTCGTGCGAAACGTGCCAAGGGAGGCACGTGCGCGACGCGAACGCACGCAGGCATGCACGGGCGCAGGCGAGGTTTGGGGCCGAGCGCCAAGACGCAAGGGGCGCTTAGCGCCAGTGAAGCGGATCGGGCGGACGGATATGAGGCGCGTGGGGACGCGCGCAGATGGGCTAAGTTCCAAAACAAGTTAGTATTAGGACCAACAGACCAAGTTAATGATCGATGACTTAGAATCGATTAAGATGACCAACCGAAATGTATAGATAGCCGATGTAAAGATAGGTCACATATTGAGGGGGAACACAATATGTATAGGTCGTGTCGAAGTATCGATTTGACCCAGATAAGGTCGATGATCAAGGCTAAGAACAAATTAGAAGAAAAGAAGTCAAGATCGTGAAGACAGAAGACATCAAGACTCGGGGATGAACTCAAGACTCGAGATGAACCTCAAGACTCGGGGATGAACCCCGAAGACTCAGATAAACCTGAAGACTCAGTAACAAACCTGAAGACTCAGTATGACTGAATACACTGAGGCTCAGAGTCACCAAGATCAAGACTACCAAGACCTATATCACCGAAGTCCAGATATTGAGCTAAGACAATGCGATCGAAGACTCAACAAGGTAGATCGATCGCTTATCCGATCAAGTCACCACACCAAGGCCAATCAAAATGATACATCAGACAAGACGAATCTTCTACAAAAGGAATATCAATCGTCTAACGGACAAATTACTGAAGTGCCGCCTCGCGAAGCCAAGGAGAAAGCGACATGTACACAAAAAGAGCTGACAATACGAGATTCGACGCTGCGGACATAAACGACGCTAATCATGCCTACGACCACGCCGATATTCGGAGCACGTCACAATCATATCCTACAGCCTACCTAATATAGCCTAAAATTCAAATTGCTCTCCAACGACTCTTTGATTTCGAGGTCTATAAAATGGGATCGATCTTCAAAATTGAAGAACACTAAGAACGAACATGGAGACACCGCAAAAGAAGCAAAAACTACAGCAAAATCTCCATTCAAAGAACACCATATTTGAAGATTATTCTTAGAGTGTTCATCCCATAGTTCTTAGCAAGAAATCCTATCCACTAGCATTTGGCTACATAAACACCAGGATAGATTTCCAGTTGGAACCACAACAAACTCAAAGTTAGGTTAAGTTTGGTTAAGTTTGTTACCGCAAGATTTCCAGTTCTAATTTCTAGTTCGGTTGAGTGTGAACTCAATAAACATCTGTTGGGTGTTGGACTAACACATAAAACTAAGTCCAGTTGGTTAAGTTGGTGCCCCTGTGTTAAGGGAAGAGTGGACGTAAGACGGGTTTCGTCTAAACCACTATAAAATCTTGTGTGCATTTACTTGCTTTCTTTATTGCTTTACACTATTCAAACAATTGAGTTTAAAACTGCATACATATTCTAAGTTAAGCTCAGTCTGCACCAAGCAACTGATCTGATCAGGTTGACACCTTAGTCAGCCGGTTGAAAACTGACTTAAGAATCTGATTTGATAAAACTGGTTTTTCACACGGGTATTTACAAGCTTCCGCACTCTAGGTTAAGCTGACAGATATCAAACTGATCTGCCCCCAGGCACTCAGTAAGATTGAACATCACTCCAAACTGACTCACTAGCACTCTGATCAGGAAATCTGCAATCACACCTGATCCGCACGAAAAGTTTTCAGAAGTCTATTCACCCCTCCCCTCTAGACTTCTGCCCTCACAAAACCCGTTCGGGGACCTACAAGTGGTATCAGAGCAATGATTCTACAGACCACTGGATTTGAGTATCATCGATTATTGAGGAAGAATCTTTGTGGTCATTTGAACAGATCTTGAAAAACCATTTTTCAAAACTCATTCGTTTTCAAAATCACTCAGCATGGATAACACCTCTGGTATGTATCATGGTTTGCCTAAGTTTTCAATTGATGAGTATGCAGATTGGACTATATACATGTGCAACCATCTGGGATCGATAAGCGGCATAATGATGGAAGTCATTGAACGAGGACCCAGCATCATATATCACGACAACCCAGCGGTTGGAGGAGATCCAGATCATGCACCTGGAAGCCTTGTTCGAAAAAGTTCAGCCCTGATGGATGCAGAAGAAAGAAAGTTGTATACTCTAGATACAATCGCCAGGCATATAATCATGAAGACGATGGATAAAGTTACCAAAGAGAAGATAAAGTATCTCAAGACTGCGAAACAAATGTGGGATACTCTTGCTGAGATATGCGAAGGAAATGGTCAGATCAAAGATAACCGACTACAAGCTGAACTGGTGAAGTTCGAAAAGCTCAAAATGTTGCCCAACGAGACCATCAACGAGCTCGATGGGAGGATCACCATGTCAGTAAACAAGCTACGAGAACTTGGAAGAGAGATGTCAGACAAAGACATCAATTACAAGATACTGAGATCTCTCACCAAGAAGTGGGACATGAAAGTCACGGTAATCAAGGATTGCCAAGACATCGCCAAGATGAAACCAAGTAGCTTGTTCCTAAGCCTTAAAGCCCATGAGTTCGATTTAATCGAAAGAGGGCAAGCAGATGAAGACGAGACGCCTGCTGAAGCCTCAACCTCCACATCTAAATCAGTTGCATTCAAAGCAACCAGCAGCAGATCAAAGGCCACTGAACCTATTGGAAACATCATAAGCCAAGCAGAACAGATCGCTCTGCTTACCAGGAAACTTGAAAGATCGAATATTCAACTTGGTAAGTATCGCAGATTCTACAAGGACTATCAAGACAACAGAAGAAACAGGAGGCCAACTGATAGATCACTAGAAAGGAATAGATCTGATGACCGAATGGATCACAGAGATGATAAAAAAGATGATCGGTCAGACGAGAGAAGAGATAACAGATTTGACAGAAGGAGTTCAAACTACAATCAGAAAGGAAAGTCACCTGACAGATCCTACAGACGAAGTGTCTCACCTGGCAGAGGAAGTTCCGTGGATCGTGGATCATGCTTCAACTGCTTGAAACCAGGTCACTACAGCTCTGACTGCCCAGATCTGACTCCCAGAGAAAGAGAAGAGAAGCGGAACAAAAGAGAGCTACGCTTCAAAGACAGAAAAGCCATGGTTGCTGACATGTCAGGAATTGATGATTCCTATCTGCCTTCTGAGGATTCTGGCTACTCATCTGTAGAAGATTTCTGTCTGATAAGCAGTGCTGTTGATTTCCTCGATCATGAAGATCTGATATTCTCTTCAGATGATGATGAAATCTGCCTGATGGCCAGGAGGAAGACCAATCTGGGGTAACCTCCAAACCTTCTACTTTTTCAATTTCCACACCAACTATTATTAGCACACCTGCTGGAGAGATTGACTTGCAACTCTACTCTGAGCAATTGCTTGATGATCTCTCTGATGCAGTAGACACTTATACAATAGTGGAAGCTGAAAATGACAAGCTAAGGATAAAAAATAATCAGCTTGTTAAAGAGAACGCTGTCAGTAAAGCAGCTAAACTGAAATAGCTGAAACTGCTCAGAAGGTAACTGAGGAACTTAACGTTCTGAAGGTTAAATCTTCTGATCAGGAGAAGCAGATCAAAGATCAGCTAGCAATCAACAAACAGCAAGCTGATGATTTCAAAATCCTACAAGCTAAGTTTGATGAGCTATTCCGACTACATGAGAGTCTAAAATCTACTGAGGATAGTTTGCACAAGAAAATAGAGGTTTTCACGAAGTCATCAAAAACCGTTCAAGATATGAACACCTATTTTCGAACGCCGACTAACAAGAAGGGAATTGGGTATGAGAACCTTTCTACGTCCTCAAAAGCCCCGTTTGGTTCACTTCAGAAGGGTGTAATCAAACGAGTCTCTGACAAAGATACACAAAAAGCTAAACATGTATCTGATAAGGGAAAGAGACCTGCTGAGCAAGTAAGGTAAGTGCCTAATCAGAAAGGGAACAGAAATGGACCCCAACTGATTAAGCATCAGCTGAGGAATCAACAGAAGAACCCAGTTCTTCTGAAGAAACCTCAACCTAATCAACAGATTAGGTATCAGAAGAGACAACCTGTAAAAAGGAAATCTAATCTGAGACCCAATAGAGGTCAGCTGCCTAATAAGCAAGCTATAGGTAAACTTCAAAGACCATCTATGCCAAAGAGATATGAATCTTTTAATGGTAGCAGTCGTACCTACCCTTATAACCAGAGACCTAGGGCTACTGCACCTGAGCCCCACTGGGTTAAAGGAAGACAAAATATAAAGAAAATTCCCAAGTCTTCTGATTAACCCAAGGCTCACACGAATAATCATACAAATCAGAAAGCATATAAAGAGACGTATGATTATGTTGATATGTATGGGAGACAAATCAGGCCTTCTGATCTCTCTGATTACAATAGAAGTGCCCTGTTTGTGTGGATCCCTAAATCCACCACTAACCCCTCAGGACCCAATTCCAAAGGGGTACCTAATGCCTGATTTGATTGCAGGTTCACGTGGGACTGGCCATCAAAGGAGGTGTACAAGCAACTATCTGATACATCGATAGTGGATGCTCAAGGCACATGACTGGAAGCAAACATCTCCTTAAATCTTACAAAGAACAAGAAGGCCCACGTGTACTCTTCGGTGATGATAACTTTGGTTTTACCAAAGGATTCGGAACCTTAGAGAATGATGATGTACAAGTAACTGGAGTCTCGTATGTCGAAGGATTAAAGCACAATCTACTACCAGTATCACAATTTTGTGACAACGGATTCAGCGTTGAGTTCTCGAGTGACAAGTGTACGATTAGGAATCGAGCTACTCAACAAATCTTGCTAACTGGTTCAAGGAAAGGCACGATCTACACAGCAGATTGGAACAGTTGTCCAAGAAATGCATGCTTAATTGTTAAGAGTTCCAAAAGTAGCAAATTGGCTCGCACAAAAGAATGAATCATCCCGAACTTCAAGACTCTTAACAAGATAGCTAGGGTGCCTTTGGTTGAGGGACTTCCGAATGAAGTATTCTCAAAGGATCAGACATGTGCCGCATGTCAGAAGGGAAAACAAGTTAAAGCTTCATTCAAAGGAATACCTGGACCAGCATCCAGTAGAGTATTGAAACTGCTTCATATGGATCTATTTGGACCAGTTACACCAGTAAGTCTCAGTGGACGCAAATATACTCTGGTAATCGTGGATGATTATTCCAAGTTTACTTGGGTTATATTCTTATACAAGAAGAACGAGACAACGACAAAGATACCCCGCTTCAAGAAACTACAAAACGAAAAGGGTGTCAAAGATAGTAAAAAATCGATCGATATAAAGGTCTGAAATTTCTAAATTCTTTTATTACTAATTTTTGCACTGAGTTTGGTATAAAACATGAAACGTCAGCTGCAAGAACGCCACACCAAAATGGAGTAGCAGGACGGAGAAACAGAACTCCCAAGGAAGCTGCTCGCACTATGTTAGCTGAACATGCGACACCAAGCCGTTTAAAGGCGAATCAATCAACTTGCAGATGCCACACTCGTAAGCAGATGTTCTCTACTAAGACTCACTTCAAAACACCCTATGAACTGTGGAAGGGCAGAAAACCTCGTGTTTCATACTTCCATGTTTTTGGGTGCAAGTGTTTCATTCACAACAATGGGAAAAGTCGGTTGAAGACTTTTGAGGCCAAGTCGATGAGGGTATATTCTTAGGATATTCCTCATCCAAAGAAGGCTTTTCGGGGTTTACAACAAACAAACCCTAGTTGTGGAAGAAACACCCCATGTGGTCTTTGATGAGACATCTTCAACAAGAGAAAAGCCCGCCGTAACAAGCCGCACCAAATCAACCGCTACGACACGCGAAGGTAAAATGGATCAGCTAAGTGTCAAGGAGAAAGAAGCTGAACACGTAACAGTGTATATCCCAGAACTTGATATTGCTGATTCAACAGGTCAATCAGACCCTAAGGTACGCACAACTGCCGCTGAAGAAGCCGGCAAATACCGAGATAAAGATCAATCGAACCATATGGTTCGGAAACTCTGAAGGTTCCTACTTACGAGACATCAAGACATGATGAGTCCAACATCAGCTAAGACATGTTCTTATCAAGTGGTTCATAATTCTGCACCACTCCCAATCACTAGTAATGAACTACTATCAGAAATGAATGATGTTCTCCAAATAGGCACAAATCAGAGTAGAAGGACACGGATTACTACCATCCAACCGACCGATTATCGGAGACCCATCCGATAGAGTCAAAACTAGACATCGTTGGTGGAAAGTGTCATGTATCTTGTTGTTATCCGTCTTTGAAGGAACCAACTCTGAGAGGAAGAAGCTCTACAAGACCTTAAGTTGGATTCTAGCCATGCAAGAGGAGCCGAACAGTTTGAGAGGAATCAAGTTTGGAAACTGGTGGACAGACCAACTCATCAAGACGTGATTGGCACGAAGTGGGTATTCAAGAACAAGAGAGATGAGAATAATGTCATAACCTGGAATAAGGCAAGACTTGTTGCAAAGGGGTATTCACAATCAGAAGGAATTGATTATGATGAGACCTTTGCACCCGATCGCCTTCGCTTAGAAGCCATTCGGCTGTTTACGGCATATATACGCCCACGAGGGTTCATTGTGTATCAGATGGATGTAAAGAGTGCATTCTTAAAAGGGGTACTAGCAGAGGAAGTTTATGTTGAACAACCTCCAGGCTTTGAAAAAGGCAACCAAGTGTACCGTTTAAGAAAAGCTCTTTATGGCCTGAAACAAGCTCCTCGAGCTTGGTATGATACACTCTCGGTTCTTGATAGACAACGGATTCACTAAAGGAACAGTGGACATAACCTTATTCGAGAATAGAAGATGGAGAAGATATTCTGATGGTTCAGATTTACTTGGACGACATCATCTTCGGATCTCCCAACAAGAAAGTGTGTGAGAAGTTCAAAGAAATTGATGCAAGGGAAGTTCGAGATGTCCATGATTGGTCGATGAATTACTTTTACGGGTTTACAAGTCAAGCAGAGTCTGAAGGGATATTCATCGCGCCAGTAAAATACACAAGGAATCTCTTCGCCAAGTTTGGAGTTCAACATTGTAAGGAAGCGAATTCCCATGATGACCGGGTTCAAGATGGATCCGGATGAGGGCGGTCGAAAACTAATCGAAAAAAAGAATATAGGGCTTTCATTGGATCTCTACTATATACCGTTGCCGCCCGGACCGGATATCACTTTTTGTAGTAGGTGTATGTCTAGATTTCAAGCAAATCCAATGTAAAGCCATCTAGAAGCAGCTAAGCGGATTCTCAAGTATCTGAAGGGGACAGTAAACCTCGGTTTATTCTACCCATCAGATGATAATCTAGAGCTTAGTGGGTATTCTGATTATGATTACGGAGGTTGCAGAATTGACCGGAAGTCAACCTCAGGTTCATGTCGGGTTTTGGGAAATAAACCGATCTCTTGGTTTTCGAAGTTAGACATCGATTCGCGACATCTACTACTTGAAGCGAGAATATATGGTGCGAGCATAGAAGTCGTTGTTCCTAATCGCTCTGGCTAAGTCGGACTAACGGACTACAACATCGTAGCTAAGAAAGTACCTATATTCGTGGCGATAATAGTCTTATTGCAATCACTCGTAATCTCGTTTCTACATACAAGATGCAAGCACGTGGATGTCAGACACCATTTTATCAGAGATCACGTTGAAAAGAAGAATATAAGAATGGAAAAGATCCATACTGACAAGCAGAAAGCTGATATTTTAACTAAGCCGCTAGCTGAGATCAGATTCAGAGAATTATGCAACGACCTAGGGCTTCTGGATCTCGGAGAAAGTGCACCAGAAATGGTTGGTGGACTGATCTCCAGAACCAGTTGGTTAAAAGACTAACCAAGTTAAGAGGAATCAGTTGAGTTATGAATCTCAACTGATCAGACGATCAGACAAGTAGCCGGTCTGAAGTGCAGATAAGGAGCATATCAGAAAGTCAGACAAGTAGCCGATCTGAAGTTCAGACAAGAAGCAGATCAGTTCAAGATAAATCAGATTAAGGGGGAACTGATCAAATTGGAAGATTACTTTATAAGTCGATTAAAAGTTGCAGTCAACAAGCAAATCAAGTTTAAAGCTACAGATCGCATAAGTCAGAAGAGGCAACACAACAATGAAATAATAGAATTTTTCATTGATAAGGACCCGGAGGTCAGATTTACAAGTTACAAGTGATATCACAAGCTACCTACAAGTTATCTTCAAGTGGTATTACAAGCTACAAGTACAAGAAGACCCGGAGGTCGCTACATAAACCATAAACCATAAACCCTAAGCCAACCCAAGGTAGGAAAGGGAGAGAGAGAGTTCAAGAGCTTGATGCTCTCATTTTCCCCCGATCCTAAAAGGGGCGTGAGAGGCCTTAAGGAAAATCCTGAGCCACCCTCAGAGCTTCAGAGTGAGGAGCGAGAGCGGCCTTGAAGGATTTCTGTGCCAGGAGCCCCTAGAGCTAAAATCAATGGGCTCTCCAGCTGTTTAATGGGACACAGTGCCACAGGTTTGGTCACAAGGACCAAACGGACAGTAGTGTCACATGCAAATATTGAGTTTGATACACGAGATCGTATACCAAACTCATGTTTTATTTCAGACTGAGTCTGTTGATGTTAATTTTGTCATCTCGATAGGCGTACAAGGTGCATACGGTTAGGAGAAGTGCCTTCTCATTTGCCTTAGCAGATCCGCCTCCACGGTGGTAAAGAAGCTTTGCATTGATCGTATGTGTAATCTTCGATGACGACGAAAGCAGTGTGAAGGAACACACAGGGTTGATTTGAGAAGCTGAATTCATTGAAAAAGGGTTAAAGGTTTTCACCGGAAGTTTCACCGGAAATAAGGAACTCATCGGAAAGGCATGAAGTATATGCTAAAGAAGATGAATGGTTTATGTTGTGTTGTTTTGCCTAATCACCCCAGGCTAATTTATAGAAGGAAATTAGGGGTATAAATGCAAATTTATTTTCTCAGAAGACCTTAAGAGAAATTTGCATCGACAACGCGTAAGAAACACGCGGCTAATGGTTGGATGAGTTGACGGTGTGAGTAATCACAGTGTATCTATGCCATTATTATGGAATGTCAAATCGTGCCGATTTGGGAATCGAGGCGACTTTTTGACTCCCCGAAGTAAATGTTTTGGCGGGAGTAGACTTCAGTGCATAGTAAATGCGGGCTGATTAGAAGAAGATTGAAGATAAGAGTATCAGATAAGTGGATCAGATAAGTGACGAAGTGTTTCAAGCAAGAATCTGATCAGTTGAGTGGAATATTGTTGGGAAATGCTTAAGGCTACCATCAGTAAGGTCAACAAGTACCAGATCAGATCACAGTGGTAACTGGTTGATTCCCCTTCTGAACTTCTTATATGCGTTATTTAAATAAATTAGTTTTTACTCTGTTTTCACTTTAATGCGGACTTGGGAATGTGTTTTTAACGACTAATCTCAGCCACTTATTTCAAAACACGGATACTTGAGTACCTTGGAAAGTGTCGCGAGTCGTTTTATTTGGAGAATATTATGTGGCTAATTCGGTTACGACTCACAAACAAAACATGCACGTGTAAAATAAACTGTAAATAAGAAGAGTTTGTTGACCCAGTTCATCAAGAAATGACTACTCTAGGGGCATACCAAGCCAGGGATGTATTATTGCGAGTTTTACACGTACAATATTTGATACATCTCATGAAGATGAATCATTATGGATGAAGATGATTTGGAGAATTAGTATATGAGTGCTAGGGTTTTTGCGTGCATGAACTCTCAAATTTTTCTATATCTCACTTCTCTGGGAATTTTTTTTGGTCCCCTTCTCTTGTTGTTTTTTCTTCCATTTATAGTACTCCGACAAGCATGAGCTGGTTTGCCAAGCATGAGCTGGAGACTTCGGGCCATGCAAGAATTCATGCAAAGCTGCCATCTTTCCAACTTCGTCTTCTAGATTGATCTTTGCTTTTGCTTGTCTATAAGGCACTCTTTTGGTCGTCCAAATCAATCTTTCGCTCGGCTGAAAGCTTTGTTCGCCCCCCTTAAACCATATTAATTTTATGTCGGAATATCATCGAGCATACTGGCCTCTTCAGGTTTGACTGAACCCTCAGGATGTCTGAGTCTTCAGGATATCTGAGTACCGAGCATACTGACCCCTCAGGTTTGACTGAACCCTCAGGATGTCTGAGCCTTCAGGATATCTGAGTACCGAGCATACTGACCCCTCAGGTTTGACTGAACCCTCAGGATGTCTGAGCCTTCAGGATATCTGAGTACCGAGCATACTGAACCCTCAGGATTGTCTGAGTCTTCAGGATATCTGAACCCTCAGGATGTCTGAGCACTTAGGCTGTCTGAGTCCTCAGACTTGTTCGTGGCCTCAGACTTGTCTGAGCCCTCAGGTTTGTCTGAGTCCTCAGATCACTTGTCTTAGCTCATTTGATTCCTTCTTTCCTAATCTGAGTGGCGAACATGCCTATTTGCTCGGTAGGCTTGGTTGAGCAACTTTGGTTGACAAGTGGCAAGCTGGTCGAACAAACTTGTTTGGTCGGCAAGCGGCGAGTACACTTGTCCATCGTGCATGATTATTTTAATAGTTGAATATTACACGTGTCTCTCTTACGTGTTCGATTAATGCTGAATAATTATATCGAACATAACAATACCCCCAGCCGGGTCGCTTTGTATTCATCATGGGGCCCGGCTGTTATAATCTGATTGGGCCCTAATTGATGTTGTTTCGCATTCCGTGTTAGATTTTCAAAATTGAATCCGGTATCTATAAATACCTCATTTCGCCGCCCTAATCCCTTTTCTTTCCTTTCTTCTTCTCTTTGCCTCTGCTTTCCATCTCTTTCGTGCCTTAACAAATTTCCGGCGAGGGTTTCATTATTCCGGCGAAGGACTAGGGTTGAAAATGAGTACCCATCGAGCAAGATTGCGAGTGTAATCGATAATGATATGCTCGCTCAATTGTATAGAAATTACGAGACCCCCAAAGATGTCTTTTTCTGGGCACCGGGTCCAGATGAGCGAGCAGACCAACCCTCAGAGGGTTGTGTTGCCTTGAATTTGGACACAATGGAAGCGGGCCTTAGGTTTCCACTCCATCCGGTTATCACCCGTTTGCTCGTGGAATGGAATATCACCATCACGCAGCTGAAACCGAATGGGTGGCACATGATCATGAGCTTCCTGACTTTGTTCGGCAAAATGAAGCCTAGATATTATCCCTCAGCAGCTGAACTTGCTCGATTGGTGCATTTGACCCGTCCAAAAGGCGAACATGGATGGCTATTCATGCAAGCAAATGTCAAGTGCAAAATTATTGAGGATGTGCCGAACAAAATCAGTGATTGGAAGGAGAAATTTTGGTTCGTTGGGGGCGATTGGAAGAGCCCGGCTTCTGGAAGCGAACCAAATGCTCGTTTAGACATCCCTACTGACTTCGGGGTTTATCGCAGTAAGTATTTTTGTGTCTTTTGTTCCTCAATTTGAACTGATTTTAACTTACTCTTTATTTCAGGGATTCCACTTTACGACGGACAAAAAGAGACCAACGGCGGCTATTTTAGCGGCGTTTGGCAAATTGATCTCGAAGTTTAATTTCGAACGATCTGTGAAGACCTTGAATACTGCCGAACAGAGGAAGAAAGGAGGCTTGTTTGTGCCCCCTCACCATCTTGTAGCAGTTAACCCCGCTGGTAAGAATTGCCTCTTACATTTGCATAAATTTTGCACCTTTTGCTCGCTGTTATCCTTTCTTGCATAATGAATTGTTTTACTTGTAGCTTTCCCTGCTGTTACTGTTGCCGTGAGTACGTCCGAACATACCGAGATGGCACGAAGAAAAAGACCTCAAGAGCTCGCTAGAATTCAAGCTGAGCGGGAAGCTCAGCGAGCAAATCGGGGAGAGGCGAGCAGGGCAAGCCGAGCATCTGCGTTCGGTCCTGGGGAATCGAGCCGACCGAAGAGTACTACTCGTTCGGTGGAGCAGAGGCGATTTAACAGCTCCGTCTGAAAAAAAAAAGACTAAGGACGGAAACCAGCGAACAGGGGCTAATCGAACAAGCTCACCGAGCATGCCAGTTTAATAGGCTCAGACGAAAGATCTTTGTCGGGTAACCCTGGACCCCCTACTGCCGAAGCGATCAGAATGGCCGCCTCAGTGGTCGGTTCGGTCGCTCAGATTGTTGAAATGGAGGTTGGCACATCTTCTCCACCTCCTGCTGGACCCCGGTCATGGACCCCTTTGAACCCCGAGCTCCGGTCCCCTGAAGATAAATCATTTATGGGATGGGATCCGGCTCGAGTGAACAGGTACATTTTGTTCGCTTTATCTCCTTTTTCATTAATTTTGTTCGCTTTGTCATGTTTGTTTGCTCGGGTGTTTGTGCAGGTTGAGCAGGTTGGCGCCCTTAATGCCCAATTTGAAAAATTACTATTGCTCGCCAAGTGTTCGCAAGGTTTTGGTCATTCCCGAACATGTTCAAAAGGCGTGCGAGACCCCCGTTCGAGCGTGGACTACTGAGCTTGAAGAGTCTACTACGGGTCCCACACCTTTGGAAAACATGCGACTTGGCCTGGTACTCCATGGCCAATCTATGGTCATCCTTGAGAAAGTTTATGCTGAGGCCGCCAATCTCCATGCTAGTTACTTGGCTTTGATCAGGAGTTTTGAAGAGAAGGTGGGCTAACTGAACAGAGCTCAGGATGAACTGAGGTTGGCTCAAGGAAAGATTTCCTCGGCACAAGCAGATGCTCGTCAGGCTCAAGAAAATGCTCGCCAGGCTCAGGAGGATACTCGCCAAGCAAAGGAGGAGCTAAATCATTCTCAGGAGGAGGTGGTCAGCATATGGAGAGCTCAGGAAGAGATGAACGTCGAGCTTCGTAGACTCCGTGCTAGCGTCGAGGCCATGGAAAGTGAGAGGAATGTGCTCGGCCAACAACTCATTATTGCTGAGGAGACCAACACTCGTTTGGGTCTCGAAAATTCAAGGCTTCACAATGAAGAATATGTTGATTCTATGTCCAACTTCTCCTACATATGTGCCTTTGCTTATGCCATCCGGTCTGTTCGCCATACACTCACTGGCGAACAAATTGCCCCACTTATATCTAGTTTCCAGCAGTACCTGATCGACAATCCACCAGATCGCAATCTTCCGATGTCTGACTTGAACGATCTGTGTGACTTCTCCAGTCTTCCTGAAGGGATCGAGGTTGATGATCCTATCCTGGATGAGGAGGACGGCTCAGATGTGAACATTGCTGATGTTGCTGGTCAAACTCTCCGAACTGAGTCTGGGTCCGATCAGGTGCAGGTCGAACAAAGGGGACCTCCTGTGACCGAGCAAAATGTACCTCCTGGCGAGCATACTGGACCTGACCATGCTGAAGGAGCCGTTGCTGAGGGGGCTGAGCATGATTTGTTCGACATTTCTCTCCCGTCCACCCCCAATTATGAATTTGCTCCTTAGTGTAATTTTTACTTTGCCGAACATATGTTGTGTACTTTTTGTCTTCTTCATTTTTTGCTCGAACAATATCTTCCGAACTTGTATAATTTTTTGCTTTCTTCTCTTTTGTTCGAACAATTCAAATCTGAATGATTGAATCCATATTTTGAACTTTTTCCTCTAACCTGATTGTTGTTGAGGATGAATGTGGTTTCTGATGATTGATTGATACTTGTGTTGTTTGATGTTCGCTTTGTTGCTTTCTAGTTTGTGCTTCTTTTCTTCTGAATGAATTCGAACATTGGGTTTGTCTATGCCCGCTCCTGACTTCTTTCGTTTTTGATTATCTTATTGACGTTGCAATCGGTTGATCG
This sequence comes from Stenogyne calaminthoides, assembly GCA_037126765.1. NCBI lineage: Eukaryota > Viridiplantae > Streptophyta > Magnoliopsida > Lamiales > Lamiaceae > Stenogyne > Stenogyne calaminthoides. The sequence continues at coordinate 17,102,752 of JBBCBC010000023.1, read as the reverse complement.
TCTTATTTAGATGCGACCAGATGGGTTAACTTTATGAACCCCCCCTTTCTTGGTTCGCGATCGTCTTATTTAGATGCGATCACTTCGTACTAGGGCCGTCTTATTTAGCTGCGACCCTTTTCATCACCCGCTTAGGCACGGGTATCTGTAAGCACGAAGTCATCTTTTTGCATTGCGTACCCATTACTCGCTTTTTTTCTTTCGGGAATCGAGTACGAACTTCGTTAAATCGGTGAACATAGACTTGGGCTCGTTTCGTCTTTGTTAAGGCCATCCGCTTAGGGTACGACCTCAAATAGGCTTCAACTAGAAAATCTTAGCGAACAAAAATATTTTTTTGCAACACGTCGTATTCTATTACAACTTTTACATTTGACATTTGAAGAAGACTATCTATTACACAACTATCGACATCAGACTATGGTCTTGGATTTAAAACCTTGTCTTGAGTAGACACGAACTGGCCGCACCTTGTCTGCAGAATTGATGTTGACAAGCATGTGGCACATCATCCTGTCTACCCTTCTTTAGTAACATGCTCAGCAGCAAAGAAGAAGATAAGCTTTTGTCCCTCCGGACAAGTTGTGATTATCGGGCAAATTTGCGGACATGAGCATGTGGCGCCAGATACTTGCTTTCGCTTATATAGCGCGAGCAAAATCTCCAGCTTGTACCATTCTGTCCCCTTCAGTAGATGCCTGAGCATCAGCATCCTCATGTTGCTTCGAGCGGACACCACGACATCCCCCTCCTTCGGAGGAGATTTTGGTGATGCAAAGGGACTAGTGACTTACTACTGCATAAGCAGTGAGTAACGTGGAGTGGCAACCATGACTCTGCCGAGCATCTTGAGTCCGCAACGAGCTTCAACCTGTGCTCGGAGTGTCATATGAGGTATAAATCTTGTACTAGGCCAGATGCTTGATTCAGCGGAATGATAGCTGAATCGAGTGCTGGATTCTTCGTCTGGAGGCATACTGAACCAACTTTCTTCTGATAACTATAGTATTTTTCTTTTTTTCTTCTTCATCTGTTTTTTCTCTGCTTTTTTCAGCTATCAATATGCCTCTATTTATAGAACTATCCCAAGCTAGTGCTGGCATAGCTAGTTGGTGCTGGCCCCTTACTTTTGCTCCTCCTTTTGACACCTGTTCGGCTTTTTGTCAGCTCTTGCTCAAGGATTTACTCTTTCCTTTCTTGGTTGCCACCACTTGTCAACTCGTTCTGACACGTATCTTCTGTCTTTCGATAGTGCTGGCCAGCATTTCTTTCTAGAAGATATGCGTCGAACACAATGTGTTCTTCCTTCAGGATTGTCCTGCTCGTCTTAGCTGAATGACTGATTATGTTCGGTCATTTGTGCTCGTTTCAGCTACGTTGCCAATTATGTTCGGCCAACTGTGCTCGGTTTAGCTGTGTGTCTAACTTTGTTCGGCTGGTTATGCTCGTCATTATTGATAATATTTTTTCAAATTTAATGCATTCCACGAGTAGTAGAATGGGACTCCATTCAGATCTTCCAAATCATACGCCCCATTTAGCAAACGTTCTGGAACTCTGAATGGACCTTCCCATGCTCGGCCGAACACACCACCTGATACCCCCGTTGCTCGCCTTAAGACCAGCTCGCCTACATTAAACCTGCGTGTTCGGACTTTGGAGTTATAGAACTTTTCTGATCTCTTTTTGTACATGGCATTCCTGAAATCAACCTCCGTTCTTCTTTCTTCTAGCAGGTCTGCACTCAGGGCGAGCGCCTGGTCATTGATGTGCTCTCCAAAAGTCATTGTTCGATGACTCGGAATCTTGATTTCTGCGGGTATAACAGCTTCCGCACCAAATGCCAGGGCAAACGGGGTCTCCGCAGTTGATGTTCTGAAAGTTGTTCGATAGGCCCATAATATTTCAGGCAACTCTTCAGCCCATCCTCCCCCCTTGGAATTATCAAGTCTAGCCTTAAGGGTATGCTTGATAATTTTATTAACGGCTTCAACTTGTCCGTTTGATTGGGGATGATACGGAGTTGAGTAATGTTTTTTTATGCCCCAGCAAGCACAATTATGTCGGAATTCACTTCCATCGAACTGTTTGCCGTTATCTGTTACTAGTGATTGGGGAAGCCCAAAACGACAGATAATATTTTTCCAAACAAAGTTCCACATTCTTTGCTCGGTGATTTTGACAATGGCTTCGGCTTCTGCCCATTTAGTATAGTAATCAACGTCAACCACAACAAATTTTACTCCCGACGTGCCAGTAGGAAATGGGCCGATCAAATCGATCCCCCATTTAGCAAATGACCATGGGCTATAAACTGACACTAATTCTTCAGGTGGGCTATGAATAAGTGGGGCATGTACCTGGCACCTGTGGCACGCGCGAGCATACACGAGCGAATCCTTTTTGAGGGTTGGCCAATAATAACCTTGTCTGATTATTTTATGTGCCAGGACGAGCCCACCTGTGTGATTTCCGCATACTCCATCATGGATTTGCTCCAGAAGTACACGACCCTCTTCAAGAGTAATACACTTCAATAGTGGAAGTGAGAAGCTTCTTTTGTACAAATGCTCATCTAAGATAGTATAGCGAGCAGATTGTAATATGAGGCGAGTAGCTTGTGCCTTATTCTCAGAGAGAAGTCCCTTTTGTAAATAACTCAGGATTGGAGTCATCCAAGTTTCCTGTTCGCCTGTCACTTGGGCGACCATAACTCTGGGAACTGATGGCGAACAAGTTGTGACGACCACAATGTCAGTTGTGTTCGTCACTCCTTCTGCTGTTGCCAGGCGTGCCAAAGCATCAGCGAACGAATTACCCAATCGTGGTAATTGTTCTATAAAAACTTGTTCGAATTGCTCAAGCAACTCTTTTGCTAGTTGCTGATATTGTGCCATATGTTCGCCTCGGGCCTCGTACTCGCCAGTGACTTGATAAACGATTATCTGAGAATCGCTGTAAATCATCAGCCTCTGAATTCCCATTGTCATAGCCATCTGAAGTCCAACGATCAAAGCCTCGTATTCGGCTTCATTATTTGTAGTTGGGAAATCAAAATGGATGGCTGTTGTGAATGTTTGTCTAGTTGGGCTGATGAGAACTACGCCTGCTCCGGCTCTTGAACTCGTTGATGAGCCATCAACGTACATATGCCATGGTTGGTCGATAGCTTTTTCGGGTATTTGTGGATATGTCAACTCGACCATGAAATCGGCCATAGCTTGGCCCTTCATTGCTGTTCACGGGGCGAACGTAATGCCAAATTGGCCTAATTCCACCGCCCACTTGAGTAATCTGCCTGCAGTATCTGGTAGGTGGAGGACTTGGCACAATGGGAATGTGGTCAGTACCTCGACTGAGTGATCGAAAAAGTATGGTCGTAATTTTCGAACACTCATTACGAGAGCATATGCTAGCTTTTCCAGTGGAGGGTATCGGAGCTCGGCTTCTTTGAGCAATTGGCTTACATAGTAAACGGGCAAGTGTGTCGTGCCTTCTGCTCGTACGAGCACAACGCTAATTGGATGTTCGGATGCAACAAGATACATATAGAGTTGTTCGCCTGGGACAGGCTTAGACAGTGTCTGAGTATCAGCAAGGTACTGCTTCAATGATTCGAATGCATTTTGGCAATGCTCGGTCCACTGGAATTTCCCTTTCTTTAATGCATCAAAGAAAGGTTTGCATTTGTCCCCAGTTCGTGATATAAACCGGCTTATGGAAGCTAAACGTCTAGTTAACCTTTGGACTTCTTTCATACTCCTGGGGGACCTGCATATCGAGCATGGCTTGAATCTTCGATGGGTTCGCTTCGATCCCTCGCTGACTGACCATATGTCCGAGGAATTTTCCTGAGTTAACCCCAAAGCTGCATTTTTTCGGATTTAGCTTCATATTGTACTCCCTGAGTATATCAAACGTTTGTGCGAGATGGGTGATGTGGTCTTCCTTGTGTTTGCTCTTTACCACAATATCATCAATATATACCTCAATTGTTCGGTCGATGTGTTCGTCGAACATTTTGTTCACCAAATGTTGATATGTTGCTCCGGCATTCTTCAATTCGAACGGCATGCGCTGCCAACAATACATATTCTTTTCACTGCAGAATGTCGTATTCTTTTGATTGTCCGGATGCATGGGTATTTGGTGATAGCCAGGAAAAGCATCCATGAAGGTCATGAGCTCATGGCCTGCTGTATTATCGACCAAATAATCAATATGCGGCATCGGGAAATTATCTTTCGGACATGCCTTGTTTAAATCAGTGAAATCAATACATAGTCTCCAAGATACATTAGACTTGTGGACGAGAGCACAGGGTTCGCAAGCCATCTTGGGCATTTTACTTCTCGGATCAGTTTATTGTCGAGCAACTTTTTGATTTCACTATTCATTGCCGCATACTTTTCCGAACTGAACTTTTTGCGCTTCTGGATTACTGGAGTTTGTGCCGGATCAAGGTTGAGGGAGTGGCATGCATGTTTTGGATCAATGCCAACCATGTCCTCGTGCGACCATGCGAACACATCCAAGTTTGCTTGAACAGAAGCAATCATTTCTGTTCGAATTGGTTCAGGTAATTCCGAACCAATGAACACTTCTAACTCAGGTTTGTTCGGGTCGATGTTGATAGACTCCAGTTGTTCGATAGGTGTTGCTCGCTTTCTTTTTTGTTTCCACCGAGGATCTTGGATCGACCCCCGGTGTTCGTCATCAACCTCCATAGGTTCAAATCCTATGCGAGGTTCTAGGTCCGATAGCTCGTTTGGCTGATCAATCTTCATTAGATCTGGGAGATCTGGGTCATGAGTTGCCATCCCGGATTATGTGTTCGCGCGGGGAGCCATGCTCGTCAAACTTGTGTTCGACAAAGGACATTTTGGCAGCGTATTTGCTCGTTGGCTTGACTCTCCGATCTCCCATGTTTGCTCCATCATGTTAACGATATTTTGCTTTTCTGGTGCACATGATAGCAAACAATCTCGAGCTTTCTTCTGATCTCCTTTTATGCTACCTGTTCCATCTTGTGTTGAATATTTAACACAGTAGTAATACGTAGAACAGGCCGCTTTAAATTCCTGAATAAACGGGCGACCTAGAAACCCGTTATAAGTAGGCGAACATCGACGATTACAAAATCTAGCATTCTAGTTCGCTTCGGATCTCGGATTTAGAGTTGATTCTAACTCGACTCCTAACCTAATCATACCATAGGATCGGGATTCTGATTCCCCAAAACCCATAATGGTATGATCACATGGTTCAATATAACTGCTCAAATCCCCAACTTACTTTTCCATTTGGTGCAGAGTGTTGACGAACAAAATGTTCGTGATAAGCTCCGGTATCAACAGTGATGCACCTTCAACCCGAGGAGACGAGCACTGATGGTTAAGGAGTCATTGTGGGGAGTGATTATACCGTCGAGATCGTCTTCTGAAAACATAATTTGGTGAGAGGGTGGCGTGCTAGCTGATGTGCTCGCCACCTTCACCTGATGAATGCTTTGCAAAGCACGCATCTCCATCTTCTTACATCTGTTCGATAATGTTGGTGCCTGGTAACATCCACCCACTGGACCATATTCAGGACGTATGATGTAGATCTCTTGACTTTCTCGACCTCTACCCACAGTAGGAGGCCCTCTTTTGGGTAATTCAGACCTCTTACGTGATTCTTCGGGATCATCGTCGACGTTTTTTTGCTTTTTACGCTTACCCCTTCGGTCTTGCTTTTTTTACGTTAGGGAGCTTCGTCACCTTTTTTAGGAATTGGGTAAGACAATTATCTTCGTATAGCTTCCAAAGTTGGCGAAGTAAATCGCGACAATCTTCTGTATTGTGCCCGATGTACTCGTGATAGTTACAATATTTGGAAGCATTAAGTCGATGCTTGTCCATTATGATTCTTCGAGGCCTATCTAACATATCCCGATCTTTGATTTGGTTGAAAATTGTTTTTTTATTTGAAAAACGCCCAAAAGACTTCAGAGGCGTTTGCTTCGCTTCTTTCTTCGAATGGTTTGAAAGAGCCTGGGGGTTTGTACCCCCCTTCATTCATTACTTTCTTCCCAAAAACTTTCTTAGTTGTAGGTTCCTGACCCAATCGTGATTGGGCGAGCAAATCTTGCATGGCTATGATCTTGGCTGCTCGCTCTCGGATGACGAATATGTGTTCGCCGGTCTTGATGCATGGCTTTCCACATGTCAAGATTCAAGGTCGCCTCCGACCACCGTGAGGATCTTGGCATCCTCTTCAACTGGGGCCCCATCATACAAACATTTATCAAATCTTTCGATGTATGCTCGATCTGACTCACCTCTTAGTTGGGAAAAATGTGCCAACCTTTGTTTTGGCGCCAAGGCACACACACATGGATGAGAAATGGGACAGGAATGGTTGTCCCAATTTGAGCGAAAGATGTGATAGATGCGGCGGGCAAAGTAGAGAACCATCTATGTGCCCGATCACCCAAAGTCATGGGGAATGATCGGCATTGTGTCGCGTCTGTGGCTCCCATGGCGATCATAAAGTCTGAGTATTTGCTGAGATGGACATGTGAGTCTGACTCAGCATCAAACATGGGGATTGGTGGTCGGGTCTTCGCCACTTTCTCTTGTATTTTAGCCGCCATGATCGCCGGTGATAGAGGCGAGCAAGGTATTGTGCTCGCCCGAGGGTGTCCTTTGGTCAGCGTGCCAGTACCAGTAAACCCTCGATGGCTTTTTGCATTTCCGCAAATTTGGTGAAACTGACAGACTTGGATTGGGGTTGTTTCCCATCATGAGGACCCAGTGGGTCATGCTCGTGATGGGGCAGTCCCCCTTTCCAAGTTCGTGCTTGACTACCCAATCGATGATGGATAGATAATTTTGTTCCAGCCGATTTTTGTACGGCATGCGGGTGATCATGGGGATCTGAATGAGCGGGCTTGTTTATCGGTTGTTCCTTCCCCGGATCCTCGTCGCTTATTATTCTTTGATTCGGTCTTTGGCGGAGAGCCTCAAACGTCCAAACGCTGATGGTCTGGACCCTTGAGGCTGTTCGTCATCAGACGTATCATCAACTTTTTTGTTAGCCCGCTTCACAGTATTCATTTTAACTTGCTCGCTATCAGGTGTATGTGAGCGTCGATCTTCATCATCTTGAGGTTTTAACTTGGCCAACTCTTTTTCAGCCTCTCTCTTCAGGTTTCGCAAAGAAGAAAAGCGATGGCTTTTGTTGTGGCCGCCGGATCATTGGCTATATCCTCAAGATTAATAATCTCCACTGTTTGATCTTTGTGAGGCTGGCGCTGAGCCTCTTTCCGGTCGTGAGGTCGACTTTGTCCCGACCTCTCTGTTTGTGTGTTCCTAGATTGAGGCATTATATTTCTTTTTTCTGCCACGGCTAACTACGGGTTTGTGTAAGGGTTGGTTTTTTGGTACCCTTCTTCTAGAGCCAATTGTCGCGAGTCATTTTATTTGGAGAATATTATGTGGCTAATTCGGTTACGACTCACAAACAAAACATGCACGTGTAAAATAAACTGTAAATAAGAAGAGTTTGTTGACCCAGTTCGTCAAGAAATGACTACTCTGGGGGCATACCAAGCCAGGGATGTATTATTGCGAGTTTTACACGTACAATATTTGATACATCTCATGAAGATGAATCATTATGGATGAAGATGATTTGGAGAATTAGTATATGAGTGCTAGGGTTTTTGCGTGCATGAACTCTCGAATTTTTCTATATCTCACTTCTCTGGGAATTTTTTTTGGTCCCTTCTCTTGTTGTTTTTTCTTCCATTTATAGTACTCCGACAAGCATGAGCTGGTTTGCCAAGCATGAGCTGGAGACTTCGGGCCATGCAAGAATTCATGCAAAGCTGCCATCTTTCCAACTTCGTCTTCTAGATTGATCTTTGCTTTTGCTTGTCTATAAGGCACTCTTTTGGTCGTCCAAATCAATCTTTCGCTCGGCTGAAAGCTTTGTTCGCCCCCCTTAAACCATATTAATTTTATGTCGGAATATCATCGAGCATCTTGGCCTCTTTTCAGTTTGGTGAACCCTCGGGATGTCCGAGCCTTGGGATATCTCGAGTACCAAGCATCTTGACCCCCTCGGGTTTGATGAACCCTCGGGATGTCTCGAGCCGGGGGATATCCGAGAAATCGAGCATCTTGACCCCTCAGGTTTGACTGAACCCTCAGGATGTCTGAGCCTTCAGGATATCTGAGTACCGAGCATACTGACCCCTCAGGATTGTCTGAGTCTTTAGGATATCTGAACCCTCAGGATGTCTGAGCATTTAGGTTGTCTGAGTCCTCAGACTTGTTCGTGGCCTCAGACTTGTCTGAGCCCTCAGGTTTGTCTGAGTCCTCAGATCACTTGTCTTAGCTCATTTGATTCCTTCTTTCCTGATCTGAGTGGCGAACATGCATATTTGCTCGGTAGGCTTGGTTGAGCAACTTTGGTTGACAAGTGGCAAGCTGGTCGAACAAACTTGTTTGGTCGGTGAGCGGCGAGCACACTTGTTAATCGTGCATGATTATTTTAATAGTTGAATATTACACGTGTCTCTCTTATGTGTTCGATTAATGCTGAATAATTATATCAAACACAACAGAAAGTTGTGCAAAAAGGTTTTCCCTCGTATTCTATAAAATCCAAATCTTTCTCAAAAAACTTCTTTCCACTACTTCGTCTTCTCAAAGCTCTTAAAAGATCAAAACTTTCATAATCTTCAGAAAATTACCTTCAAAATCAATTGATTCTACTTTTACGATTTCTCAAAACCTCGAATCAATTTCTGGTAATTTCTCGCTTAAATACTGCATTATTTCAATTCACTCTGGTACCTAGGTTTACAAGTCGTGATGATATGTTTCTGTAATTTTTATAAGATCTATACGCTTACTTGCTAAATTGATGCTTAGATTACTGGTTTGACTGAATTTATTGAAATATTTTACTCAAACTAAACATCAATTTGCATATCGTACAGAAATGGCATATCTTGTTCCACGATCGAGCCAAGGGAAAAAGTTCTGCAACTTTGCATCAATGAAGAAAGACTTCATTGATGAGAAGTATGTAGTATTCACCATCACCTCAGATCCTGAATCGCTGAGAATTCTGAAGTGCTTGCGAGCGTGTGGGCTAGAACGATATTGCTCTACACATCAGAACATCGTCCACACCCATGAAGCCTTGGAGTTTCAATACAATCTACAGAGGGATGAAGACATTGATCTTGACTGATTTCTTCCGTTCATGATTTGGAAGTGCGAGTGTCGAATAGCGATCTCGAGAGGATATTCAAATTTAACTCGAGGAAGCATCAATCCAGAGACCTACACGACTGATGTAGGAGAAAAAGAATTTCTTGAAGCCGAGTTGTTGAGACCAGCAAACAAGGAGAACACAACAAACGTCAAAGCCTCCTATCTGAAGAGGAAATATCGCCTTCTCCTTGAGATCGTTCAGAAGGTGATCATGTGCTCAAATTACAGTCTTGATGCTGTCACTTCCTATAAGATCAGTGTCATGGCTGCAATAATAAAGAAGGCTTCAGATATAGATTGGTTGGGTATGGTCAAGGCACGATTGAGGAAAGACTCCGGGAAGTTCGAACTGACCCAGAGCAATGAAGTGTGCTTATCTTCCAAGTGCTCCTTCATACACAAATCTCAATCATTCTGTCAGATAAGCTGCCACAGAACTATGAATGGAATGAGAATGGAGCGAAGATATATCAAGCAAAGCACAAGGCCATATTGGGCAAGGATGAGTCCCTACCTGGACAATCTGATGAAGATCCAACTCCTTATGTGCCCAAACCCAAGGGAGAAAAGAAGGGAAAAGATAAGGCAACTGCATCTTCTGAAGCGCAGGAACGCCATTAAAAAAGAGGATGAAGAGGAAGGATCTAGCCAAGAAACCAGATGCTCAGCGGAAACGTCAGAAGAGAGTGACTTCTCCTCTGAAGACTGCTCCAAGTTCTGCCCAGCAAGTTAGCAGAACGAAGGATCTGATGCAAGTGGAATCAGAAGAGGAGATAGCAGTCCGCTCTGAGCCCACTGCCAGAGAAGTAAGGGAAGAGCAGATGATCGCAACAGAAGGAGAAAAATCTGTCAGAGGGACAGAAGTGGAGCAATCTGAGGAAGAATCACCATCTGATTCTCTGCCTCTCACCACGATCTTCCAGAGAGCAAGATCGCCAACGCCCACTTCCAAATCACCATCACCCTCTCCTCACAAAATCTTCTCACCCTCACCCTCACCTATTAGATCACCCAGATCTCCCACTCCCCCAATCAATGAACCTGTTCAGGAAACTGAACACCCTCAAAACGCTGAAAACGAACCACAAATATCCCAATCTCCAAACAAGTCACAAGCACCTGAGAGATCTGACAAGCGAGTGTCCATCTCTCATAATCCCTTCAATACAAGAACCATGCTTGCTTCACCTATTTCAGAAAGCCCCATCATAAGGATAACGAAGCAATAGATCAAGGAGTATCTGCTGGATCTATGCCCTGAATTGGATCAACATCCTGGCATCCAGCAACAAATAGAAGAGATTGTGTTCTGGAGGGATATCAGACTGAAAAGCATTGAAGAATTTCTGATTCTCATGACAACTCTGGGATCAGATTTCTTTGTAGACTTGGAGTTGAAATGCTTAAACAATGCTGGGATTGAAAGCGTTGTTGAATTGGCATCTGATGATGATATCGGATGGTTGATTCCGAAAAAGGTTCTGGAATTGCCGATAATTTGGGAGGAAACCGTTCAACCTCCTACAAATCATGAGGGAGTCTGCCGATGAACCAAGAATGGGTCTTTGCAGATGAGACCCGACTTGGCAAGGCTTCAACATCGACCCGCATCGCCACGATGAGCTCTGATACCCTAGATCTTTATACTGAGAAGATTCAGGATGGGATCAAGACTGCTATTGAAGACAAATTCGCAGCGCTCACAGCAGATCTGATGAAGCGGTTTGAGGAAGAGCAAGCAAAACTAGTTAACAGAGAAAGAAGTCACACAGTTGGGATGCACAATGCCATCCTCTCTGAAGTTATGCAACTAGTTAATCCTCTTGCCGAGAAGCTCAATCTCCAGTCTGACAAACTCAAAGTTCAGACAGATATGCTCAATCAGACACAGGTACTATTGGAGAATGTCTGGGCATCCTTGGAGAAAACTGACAACCACATGGATATGGGTTGGAAACACTTTGTAGCTTCTACAGAACGAGCAAGACAGGATATCGAAGTTGCTCTCAGACGCTTCTTGAAACCTGCACCTTCTGCCACCGTTTAGATCACTCCTCTTGTTGTCGAGGAACTCAGAGAGGAGATCACACGGCAATTCAATGCTCTGAACCGCAGGATGACCAACCTCTTTGATGAAACCAAAAAGGGGGAAGGACAAGAAAATAAAAGAAGAAAAAAAAAGCAGATACGCTTGGTAACAATTACATCTCTACCGAAACCATCAGATTCGACTTGCCCAACCACTCCATCTATTGATCTCGATTCTTCAAGTAAAAGAAATTGTGGAGCAACATAGCAAAGAGATCATCGAAAGGTAAAATTGCTCTTTTTCGAGAGGTTATTGCAGAGTCGATAAGATTGAAGACTTTTCTTAGTTCGCATGTAAAAGAATGGAAATCGATGATCGGGCAAGAGCCTTGAACTCGCTAAGAAATTAGTCAAGAAGACAAACAAAGAAGAATCTCGAAAGCGGACTCGAGGAGAAAGAAAGGCAAAGGCAAGATGGTGAAAGCAATGCGGAAGATCGAGAGACAAGGCCAACTATTCTCTACAAAAAAGTTTTGATGACTCTGAACAAATTCAAGAGCAAACAAGACAGAGAATTAGAGAGGCCGCCATCAAGAAGCAGGTTAGCAGAGGCTAAGGGATCGAACATCGCTACATCCGAAGGAAGAGGAAGAACGAAGTCAGAAAGCGAAGAGATTGCTTGGGAGAAGAATGCCCTTCCAAAGACCTCGTTAAAGACATCCTCTATGACGCTAGATCTGTTTTCGAGAATGGGATCAGATCAGAGGAGAATGGTTATGTGACGTATACATCCTAGAGAAGATTCTGATTCATCAAGATCAGACTGAAAATGATGATGAATTCTGGAACTGGTTAGAAACGATGTATCCAGACTTCTACCAGATGGTGATGAAAGAAGGGAAAATCATGTCACTAATACCAGAAGCTCCACCCTTTGAACTACTCCTTCCACCTTTGTGTCCAGACAAAAAGCTAGATGCTGTAAAGTTCAAAAATGCCTACTATGGATTTGCTGAAAAATGAGGGATCCATAGAAGAGAAGATCTGGACAAGCTAATGCAAAGGATGTACAAGATGTTTGGCATCCCCAAAGACCTGCAAATGTTCAAGTACACCTGAGGAAGACAACTTGGAATCAGATGATAGGTACGTTTTTCATGTATTCTATTATGCACACACCTATCTGAATGAAATTTTTTCATCTCTCTGATTCTAAGACAACATCTCATTGTCTTATAAAATTTGTACTGCATTTATATTCGTGGTATCTGTTGGGAGATGAATTTAATAAAAGATATATGATTTTGATTAAGATCCCAAAACCCCTGAGTATGACATGTTCAGAATAATCTTGATAGTTGAGTCAGGATTCAGTTTTAGAGTATTCAGGATGTTATCTGCAAAATGTATAGTCAGCAGATATAGATCAGGATAGGTTCAAGACTCAAGAACTCAAGATGTTTCAAGAAACGAAGTTTCAAAGATGAAACCGAAGTTTCAAGTCTCAAAGAAGAAACCGAGAATCAAGACTCAAAGGAGAAATCGAGAATCAAGACTCAAGAAGAAACCGAGAATCAAGACTTCGGTGAGAAACTGAGAATCCGAAGACTCCGTGAGAAATCGAGAATCAAGACTCAAGATGAAACCGAGGAATCAAGACTCAAAGATGAAGACTCAAGATATCACCAAGATAACTATGAAGACTCGTAAGACCAAGACTCAAAAGACTCTGAAGACGCAAGACTGAAGACTGAAGATCAAGAATATTGAAGGCATAGTAATTACTGAAGACTCAGTAATGTACTGAATGCTCAGTATAAACCTAAATGTTCCGAGGCACTAAGAATATCTATCTGAAGGATGCAATACTGAGAAGATCGCGATTCCTTAGAGAAATAGATATTTGCCAAGACATTCAAATGCAGACAAAATGAACTAAGTCAGAGTGTTGTTAAGGTTATATCAACTCAGAGTTTGTAACCAAGAGAGCCGTTGAAGGTGTCTACCTTTAACTGGAGACAAAAGTCAAAAAGAGGAAGACAAGATCTTGTACCATACCGACATCGATAAAGAATAAATCGTGAAAAAAGATGTCGACGCACAAAGTTCCAGATCAAAAAAAAGTGAAGACCGGCTACATGAAAGGCTATTGCCTAAAACGTGTTAGGGAGTTTCAAACCCTAAATATAGCCGTTCCTCACACACCATAAGAGGAAACTCACGGAGCTATCTCTCCAACGGATAGTTTTCAAGAGTGACCTTGGTATATGCCTATAAATACATGTGACCCTCTACATTGTAAGGTTACGGGAAATTTATAAGCAACTCAAGAAGCTCAAACTTATTATCGCAAAGTTAAAGCACTCGAAAAACTTAGAATTTTCCAAGTGCTTTTATATTGAAGAGAGCTCACTAAACTAAGCCTAGCTTGATAAGACATATCCGAAGCTTAGTCGAGATATCCTAACCCTTTGCATTGTACTTCATTGTAAAGGATATCTCATCCTAGTTGGAAACCAACCGAGAAACCCCCAAAACCCTTGAGAAGGTAGTTGGAGTGTGTTTGTTGGTGAGAAGAGTTGTAAAGAGTTAGTAAACTACGTGGAGTAGTCAGAAAGCTCTAGAGGAGAAGTTAGTAAGCTTCATAGGTAGTTTGAAAGCTTGTTTGTGTTTGAGTAAGTAAACTACGGAGGTAGTCAGAAAGCTCAAGGTCGGGTTGAGTAAGTAAACTACGTGGAGTAGTCAGAAAGCTCAGGGCCGAGTTGAGTAAGTAAACTAAGCGAGGTAGTCAGAAAGCTCAGAAGTGATTAGTGAATTTCTCTCGAGGATCGAGAGAGTGGGACGAGGAGCTTGAGTCTACGAACCACTATAAAACTGTTGTGTTGTTTATTTCTTTATCTGCGGCTTAACTGTTGCATCACCGAGTTTGAAAGCATATTTTCACCGATATTTCGGTTGGAATCAATCATTTGGAAGTTTCATGTAATTGAATCACGGCCTAATCACTATTCCATTAAAGGAAGGTTTTCAAAGAAAGCTTAAAACAGTATAAACTAAAGGCCAACCATTCCGCACATCCGAGTAGCTAGAACAGATAGTTACCAAACCGAACTTACTCTTACGAGGTTTCAGTAAGTTAGTTATCGATCCAAGCAACTCGGGATCTCTGACACTCGAGGACTCGGTTGGGATTATCCGAGGTTTTAAAAGCAACTCGGGATCCTTGTCTCGAAGAGACTTTGACTTCGGGGGACTTGAGCCGACCAGGACTCGGTGGGCGACCTCCGGATCGGGGGGGGACAATCCGGGAGGGTTTGAAGAAGAAAGGAATTCGACACCCATGTCTTCGAGTCCTTGATCTCGGGAAGGGCCGGTAGGAAGCGAGGGAGGGGCGGTCGCGAACATAATCCGACAACTCGGCAATAAAAAGAGTGAGAATGTACGTCAGTTAGCCTTGTATGAAAGACGAATAGTAAGCGTAGGCCATCACATAAACAAAATTGACATTAAGCTCCTGTCCTCACGAGTGTCCTCCTTCGCGGACCGCCCTCCGGCCCTTGACCCTTTCGCCCTCGGCCGGGTCACCTTCCAGCCCTCTCGGACCCCATTTCGGCTCTCTACCTCGGCCGATCCTGCGCCGGCATGTTAAGAGCCCATTTAAGCGGGTCGGGTTGGGAGGACTCAACCCCTGCTTGAGCATCGCGGCGACCAACATCTTAGCTTTGATGCGGCAACTTGGGACTTGCGACTTCTTAAGCTCCTCCAACTCGGCCTCGGTGAGTCTTCTGGCGGGACTTCTCTCAGAAGATGTAGCCCGAGGGCGATCTGAGAATTAAATGCATATCTGGGCGTGCGTTGTTGTGGTCCCGTTCGTCCATCCCCTCAAAGTTAGATTCTCGTAGTCCCCGGAGATAGGGATGGCTCTTAGGGGACCCCAGCAGGGACAACGTAGTTCGACCTCCTGAAGCTTAGGGCCTCAGGGCCAAACTTGTGTGGAGTAAGCTCCGGGCTGCAAAAGAGATCTGGAGGTCGTTAATAATGAAAAAATAAAATGTATGAAGGGAAGGCTAAGTGGTCAAGAACTTTTCGTTGACACGGTCGCCCCAGCCTGAACCGAGAGCCGATCCTCCGAGGCGACCTCCTCGAGGGGAATGGATTCGGGTTGCGAGGGGGCCAGGGGCTGCGGCACCTCCTGGCCTCTTGGGTGACCCTCTTCCTCGCCGCTTTTCGGGCGGGCTCGGGGGAGTGGGGCTCTTCTGTTTCTTGCCCCTCTCCCGGGCGGAGGGGCCGGATGGAGCCGAGCTCAAAGGAGGGACGTCGGTGGCCACGACATGCTTCATCTGGCCCAGCACCGATTTCTTCCTTGTGGCCATGATCGCTGCGGAGGGCTGGCGGCGGTAGACGGGGATGTCGGGATCTGCACGCCAAAGATGTGAGATAATCAAAGGCAAAAAAAAAATAGAAAAGAAGAAAGAGGTACTCACAAGGGATGTTCAGGTGGTGGGGATAAGTGTAAAGCCCGGCCTTTAATCGGTCGAGCTCGGAGTTGAGGGCGTTGACGTTGCGGAGGCTCAGGCAAAGGTCACGGGACCGGTCTGAACGCCTCTTGAAAATCCGCAGCAAGTCGAGGTCGAGGGCGCGAACACTGCAAAAGAAAAGGAGAATTAGATCAGTACGACCTCAGAAGTATGAAGATAAATTTTTACCATGTTCGACTCGGTGCGCATAGTCTGTGGGAACCCGGATGGGCAATGTACTCGAAGGATCCGTTGACTCCCAAGCGCCCCCGATGAACCACCACTTCCGATGCCAGTCTGTGACTTTGTTCAGAATCCCGCTCACGAGCTCCCAACCCTTGCAAAGTCGCACGGCATTGTAGCCACCGGCTTGAAACATTGGCGACATCACATAAGCGACCTCGCCAGGAGTCGGCATCCGGTGTAGCCCAGCCAAACCCAGAATGGTCATCGTTGAGAGTATGTAGCTCCAACGGTTCGGGGTAATCTGGGTAAGGCTCTGATTCCAAGCCGCCAGCAAGTGGGAGATCGCAGGGTGTGTTGGAGTTATACTGGAAAGTATGCTTTTACTTTGTATAACCAAACTGAATTTCTGTCTTATTTACTGAAATAAATTATTTATCACTGATGCTTTAAATATCATTGAATGTTACATATATTTACTACATAACTGTTCAATAAATAGTACGTGTTACATTGTAGTTAATTTAGTGATACCAGATCACAGAAGATTAAATTAGCAGTCCCTTGTAACTAAAAGTACACTGTTCACGACCTAGATGGAAATGAACAATCCATCGTGAAAGGTTGAAGTGTAAGGCTCATATTGGCTTGTCTTGACCAAGAGATTACACTAGTGCATGACTGATGCACTGAATATGACCTATAGGAGGAAAAATTCTTCAGCACTGAATTAGGAAGAATTAGACCTCAGTAGTTCATTATTTCTTAATCTTCTCCCCTTAAATAGGATCGTGTGTTGTTAGTAATTATTGCTTTGACTTATGACCGGTAGAGAATCAATGAGATTCAATACTTTATATCTTGGGCAATATTATTGGTCACATGTGATTACTAAGATTTAATACGAAGAATCGTGTGCAAGTACGCTTGTTCGATTTGCCCCCTTGGGCGGTTCATAAGATTTATCATACCAAATCTTGCAAGTGGAATTAGTTTCCGGTATGGATAATAATGTTGAATCGTTCCTTGACCAAGGACAAAAGATATTAATTAATTGAAAGTTATTTCAGTGGCTTGAATTAAGTAATGGGCTAGATAATCTTAAACACGGGAAATAATAATAGCAAGGAGCCATATTTAAAAGAATATGGGTTAAGATGGATAGTGCAATATTAATTATGTAGTGGGATTAATTAATATTTATGGGCTTGAATAATATTGTGGCTCAATATTGAAAATTCAAAGTCCATTGGAAGGTCCAATCTTAATTCTCCTAAAGGCCCTCAAGTAGCCCAAATATAAAGTCCAATAACTGAAAAAGGTGTTTAAAATAAAATAAATTATTGTTGCCTAATTTTCCATTTTTTCGAAAACAATAAATAAAAGAGGGAGAAAGATTTTCTTTGAATTTTGTTATTGAATGAAGATAAGTATTCTTGGAATACAAGATTATCTCATTAAATTCAAGAAATCTCTCACTTGGCTATTTATTAAGAAATTTTCGAAAATCCCATAACATAAGGAGGAGAAGATTTTGTTGGGAGATATTTTGGGAAATAGAATATATTGGATATATTCAAGATTGTTTCTTGGAGAAGAAGCAAGGAAATTTCCCAATGACCCAATTGACCTAAAATTTTCCTCCCCCCCTTATTATAAATAGGGGATGAATTTTTCATTCCCAAGACAACACAGAAATTGATTTTTTCGGAAAAATATCAGCGTCGATAAAATATCAAATATTTTGAAACGTCGACATATTGTGTTTTTTCTCGAAAAACTTCAATTGTGAGTGTGCAATTCCATGTGTTGGAAAAATTAGAAATCCACAAAGGTGGTGCAACATAATTTTATTTTTCCTTTTGTTAAATTGTTCGCGAGTTCCTACCACCGGATTGTTGAACAAGGATAAGGGAATACTTGAGAAGGTCTTTTGGTGTGTTCGTGTGAACGGGATCCATCTTCTCAACGGTTGTCACTCTGAGAGGTTAGTTCACGTAAACCCGTAGAAATTCTGCATGCGTAGGATTTATGTGAACTGTTTATATTCATGATTTGTTGTTGAATTATTATTTGAATTAATATAGGATTAATTCATGCTAATAATAATTGTTAGAATTAAATTTGTATTTAAATATTCATCCCGAATAGATCCGGGCAATTAATTCCCCAACAGGGTGAAGAGGGAAGCGAATGCCCGCCTTCATCGTATGTTCATTGATCGTTATCATGCCTGGAGGTGGCTGATCGGCACTCTCTTCGGAGGTCGCCCCATAAAAATGCACATCGCGGGGCACTTTGTACAACCAGCGGAGGGAGCGCACGTGCCGATCAGACAAAGTTGACTTGTACAGGGGCAGGTCGGAGGCCGTATACTCAGACCGAACCGACTTCCTATAAGCAAACTCAGGTCGCTTATAGGGGGCCTCAGCTGAATAAGTGTGGTAGTCAAAAGCCCGCTCGTATGCCCCCTAGTCCCGGGTCGGGGCCAAGGTATCGGCGGGCTGTTCCCGCTCAGACGCGGCCAGGCGAAACGTGCCAATGTCTAACAGAGGGAGATGGGTGATGTCCTCCAATTCTTGAAGAAACCGCTCGTCCATGCCCTCGGTGTCACGGAAAACACACCAGATTCCCGTGGACGAGGACCCACCCTCACGGTCGGCGGCGGAACGGGAGCCACGGTGTTGCCAAAGTTGGGCTATCGCCACATTGTCCTCCTCCGAGGAGGAAGAGGCCGGAGGACGAGGCACAGCGTGTGTAGAAGAACCGGAAGCCATAGAAGAAAAGTGGAAAATGGGGGGTTTACCTGAATGAACCTCGTCGGAGTCTCGCCGGAAAGGTAGAAGCTTAGGTTCGAAAGAAAATTGGAGCTGCACGCAGAAGGAGAAATGGCAACGGGCGTGTAGCCCTAGCTCTTTTTATAGATGTAAACGGGGGCCAAAATAGAATTAAGACATAAGTCGGACCCGTCTCAAAGAAATGAAGTCGCGCAGGTCACGCGTAACCTACACCGCGCTCATCGATTGGAGAGGCCTACGGCGCATGACCTCATCCATCTGCAATATCATCATGACAAATCCATCGAATCTCACACGAATCGACACAACGGTCCACTTTCCCACGATTAACTAGGCGCCTCGGGAGTGCTTCCCGAGGTCGAATCTCCCCAAGTCGATCAAGCTACAGATCAAGCCTAGATCCCAATGCAAGCACGTGACCTCGACTTGAGGGGCAATGGTTGTACCATGGAATAATCCTACTCAGTGAGGAGATCGGGTAGAGCGATTTCGGTAGGAATCGAGAGGCTGCGGAGTGACTTCCTCAAAGATAAAGAAGGTCGCACAACGACTTAGGCTGAAGGAGGTCGCAAAGCGACCTAGAAGGGACAAGAAGGTCGAATTTGACCTAGGGGAAGTGTTGGGATTATACTGGAAAGTATGTTATTACTTTGTATAATCAAAACTGAATTTCAGACTTATTTACTGAAATAAATTGTTTATCACTGATGTTTTAAATATCATCGAATCTTACATATATTTACTGCATAACTGTTCAATAAATCGTACGTGTTACATTGTAGTTAATTTAGTGATACCAGATCACAGATGATTAAATTAACAATCCCTTGTAACTAAAAGTACACCATTCACGACCTAGATGGAAATGAACAATCCATCGTGAAAGGTTGAAGTGTAAGGCTCAGATTGGCTTGTCTTGAACAAGAGATTACACTAGTGCATGACTGATGCACTGAATAGGCCCTACAGGAGGACAAATTCTTCAGAACTGAACAAGGAAGAATTAAACCTCAGTGGTTCGTTATTTCTTAATCTTCGTTCCTTAAATAGGATCACATGTGGTTGGTAACTATTGCTTTGACTTATCATGGGTAGAGAATCAACGAGATTCAATATTTTTTATCTTGGGCAATATTATTGGTCACATGTGATTGCTAAGATTTAATACAAAGAATCGTGTGCAAGTACGCTTGTTCGATTTGCCCCCTTGGGAGGTTCATAAGTTTTATCATACCAAATCTGGCAAGTGGAACTAGTTTCCGGTATGGATAATAATGTTGAACCGTTCCTTAACCAAGGACAAAAGATATTAATTAATGGAAAGCTATTTCAGTGGCTTGATTTAATTAATGGGCTAGATAATCTTAAACACTGAAAATAATAACCGGGAGCCATATTGACTGTAATATGGGTTAAGATGGATAGTGCAATATTAATTATGTAGTGGGATTAATTAATATTTATGGGCTTGAATAATATTGTGGCTCAATATTGATAATTCAAGATCCATTTGAAGGTCCAATCTTAATTCTCCTAAAGGCCCCCTAAGTAGCCCAACATATAGTCCAATAACTGAAAAAGGTGTTTAAAATAAAATAAATATTGTTGCTTATTTTTTCCTAATTTTCAAAAATTATGGATAAAAGGGGAGAAAGATTTTCTTTGAATTTTGTTATGGAATGAGGATATGTATTCTTGGAATACAAGATTATCTCATTAAATTCAAGAAATCTCCCACTTGGTTATCCATAAAGCATATTTTCAAAATTTTGATAATTAAGGGAAAGAAAGATTTTCATGATTTTCTTGAAAATATATTATGGAAGATATGTATTTCTTGAAATACAAGAATATCTCATAAATTCAAGAAGATCCAAATCTTGGATTCTTGCCCTATAATTTTCGAAATTAATCCATAACAAAGAGTAGGTGGGATTTTTGTGGAATATTATAATTATGGGAAAAAGAATATAGGAGATATATTCAAGATTTCTTGGAGATCAAGAAAAGATTTTCCCACATTGTTTTTGCCCTAAAACTTCGACCACCAACTACACTCTATAAATAGGGGATGATTATTTCATTCCCAAGTACAATTCCATGTGCTGGAAAAATTAGTAAATCCACAAAGGTGGTGCAACATAATTTATTTTCCTTTTGTTAATTGTTCGCAAGTGTCCTACCACCGGATAGTCGAGCAAGGATTAAGGGAATACTTGGGAAGTTCTTTTGGTGTGTCTAATAAACAAAGTCATTGACGTCCTAAGAGGTACGTTCACGTAAACTCGTAGAATTCCGCATGCGTAGGATTTACGTGATTTAATTATATGCATGATTTGTTGTTAGATTATTATTTGAATTAATATAGGATTAATTCATGCTAGTAATAATTATAAGAATTAAATTTGTATTTAAATATTCATCCCGAATAGATCTGTGCAACTTATTCCCCAACAACTGGTATCAGAGCCACGGTTTCGGGCTCTGAATTTTTAAAATTGTAATTTAATTCGTTGTCATTAAATTTAAAATTGGATAATAGAATTGCTAGATCTTTTTTGCAGGTATCCAATTGTCATGGAATTTAATGTGTTTATTTATGCATGCATATAAATTATGGTTTTAAATTCGATTTGTTCGGGTTCGTTTTGCCTCGTGAGAAAATCCACGAGTAGATTAGGATTTGTTTGATTTAATCAATGTAATAGACTAGTCTAGATCTAGGTTTATTTATTTTTTGTAAATAAATTATAACCGGATCAGAAACGGAGGCGGAGACGAAGAATTAAAGGATAAAATCCAGAACAGGCGTGGGGCGGCGTGCAAGATCGCTTGAAATGTGCCAAGGAGGCACGCACGCGACGACGCAGCATGCAGCAAATGAGGTCGCAGGGCCGAGGCGGAGGATCGAGCCAAGATCGGGCGCTTAGCGCACATTCATGCTGGGGCGTCTTGACGGCGGATCTTGTAATGATTGTGAATGACATGGCCTTGTAAGCGATCACATGCCGAGCCCGCCGAGGCTAATGAGATTTCCGACTTCGGCGATACCGCCGAGGTCGCCGAATGGAGGCAAGCGATCGCTACTGTGTGCCAAGGTGCCGCGAAGACGCTATTGCTTTCGGCAAAGGCGGCGGGATGATGCGTGCATCCATTGAAAGCTACTTGGCGTGGCATTTCGAGACGGAGTTCCTTTTCGAGACGACGAGTGGGAGAAATTCAAAGCGGTGTTTCTTCAAAATCAAGCCAAGAAAAAATCAAACCATGACAATTGGATAATTTGTGCCCAATATGTTTATTTTTCAGCTTTGCTTGATTTATTATTGTGTCATCTTATGCTTTATTTGATTTGTTTAAATGTGTTTGCATGAGAGTTGCCCAATGAAAAATCTCACCGTAAAAAATTACTAAGTATGTTTAAATAATTAATTGACAATTTTATTCCGGATAATAAAATTGAATTAATTTTGACCTCCATGATTTATTTATTTGTGAATTCTTTTGGAGAAATTCCCCCCACGGGACGGTCAAAAGTTAGCTTTCACATGAATGAATTTCAAATGGATGATTGTGGATTATTACTAGTGGCGACGATGACCCTCCCCACGAGGCTCGTTCAAAGCGAAATAATAATCATGTATTTAATCATGGTTATTACTTAGGTATAAAATTGATATGCATATACTTCCCCGAAGTCCCTGTCAATTTTATATTGGTCAAGTGGGAGCCAACTATTAATCTGGATATTAAAGGTTTGTAACTGTTCTTGTTTGTAACCTGCTTGAATGTGTTTAAATAATGACCCGCGTGGCTTATTTAAACTGTTTTGAGATGTTGGCTGATGCATGTTCATACTTTTTTTGAGATTTTAATATGATGCATGTGATCGAACCTTGTGATATATTTGTGCTTATGGATATTATTGTTTATTTCAGTTCATCATGTCGCAACCTTTTAATCCACTATTCAATATACTTAAAGACAATTTGCTTACTGGTGAAAACTTCGTTGATTGGAATCGAAAACTTACTATTGTCCTCACTGCACAAAGCCATAACTGGGTTCTCACTACACCTAAACCAGAAAAGCCAAAAGATGAGTCAACTAAAACGGTTAAGAAAGAGTATGCTGACTGGGAGCGTTCCAATGAAATGGCAAAGTGTACTTGGCTTCTATGTCAGATGTGTTGCAACACCAACACCAGAACGTTGAGACCGCTGCAGACATCATGACTAGTCTTAAAGCGATGTTTCAACATCAGAACCGTGTTGCTCGTCAGATCACCATGAGGGACTTGCTCTCTATGAAAATGGTGGAGGGAACGCCCGTAAGGGAGCACGTTCTCCAGATGATGGCTCACCTTAACAAACTTGAGGTACATGGCGTTGAATACGATATCGAGACCAAATCGATTTCATGCTCCACTCTCTGTCGAAAAATTTTGAACAGTTCAGGCTGAACTACCAGATGAATAATCAGAAGTTCTTGATGTCTGATCTGTTGCAAGCTTTAGTCTCGGCGGAAGTGATATTGGGGCAAAAGAGTCAAGCCTTGGTGGCAAATGGACCTTCTTCTTCTTCTAGGCCAAGGGGTGGTAAGAACAAGAAAAGGGACAAAGACCACAAGCAAGTGAACTCAAGTGTTGCCAATGGCAAAGAAAAGGTGAAGAAGGGTGGAGGAGTGAG
This sequence comes from Stenogyne calaminthoides, assembly GCA_037126765.1. Taxonomy (NCBI): domain Eukaryota; kingdom Viridiplantae; phylum Streptophyta; class Magnoliopsida; order Lamiales; family Lamiaceae; genus Stenogyne; species Stenogyne calaminthoides. The sequence continues at coordinate 17,079,269 of JBBCBC010000023.1, read as the reverse complement.
CAAGCCAGCTAAGGGGAAGTGCTTCAACTGCGGTGAAAAAGGACATTGGAGGTCAGCCTGTTCCAAACCCAAAAGGAATGGAAAGAAAGGTAATTCTCACGCACTAGTTGTTGAAACTTGTTGGATACGGGATCCACTGATCATGTTTGTTTCACTTTACAGGAGTTCAAGCGGACTCGACAACTTAGTGGGAGTGAGATCCTCATCACACTGGGCGATGCTACGAGAGTGGCAAACAAGCGATGGGAGAAGTGCACTGTCTTTTGAAGACAGAGTTTTAATTTTAAGAGATGTTCTTTACGTTCGAATTTTAGAAAGAATTTAATTTGGTTTCTAAACTTTTTCTTGATGGATATTCGGTTACTTTTTAATAAAGTTGTTACCATTTCTCTTTTTGATAAATTTATCTGTCATGGAACGTTATCGAATAATCTTTTATACAATTAATCGCGGCACACCACTCACTTAAATGCATCCTATAACACATCAACTGTTTCAGAGAAAAGAAAAACGTTCATCGACGCGTGAACGAGACACTTCTATGGCATCTAAGATTGGGTCATATAAATCCAAAGAGGATCCAAAGGTTGGTGAAAAAGACGGTTTCATTGGAGTTTCTTCAAGTTGAACCAATTCCAACTCGCGAATCATGGTTGGAGGGTAAAATGACCAAGAGGGCATTTGGAGCCAAGGGAATAGAGCCAAAGAAGTGTTAGAGATCGTTCACACGGATGTATGTGGTCCAATGTCAACCAAAGCAAGAGGAAGTTATGAGTATTTTGTCACTTTTATTGATGATTACTCAAGGTGCGGTTATATTTTCCTTATGAAGCATAAATCGAGACCTTTGAGAAATTCAAAGAATTTAAGGCTCAAGCAGAGAATCATAGGGGAAAAAGGTATCAAGTCTCTACGATCCGATCGTGGAGCGAATACCTCAAAGAATGAGTTTTTGAACTACTTATTCGATGAAGGGATCAGATCCCGCCTAATCGCGCACCCTAACCCCTCAACAAAAGCGGGGTTGCAGAGCTAAGAAACAGAACTCTTTTGGAAATGGTTAGATCTATGATGAGTTATGCGGATCTTCCCAAGTCGCTCGGGGTCATGCCTTGGAAACAATTGACCTACATTCTCGAACTTGGTGCCATCCAAATCGGTTCCCAAAAATCCCAAAGAATTGTGGACCGGGCGCAAGCCTAGTTTTGAGACACATGAGGATTTGGGGTGTCCGCCCACGTGTTGGACAAGGAAGCCAGTAAATTGGATCCTCGATCGTAATTAAGGTTGTTTGTGGGATACCTCGAGGGAACAAAAGGGTGTATGTTCTATGGTCCCGAAGATCAAAAGGTGGTAATAAGCACCCACTTTAGATTTTTGGAAGAAGACTATATGAACGAAAGAAGACCTAGAAGTGAGATTACCTTAAATGAGCTAAGGGGGCTAACCTCAATGCCAACTGTACAAGATGACATGCCAAACGACACACTTACACAACTGGAGCCTCGTCGTAGTGGGAGGGTTGTGAAATAGTCCGAGAGATTCATGGGAATAGGAGAGTCCTCGGACTTGATTCCCGGACAAGACGAATCAGACCCATGGACATATGACGAGGCAATCTAAGACAAGGATGCAGATTCTTGGCAAACAGAATGAAAGCCGAAATGGGTTCTATGTATCATAACAGAGTGTGGGAGCTAGTCGAACCACTTAATGGGGTCAAACCCATTGGTTGCAAGTGGGTGTATAAGAGAAAAAGAGGACCGGACGGGAAGGTGGAAACCTTCAAAGCAAGACTCATGGCGAAAGGTTATACTCAGAAAGAAGGGATCGATTACGAGGAAACTTTTTCGCCCGTAGCCATGCTTAAGTCCATCCGAATTCTCTTATCGATTGCTGCGCATCTCGACTTTGAAATCTGGCAAATGGATGTCAAGACAACTTTCCTTAACTGAAGTCTTGATGAAGAAATCTATATGCAACAACCCCAAGGCTTCATTGAAAAAGGCCAAGAACATCTAGTTTGTAAGCTCACGAAGTCCATTTACGGACTCAAACAAGCATCCAGAGCTTGGAACCAATGTTTTGATCATGTTATAAAGTCTTATGGGTTCAATCAAAACGAGTTCTAAAGTTGTGTGTACAAAAAGTGTGTCGGAACTGCATTGGTATTCTTAGTACTATACGTAGACGACATTCTGATCATCGGGAATGATGTAAAGGTGTTATCAGACGTAAGGGCATGACTTTCAAAATAGTTTGATATGAAGGACTTAGGGGAAGCCGCACACATCCTTGGGATCAAGATCACTCGAGATAGCAAGAAAATGATGATAGGCTTGTCGCAAGCTTCATACATAGACACTGTCTTGAAACGATTGAAGATGCAGATTCCAAGAAAGGCTTCGTACCTTTCGGACATGGAATCCATCTATCCAAGAAAATGTGCCCTAAGACGCAAAAAAGGAGATAGATGACATGAGAGGCATTCCTTATGCTTTTTGTCGGAAGCCTTATGTATGCAATGCAGTATGCGAGACCAGGATATCTGCTGACGATTGGCATGGTGGCAAGATATCAAAGTAACCCGGGAAAGAACATTGATGGCGATTAAAAACATTTCAAGTATCCGAAAAGAACTCGGGATAGAATGTTAATTTATCGGTCGATAGTCCAATCCCCATCCAACACACGGACTCGGATTTCCAATCGACATAGATTCCGAAAAATCTACCTCCGGTAGTGTGTTTTGCATGGGGGAAGAGCGTGACATGGAGAAGCGTCCAGCGTAAATGCGCCGCAGATTCTACCATGGAAGTCGAATATGTAGTCGCTAGTAGGGCGTAAAAAAGCGGTTTTGCTCAAGAACTTCCTAGCGGACTTGAATGTAGTTAAATTTGCCCAGCCAGAATCACTTTGTTTATTGTGACAATGTCGGAGCAGTTGCAAATTCAAGGGAACCAAGAGCCCACAAGGCCAGCAAACACATTGAAATGAAATACCATCTTATACGAGATATCGATAAGAGAGGAGATATAGATGTGGCAAAGATAGCGTCAAGACAACCCAGCGAGATCCATTCATTAAAGGGACCTCACGAATACATTCGAGAGACATGTGGAAGGAATGGGTGTCAAGACCGTTGCCAATCTGCTTTTGAAAGTATAAGTCGGAGAAATTATTAGGTTCGTGTAGGTGACATTAGATGTCATTTAATTAGAACTACACGAGACATGTTGTAGTATACTTAAAAGCAGACTTTGAGTATAAGTGGGAGATTGTTGGGATTATACTGGAAAGTATACTTTTACTTTGTATAATCAAAACTGAATTTCGGACTTATTTACTGAAATAAATTGTTTATCACTTATGCTTTAAATATCATCGAATGTTACATATATTTACTGCATAACTGTTCAATAAATCGTACGTGTTACATTGTAGTTAATTTAGTGATACCAGATCACAGAAGATTAAATTAACAATCCCTTGTAACTAAAAGTACACCATTCACGACCTAGATGGAAATGAACAATCCGTCGTGAAAGGTTGAAGTGTAAGGCTCGGATTGACTTGTCTTGACCAAGAGATTACACTAGTGCATGACTGATGCACTGAATAGGACCTACAGGAGGACAAATTCTTCAGAACTGAACAAGGAAGAATTAGACCTCAGTGGTTCGTTATTTCTTAATCTTCGTTCCTTAAATAGGATCACGTGTGGTTGATAACTATTGCTTTGACTTATCATGGGTAGAGAATCAACGAGATTCAATACTTTTTAGCTTGGGCAATATTATTGGTCACATGTGATTGCTAAGATTTAATACAAAGAATCATGTGCAAGTACGCTTGTTTGATTTGCCCCCTTGGGAGGTTCATAAGCTTTATCATACCAAATCTTGCAAGTGGAACTAGTTTCCGGTATGGATAATAATGTTGAACCATTCCTTAACCAAGGACAAAAGATATTAATTAATGGAAAGCTATTTCAGTGGCTTGAATTAATTAATGGGCTAGATAATCTTAAACACGGGAAATAATAACCGGGAGCCATATTGACTGTAATATGGGTTAAGATGGATAGTGCAATATTAATTATGTAGTGAGATTAATTAATATTTATGGGCTTTAATAATATTGTGGCTCAATATTGATAATTCAAGATCCATTGGAAGGTCAAATCTTAATTCTCCTAAAGGCCCCCTATGTAGCCCAACATATAGTCCAATAACTGAAAAAGGTGTTTAAAATAAAATAAATATTGTTGCTTATTTTTTCCTAATTTTCAAAATTTATGGATAAAATGGGAGAAATATTTTCTTTGAATTTTGTTATGGAATGAGGATATGTATTCTTGGAATACAAGATTATCTCATTAAATTCAAGAAATCTCCCACTTGGTTATCCATAAAGCATATTTTCGAAATTTTGATAATTAAGGGAAAGAAATATTTTCTTGATTTTCTTGAAAATATATTATGGAAGATATGTATTTCTTGAAATACAAGAATATCTCATAAATTCAAGAAGATCTAAATCTTGGATTCTTGCCCTATAATTTTCTAAATTAATCCATAACAAAGAGTAGGTGGGATTTTGTGGAATATTATAATTATGGGAAAACTAATATAAGAGATATATTCAAGATTTCTTGGAGATCAAGAAAAGATTTTCTCACATTGTTTTTGCCCTAAAAATTCGACCACCTCCACTCTATAAATAGTGGATGATTCTTTCATTCCCAAGTACAATTTCATGTGCTGAAAAAATTAGTAAATCCACAAAGGTGGTGCAACATAATTTATTTTTCTTTTGTTAATTGTTCGCAAGTGTCCTACCACCGGATAGTCGAGCAAGGATTAAGGGAATACTTGGGAAGTTCTTTTGGTGTGTCTAATAAACAAAGCCATTATCGTCCCAAGAGGTACGTTCACGTAAACTCGTAGAATTCCGCATGCGTAGGATTTACGTGATTTAATTATATGCATGATTTGTTGTTGGATTATTATTTGAATTAATATAGGATTAATTCATGCTAGTAATAATTATAAGAATTAAATTTGTATTTAAATATTCATCCCGAATATATCTGTGCAACTTATTTCCCAACAGGAAGACCACAGGTCGGAGGCGACCTCAGACGGCTATTTATAGCAAAGATACGGATAACTGAAAGCACGGATATCGCGGGGCAAGCAAGGCAAGTGTATCCAGGCGTGGAAACCATGGGATTAACCGATAAAACCCTAGCTCTGGAGGCTGGGTGCTTGGCAAGCCCATTGAAGGAAGCCCACGGAGGAGTGTACCCTAATTTATGTTCTATAAATACAACTTGTATCACTCATTGTAACAGGACGAAATCTTAGTACTCTTAGGCAGAAAATATAATAAAATACTCCTGGCTTGGGCGCCCCCCGTAGCCTTCTTCAAAAGGCGAACTGGGAACCAAATATGCGTATATTTCATATGTGTTATGTGTTACTTACTTGAGCCCATTCAATAATATCACGTTGCCCTAGACACGTAAAATCTAGGTCACAACATTAATATATTTCAAAATTTTCATTTTTTCTTATTTTGGATGTAATACTTTATACTTTTTCATTTAATACTGTTATATTTTTTCTATAATACTGTTTATGTTTTGAATATAATACTGTTTCCGTTTAAATTTAAAACCCTTCAAAACTTACATTTTTTTTTCTATATTTTGAATTTATGGTACAAGAAATGCTTCCAAAACGTCTGGAAGGAAAATGCTACTTTATTATTTAAGACAATATATGGAGAAAGCACATTGGGAAACTCTCGAAACTGTTTTTCCAGATGAAAATAGCGCCCTCATATTTATATGTTAATTATTTGGTATTTTGTAAAACTATTAATTATAAAAATATATACTTGAGCAAACCGTTTGGCAAGAGTTACTTTAAATTTTGGTGAGTATGTGTGTAAATTTTATAGTGAGATGAACATGAAAAATGTGTACATCAACACATCCAATGAGTTTATCATGACACTAATTAAATATGAGGAATTATATTTATTTGTTAATGAGAAACAAATAATATAAAATTTCAATATGGTGTAGTGATGTGCTTGTTTTTATATTACTGCTATGTCCCTAGTTCGAATTTCAGGTACAACAGATTTTTTTTTTTAATTAACAGACTAAAATATACAAAAAATTGGTAGTGGACAAGGCTAGATCCTGCGTCCACTGACCAAAACAAGCAAAGGCTAACCGCCAGGCTACAACAGCTACTGGTTAAAGTTTTCTTCCCTAACCAATTTTAATGTATAATTCACGAATATTAAATTTGGATTTGTATGTATACAAATTTGTACAGTAGACCTACTCAAAAAAAAACTTTGTAAAAATGACCAAAAATATGATATTACATAATAAATGGTTTGATCAAAATTACCAAAATGAGATATTATATATTAAATAGTATAAATTACCAAATTAAAAATTGCACAATAAATGATTGACCATAATAACTCAAATCAAAGAATACTTACATATATAATAATAATAATAATAATAATAATAATAATAATAATAATAATAATAATAATAATAATAATAATAATATGATAATCTTGGTTTTTGTTATTAAAAGAATTAAATTATTAGATGATGAGATGTATAAAATCAAATAATTTTTGGCATTAATACTACTACATGTTTTGTCCATAATAGGGAAAAAACAAAACAATATAAATAAAGAAAATTAGCGGAAATAAATAATACAAAATTGGTACCTACAATTTTGCCCACGATCAAAGCAGTACAATTGAAATTATTTTATAACACAACATTAACGGATGGAATTAATGACGACTTTAAACGGATGGAATTAATAACACATGAACATAGATTGCATAATTAGAATAATAATAATTAAATTAAGCCAAAATATAGAGTAAAAATGTTTCATACGCGCAATTAGAATGATATTACTTATTTTCACTAAAAGGTATTAGTTGATTTTACTAAAATATTATTCTTATGAGAGGTATTACTTGATTACACTGAAGAGTATTAATTTTATAGATGAAGATTATTTATTGTTTAACAGAACAATATTAGTTGGTTACACGTAAGGGTACTACTTTGTTTAATTTTTTTATTTTTTTAGAAGTACTATCTGTTGGTCCCGGTGGGAAAACCTATTTTGCGCGTGCGGAAGCAAAACGTTTGGTTTCGGTGCATATAAAACAGGGGAGAGAACAGAGTATTTCAATTTTTTCGAAACTTTGCAGCTCATGTGTTGTGGTTTGCTTATAACTAGATGCATATGACAAGTGTAAACATAAAAGCAAAGAAACAACACAAAGAATATATAGTGGTTTGGACAACCAAACCCTACATCCACTCTCCTCTCTAGGGAAATTCCTTATCAACTTCTGGGCTTTCGACTTACCTCGAATTTTCCTTCCTCACTTCGCCCCGAGTTTTTCTGACTACTCCACGTAGTTTACTTACTCAACCCGGCCACGAGCTTTTCGACTACCTCAGAGTTTACTAACTCAAACTCTTAGATGTTTAACGAGTTCACACTCTTCGGGACTTATCACCCTCACTCGGGATCGCTTACTGAGATGTTTAACGAGTTCACACTCCAACGGGACTTATCACCCTCCTCGGGGGTTTGCCTAACAACTACCTCACTTCACCCTTTGGGTTTTGGGTTTGGTGTTGTCTCCAACTATGGTGAGATTTTCCCTTACAATGGTTTAGCCTCAATGCTAAGGTTGGGAAAATCTCTCTAAGCTTATGATACATCGTGGGTTGCTTAGGTTGGGTTCTAGAACACTCTTTGAATATATTTGTATATCTGAGACTTGTGTTCTAGGGTGGGAATGCTTTAACTATAATGCTCTTTGGCTTTGTAGCATTTTGTGCATGATCTTCATGTATCCACACACACTCCACCACTGATAATGAAGGAAGAACTTGTATTTATAGTGTGGATTTGAATGTTACCGTTGGAGAGAATCACATTCAAATCCATACTATTCTTCGTGAAGTTCCGCAGACTTTTTCAGTTTGGTTGTCTTCCTCTCGTTGGTCCACGCCATTTGGATTCCAACGGCTATATTCCTCGACTTGATTGCCTTGGAACATTCAGATATATCGAGCATTCAAGACATTACCGAGTCTTGATATTTCTCCGAGTCTTCGTTCTCTCGAGTCTTGAGTTCTCTCGAGTCTTGAGTTCTCTCGAGTCTTGAGTTCTCAAGATCCCACCGAAGTCTTGATATCTTCTTTCTTATTGAGTCTTGATTTTAACTTTGTTCTATATCTGCCGACTATACATGGTGCAGATAATATCCTGAACACTCTAAAACTGAATCCTGACTCATCTCTCAAGATTATCCTGAACATGTCATACTCAGGGGTTTTGGGATCTAATCAAAATCCTTTTTATTAAATTCATTTCCCAACACTATCTATATATATACTCTTTAATAAATAGATTATCTGAAACCATATCAACATTTTAAAATCATAAACACCTAAAAAATATAATAGATCTTTTTTAACATATTTTTAATGAGTAATAATAATAATTATGTTTTACCATGTAAATTAATAGATCATTTTACTATGTTTTTATCTTCCGAAGTCCGAAAACATTCAATCACAATAAATGATAAAAAAATTAAACTTGAAAAAAATTGAATGTTGAAAGCACAAATCATTAATCGTATATCCATAATAATATATCTTTGTACCATGTTTGCATCTTCCATAAATTTGCTATGCACGAATAACATTCGTCCTCTATTTTAATTAGTTAATACTCTCAACTTACTCGTGCAAAAATTGAGATCTTCTACCATAATGCAAAAATTAAAGAGACAAATAATTGATTATCTTATTTGTTTTTATATATATTTGTTTATACATGTTTAGAAAAGTTACTTAAATATGTATTATACATTGAAGTAATATTATAACTTGATCATAAAATTTCACATATGTAATCATTATTGAAATAGTGATACATTGAAGTGTAAATCTTCGACCTCGAGAACTTTAAATATACAAATATAACCCACTTTAATATAATTATCACACAAAAATCTTTTAAATGCAGACTGGAAGATTAATTCTTTCTTTTCCTTCTTGACACCGACCTTCCAACATTTTTCCCCAACAAACAATGTTGAAATCTTGAAAGATGAGATTTCAGACTCTTTATAATTTTTTCAGAAGCACTTTGGAATAGTCTGCACAAAGGAATACAAATATAATGAATGAATCTTATAGAATGGAATTTACATCCTTACAAATTAAACTAAATAGTAAATTTTATACATCACAAAGATCTTATCCGAAAAAAATGAAAACATAAAACACAACACCATTACAACAAATAAATCATACAAATCTATCTATATTATGAATATAAAGAATATCTTTGTAGCTATTACAAAGATATGCAACCAAAGCAACGAGAAGATGAAATTGAGGATGATAAGTGGGAGTATTTGCAACCAAAGCAATGACAAGATGAAATTGGGGATGATAAGTGGGGGTATTTATAGAGTTTTAAGGCCAAAAAATAATTAAATGTGATTTAAGGTGATTGTCATGAATTGTGGTGTGAAATTTATGTTCAATATTTCAACTGCCCAGATCAAACAAAGGCATAGATCGACGGACAACAAAGCTTCCCTAGCTAGAGTGGGCAATAATCCACATGCATTGTTGTGGATCAACTCTAGAACTTCTTTGGCATGCACCCCTTTCCCAGAAAAGAGTTCATTGATCATCTTGCCCATGAGATAGGATTCACAATCTCCATAAGACTCACAGTCGAATGGGGTTAAGTAGTCTAACTTTCCTAACCTTGCAATTCTTTTCTCGTTTGCATGATCAAGTTCTACAATGTCATAAGTAAGTCGGGTTTTCATGATTACTAAGTTTGAGTTCTCTATGTTTGTATATTAAGAACATCATATCCATAATGCAACAAATACATGTTGCGAGTAATAGAAAAAACTAGATGACAGTCGTTAAGTTCTACTCTAAAACCAAAGGGTAAGTCTAACACATAAGTCCCCACACGTTCAGTAGCAACTCTTACTTCATTTCCACGTGTAAGACGACTTCACCCTTCCTAACTGCCCTAAGACACATAAGCTCCTTCACATTCGTACAAATGTAAGGGCCACATTCGGTATCTAATACCGAGCAGTTAGCGTTATTAATGGACATATTTATCTCTTAATAACAAACATAGATGTTCTAGTGTCAGAAGCACCTAGTGCCTTCCTTTTAGCAACCAGAACCTTATAATCCTTCTTCCAGTGCCCTCTTCTACTTATAGTAAAGGCACATATCATTGTCTACCCGCTCCTACTTTTGAACACCATCTTAATGATAGTGAACTCAAAAGTCTTGAGCATGTTGTGAAGTTCAGGCATGGTCGCATCCGTCTTATTCATATTGTAGTTCACAATGAAGCCAGAATATGAATCCGGAAGTAACTGTAGGATAGCATAAATGAAAAACGTTGGTATCTTAGCTCAATGCCTAAATTACCAAGTTTCTCAATTAGGCCTATCATCTTAAGCACATGAGGTAAAATCTTCCCTCTTTTAACTAACCGGCATCTGAACAGATCTCTCATCATTTCATAAATCTCAGAATGAGATTTAGAATCAAAGAGATCCTTCAGATGCTTGAGCATCTAGAAGGGACCCATTTTCTCATGTTGCCATGCAATTCGGGAGTCCACAGAGCAACATGAGCCTGGGAAGCATCCTCTTGATGCTTCTTCTAAGTTGCTATGTCAAACGTGTCTGCCTTAGGGAACTAAATTCAGGGGTATGCGGGATTGACATGTCCAATACGTACTCAATTTTTTTTTTTTTTGCCTTAGCACCAAACACATGTTTGAGTGTCAGTCCAGAAAATTTGGCCTAGCCAATTAATTTTGTTTCCAAAACACATCTCAATAACAGTTATACATTTCTACTAACCAAGAGAAATAAAATAAAATGAGAATTAAACACATAATTCCTATGATCAATATTCAGCAATCAAAATAAACATGGCCTTTCTTTTGTGTTTATTTTGTCTCCATTATTTTCACATACTCAACGACCTCATCGGAAGAGTACGAATTTATATCAAATATAAATTATAATGGACTAGGATCCACATTCTTATTATTACAATATCTGCTTTGGCTGATTACTGCAATAATAAAATTGGTAGGTCTCCAAACCAATTGCAAAATTGCAACTCCTAGTTGATTGAACCCAGTTCAATCGGATGTCCCCTAACTTTCGTTTCCCTGTTTTGGCTGGTGAAAAAATGTTAAGTTAGCTTACAACCATCAAGCGGCAGCACTACGTGTCCCTATAAAAGTCCCGTTGAATGTAGATCCGAGCAAAAAACTTTGGTCTTAAATACCTATTGGTACGAAATTCCCGGTTTACTTTTAACTTTGATGGGAGACATCTTATCAAATTAATGAGAAAATCATATTTTAGTGAGGAACGTTTTAAAGGCGGGGTATTAATTGTTTAATCGAGATCCAACATGTTAATTTACATCACATTTGAACAATTATTGGGCGCCGCCTACCCAAACATGATTTATACAGACTAACTTTTATATGGGCGTCGTCTACCCAAACAATTAACACGGTCCGACAATTATTGGGCGTCACCTACCCAAACAATTATAACGCGGACATAAATTACATTAAAAAATTAACCATGTTAATCTAGTGGGACTTTAATAATTATTAAAATTAAATTAAATTTCAAAATCCAATTTCAAAATTAAATTTAATATTATTAATCCATTATTAAAACTTATTAAATTAATTCAATTAATTTAATGTTGGTCCAACCAACAATTTGATTTCAAAATTACATTATTAATTTCAAAATTCTTTATTTTAATTTTGTCAAGGCTCAGGTGCAATTCAAAATTGCTTAAAGGGTCTGATGAAAATCAAAATTTCAACCAACCTTTTCTACATCACAGCCCGATTCTACAACAACCATTCTGTTAATCAGGGACATCCAACTTCCAAACCCAACAAGATCCATCAATCACAGTTTATCAGAAGAATAATCGAATTAATTCATCAGTAAATGAAAGTCCAACTTTTGTGATCAACAATCAATTAAACATCGTTATCCAGCAAGGTAGAGAGCGGGCCGCCCACACGTAGCCACAATTAGTCGTGACTCAGCAAGCCAAGACCGAGTCATCGCCAAGAGCGTGTGAATCGCGACTACATCGAAGTGTGTGAGGTGGATCATCGTCGCATCGCACGAGCGCGTGCGAGCAACTGTCTTTGCTCAAACATGCAGGTGATGTTTCTGCCGTTCACGGAATCGCGACGAAATGGGTTGCGCCGCCACGAGTCGCAACGAAACTGAAGCGCTCCACCATGAATCGAAATGATTCAGGAGAGATCCGCCACGAATCGAAGCGATAGAGCAACGCCCAACCGCGAATCGAAGCAAAATCTGGAGTGCACCTGATGCAAATCGAATCCAAAACAGGAGTGTTCCTCCGCGAATCGACGAGAATCAGGGTGTACCGCCGTAAATCGAAGCGGTGTAGAGGCGCGCCGCCGCGGATCGGATCCGCCATCGCGCGCGGTGATACAGGTTCGTGCGACTGTCGTGAGGCGCGGCGTGACAGTCGCGGGCCAACTCCGCAAGACCGGGTGGCGCTGGTTCGAAACAGGGAGAACGGCGGAGACGAGGGTCTCAAAACCCTAGAATATGATGTATCACAAGTGATATGCCCAAAAATTGAACCGAGCCAAACTAAAATAATTTGTGCGGTGGATTCCAAATCCCATTAATTCAATTTAATCGGCCTTTTGAATTCCTAATTCATTTTAGATAGCCAATTTAGTTTTATTCAAACGACAGAATCAAATAAAACGAAACAAATTTAGTGCATACACGCACGAAATAATTAAGCAATTAAATTAAGAACCTGACTTTGATACCACTGTTGGAATTTTAGAGGCACGTAAATACGTAATACATGCGCATCGGAAATAAACAGTTCACCAACAACGAACAATTAATTGCATAATTAAATACGAGTAAACGTAAACAAAATTCTTACAGCAATTCGTACACGGATTCCTCAACTATGATATTCATGTAACAGTTGTTCACTAATTTGCACTATTAGGAAAAATCCTAATAAAATAAACCTCTTAGATTTATTTCCCACATATAATATCACTACAGATTTAATTCCATGTATATAAAATCTCTACGGATTTAATTTCATGTATATCAAATCTCAACGGATTTGATTTCATATATATTTAATCAACCAACTATAATTAGTAAACAACTGTTACTTGTTGTGTGACCCATAGGCCCTCATATATCGAGCGATTAGTCAAACTAACTGTCTTAATTGAACCCTAGACAATAAATCAGACATTCTCAATATATGAGGTACGTTGCGAGAAAATGTGCAACTATCTGTAACTGAAACATGGGCTATTACGATTTTCTCATTTCATTCGCGAATACTCGATTAAGTCTTGAACATGATGAAGTGTCTATTCAAATAACTTAACCATATTGTCTTCAATCACTAATTGATCATGTATGTCACACTTAGCCACAAAGACTAAATTGACGTGCATCGGCCGATGACTTAGATCCAATTATGACGAGAAGATGAGTATTCTCTCTAAATCCACATTGAGGAATGAATCATATTCTTGGCTCAACTACCACGCACATGCACTTCGTGATGAACCCAATCCAAGCCATATCTACCCATGGAAGGGTGCAAGCATCGGTCATGGTCAAAATTCATCATCCCACGTATGTCGTGCGTCAAGTCCAAGGAGTATCGCATCGCTCCCACTAACCGAGACACCCATAGACACATATAGTGGAACTACATCAAACAGTTTCTCGGATGAGTATACCAATACCCTCTAAGGTATCGTAAGATCCATCATGAGAGATATCTAGTATCTCGTAGAAAGTGAGATCTTACTACACTCTCTAAGAAAGATGATCGCAGATCGCACACCAATCTCAATGCATCATCAATATCCTATTCTTGATGATCTTTGATCGAGCCATTTGAGAATCATGCTTAAGTCATCCGAGTTCTCACAACCTCAACGACAACAACAATATTTATTGGGAACACTTGTATTTGAATAAATGCAAACAATCAAACATAATATTCAAACAAGTGTAGTGTCATACATTAATATTAAATGAACTATAATATTAAATCAAACTGAATATCATCTAGTATTATGTCCTTACAATAGAATTTTCTCTAAGACACTAACACTGAAAATTACAATATAAATAAAGCTTATAAAAATAGTAATTTGAATGTATTTTAACTTAGAATGACACAATATGATGTATTATTTACGATATAGGGTTCGATGGTCCAACGGGTGAAACGAGACTCGCAATAGCAAGATAGTGACACTATTAATCTAATTTTTTTACATATCTAATCTAGTTATACTAAAAATAAAATAGAAAACCATAATAATCAATCTGAATAAATTTTGATTTAGAGTGGTTTGATAATCAACATTTAGAAATTAGAATAAGATAATGGTATATTTATAATAAATATTTATGAGATATATTTAAGTATATTTTAATTTTTTAATATATATCCTAAACATTTATATGATTTATTCCCTACACTTAAGTTAGATATATACTCAAAATTTTTACTTTTATTGCTATTGAGGTATATATTTTCTCATTTATTTCTGTAACTAATTGTTTAGGTAATGATTTAGGTCAAAAATTCACATAAGACGGTCTCATACATGAGTCAAATTATATTTGTTCCATCATGAGACCGTCTGCACACAAGTGTGCTTCATAATGTAGAACACGTGGTAATGGATAAAAATGTGGAGATTAAAGTGGAGGGAAGGGATTATCTATTAAATTGGTGCTAAAATAAATTAAATTTAATAAAATAATTATATAAAGTATTTAATTTATTTTTTTAGCGATAATGTATGTAACATTAAGGCCCTGTTTGGTGGGCATGATGAGTTATGGGTGCGATAAGACCGACTCGATAACTGGGGCGACTAGGTGCACATGTGCTATCTTATCAGCGGTTTGGTACACGCACATTATTGACCCGGATACGGACTTGTGTGTTTTTCTTAAATAGTGTATACATTTTAAAATTACTAAATTGTCCTCGTTTATTTCTCTTCATCCACATTTACCCTCGTTGAAAAATAGCATCTGGAGCGGAGATTTCTGTTCTTCCGTAACAGAGTCCAACAATGAAATCATACAAAATACAGCTTCATAGGGGAACAATCAATACATATTTGGAGTTGCAAATAGCTATGATTGATGATGTCCAACACCATGTTTCAAGCCCCATGAATGAAACGTATATTTTGTGATGCTAAAATAATGGATAGTATAGAATAGCCATTTGGAATTACAACAAATGATTCCTCCATACCAGAGATCTATAAATCGTTTTAATTAAATCTCAAACCCCTAGACGATAAATTTGTTTGTGATTTAGTCGAACCACAGAAACTCATAACAAAAACAAGAGAACACATTACCTATGCCAAGATTCAAAATATATCCAAAATTCGAATTCATATCGATAATGAAGAATCGAAATAAAAAGGGAAAAAGAAATAAAAGATACGTGGATTTGCTGAGGGACATCTTCTTACGCAGAAAATATATTTTGCCCAACTGTCGATTTTCTTATCGCCATTGAAGAAGAGAAAATCGTCTGTCGTACAATGAGTAGGAAGAGGGAAGAATGAAACGCGTAGAATGACAGAAAAAGCTAAGGTTTGCCTATATATACAACGGGGGCATTTTAGTCATTTAACAAATAAATCTCGATTTGCTGTTTTCGTAAGACAACTCAACTCCGTATTTTTGGGCAGATTACTCCACCGAAGCGAAACAACAATTAGCTGCGGGCTTTGGAATACTCATGGGCCTTCACGATAGCTACCAAACCGCTGTTAAGGGGCGACAACTCCACAATCGTAGCCTAATTTTCATTGTAAAAGCCAAATGAACGTTTCTAATTAAAATATAGGAAACCGAATATTTTTTGGGAAGCGTATTAATTGCATTGATTTGGAAAAAAAATCCTATAATTTAGGGCCATTAAATGTTTCTTTCTCATTTAATATTCTTTTATTATATTTAGACTATTTAATTACTTGGGTAATCTACCACGGTTGATTAAGTTTTTTCCTACAATTACTTCATAATTCTTTTTTTTTAATTATACGGGTGGACTACCCGGTAGGTAGATAAAGTTTTTTCCCAAAACCTTGCCATTGAACAATATTAGTTAGCAAGTATTAATTAAAGTTTTTTCCCAAAACCTTGCCATTGAACAATATTAGTTAGCAAGTATTAATTATTGTTACTGAACAATATTAACTATTTCCAACAAATAATATTAATTGTGCACCAAATACACATGTAACCTACCCTTAAAAAAATATAATACTCCACCAATCCCAATATATCTTACATACTTACCTTTTTCGTGTATCCCACAACATAGTTTACATCCTTAAAATGAAAAAATCGCCATAAACTTCAACCACTTAATACTAACAATTTTATACAAATATAATTACCTTTAAATCCACACACACAATTCCATTTATTTCTTTATTTTATAAACATATAGATTTACTGAATTATCCTTTAACATTTTATTAATTACTTAACTTATTTTTTTAAAAAGTGTACACTCTTATTTGCTATGAAAGGCATTTGGGGAAGGAGAAGTACACCCCAACTTACATTTTCCATGTATTTTTTTTCTGAAATAATATTAACGAGGCATATAGTATAGACTGTATAGTATCTATCCAAAAAGAATCCAATGCAGTTTAAATTTCGAGGAAGGGGCCCCCTAAAACGAATTAAACCGTTAAGGGTAATTTCGTCATCAAGTGGAAAAGAGGGTCGAAGCGCCGAAATTTCAGTGTCTGAGACAGGGTCGGGGCGCCCGAGGCGGAGCTCAAACCCCAATGACGAGTTTGCCCCTCTCACAAATTCTTTATATATATATGACCTCTTCGAAAACTGACAATTCCATTCCCATTTCCCTACAAGCTCAGCTGATAATTCAAATTTTGAAAAATCAAATATATTCCTGAAACTGAAACTTTCATTAAATGTCACACACCAATCACATATTTTGGAAGACTTTGCCTGAAAATGATTCCACATTGCCCTCCTAAATCCGAAAGTTTTCACTGCATTTGCTTTGCTAAGTGGACAATACACACTTATGACTTACCATCAATAAATTATTATTTCTAAAAATTATGCAGTTATATTTTATAAGTGAATAAATTTGTTTGGAAAAACAAAAAATTCAAGTTGGTTAATAGAATTTGAAATGCCTCACAATCTGTTTAATACTATATTTTATACGTCTTATACAATAATTTATTTTATAATTAATTATTTTATCAAGATATATAAGTATATGTCATGTTTTTATTCTATCAAGCTGTAGTACGTAGGAATATCACCAGTGTACTACATAGTATAAAGAAATAAACAATTTAGACCCACAATAGAATCTTTTTAAAAAGTAGACATAATATATGTTGTATATATAAATATATTCTTGAAAATAATATACTATTTCTGTTCTTATTATATTTAATTTAATCTATACATACAAATCAGTTTACTTATTGATTAAGGTATTAAATAATTTTATACTGTTATACTTTATTTGTTCATATATAGACCATAATTAATAAGAAATTGATTAGTGTTTACTACCTCAATTTATTTTTATTTGTCTCATTCTATCTATTCACTCAAATAAATTTTTTCATTTATTAAAATATCAAAATGCTCTTATACACTTGTTTATTAATATAATCACAATCATATTATTCTTGAATATCGGTGCACATTGCCATTAATTACAACTTTGTTGGAAGAGCAAGGACAATTTTGCATTGAAAATAATAGAGTGAAAAATAAAAAGGAACACAATTTTGAATAAAATGAGTATTTGAAAAAGGAAGGGAGGGAGTATTAGGGTATTGTTAAAGATGACTTTTCACAAAGATTAAGTGAGTGCTTGGTAAAATTGCAGGGAATGAAAAGGGTAAGAAATCAAACTCATACATCTCAAATATGTGAGGTACGATGCAATTCTTAGTTTTGAGGAATCAAAGTCATAGTAGTGCAATTTCAAACACATATTATGACTTTGATTTTCATCCCCAAATTCAAAACCTTCCAACCAAGCAGCTCCTAAGAAATTGTATTGCTAAGTCTTATATGTATCCAAGTGCATCGTGCACTTATAATGCAGTTTAAAACTATATAATTTATTTACACTGAATTGTACAACTATTAATATAGAAAAATAATTGCACAGTTCAATATAAACAAATTACATCTTTTAGTATAACAAATTGCATGATTATAAATACATTATTAGTGCACGGTACCTGGATACACATGAAACCCACTCAAATTGTATTAAAAAATTAAACTAGACAAGCCTTTTAACTTTTCAATGTAATTAATACATAAAGTTATATTAGTAAATGAATTAGAAAAAATTACTCTATACAAAACTATGTCTATATAATTGAAATAACCTTAAAAAAACAAGTCTATATAAATATGATGTACGGATGAAGTAAATAGAAACATCATTCTGAATTAAATGAGAGTAGAATCGAGGTGGTATATTTCTTAATTTTACATATTAATTTTTAACAAAATACGGAGTTGTATATAATATAAATGTAACCCGAGGTGGAGGAAAAATGTTGGTATAATTTTGTTTTTTTTAAGGGTAAAAAATAAAAATGTTGGTATTTGAAAATGTAGGAAAGGGGAAATTAGTGTGTTGGATGTGAAGTTGGTATTCGGATCCCCCATCATTCAAATTTCCGGATCCTCTCTCTGTCAAAACAAAATATACGAGGCTCCCCCTGTCTCTATCGTACGCACACCACAAATCCACATTTCAATTCTCATTCCCTCTCCCATTTCAAGGCAGCTTTTCTCCCTCTTGACTCTAGGGATAACATTCGTATCAATGGCGGAGGACGCTGTGAACGAAGATGAGCTGGAGTACACTTTCACAGCGTATGAAATTGATCTCGATTATGAGTTCGACGCCGCCCGTTTCTTTGACTTCCAGCGACACGAGTCACTTCCTCAAACTCGCTTAGCCGAACTCTGGTTTGATTCAGCTGGAAGCTATCCTCCTTCTCGTAATCCCCTTTCCTCACAATTACATTTTATTTCACTTTATTTTTCCTATTGTTTATCATGAAACTTGCACCTCTCGTTTGTATAGTTGTACCTAAGTCGACATATCTGTTTTCTGCTCCATTTCTTTTGCCTTTTTTTTTTTTTTTTCCATTTTTCCTCGATTAAATTTTTTTACAGCGCCGTAAAATGTACTATATTTAGAGTTCAATTATGAGGATAGTCGATACACTGCCGTGAAGAGGCTGCATTGGTTTTTGATGGAGATATCGGAGTGTTTGTACCATCATCTGCATGTGTCATTAGATTTTAAATTTTAAATTTGTTCTTAAATTTGCTGATTTTGAAGTTGCTAACGGAGGGACTCCATTCTAGTTGAGGTAGGAAGGGCTTGAGATTTGTATTTTAGAATATTTTGTTTGAACTTCTTATTGAATTTGCGTTACAATGCATCAGTTTGATGATTTTTGGATGTTCTGGGGGAAACAATGCCAACATTGTAACTAATCATAGTGGGAGGATTCTTAGACGTAGAAATGTAGATTCTGAATGAGCTATGAATTCAGAAGAAATGCCTTATATTAATCATTTTGAAATGATATGTATTAAGATTAATTGGCTTCTCTCTTAGCAGAAGCCAGTCAAAATATGCTGGTTGCTGTGCTTGTTTTACTTTATTAATATTTCAAATTTTTGTGCTGTTTGTTTTTCAGCTTTTGTGGAAAAAATAGTTTCAAGGGAGGAATTGTTAATGGAAAATGTCAATATTTCCCCCAAATCTAAAGGTGTGGAGAGCATGAACTTGTCTGAGGGTCTGTCCGATGTTGAGGCAAAATATGAAATTTCGGCTATGGAGATGAATTATGGAGGTACCAATGTTTATGAAATGTCAAAATTTTCTTCCCTTCTTTGCTACATTAGTATATTGCATTGAAGAGGAAAACAGTCAGCAAGTTCTGACTTGCGTCTATGAACTTAGTTTTTTCTCATTTCCATTTGATATAAAGCAGGATTAATTTGTGAATGTTGCCCTCGATATCATGGCACTTACATATTATTTTTCATTCCCCATAAAACATTGATTAAGAGACTTCTCAGTTCTCAATGATAAAACTTTCAATTTTTCATGGTGGAAAGTTGAAACACCAAGATGCATTAGTTTTGCGATCCCCGACCACCCAACGTACACAAATAAAAATTGAAAAGATATATAATAAATGCATGTATAAAATTAGATACTTATTTTATATCTGATATTGTTGTAAAGTCAAGATGTCTGGCTGGACAAGCTATATACAAAAGTGGATTCAGAATCTATAAAGATCGATGGCCCTTATAATGTTGAAGTGTTTTGGCTTGAGTGTTATTGCCAGAAGATACAATAGGGACAACGAGAGGAGAATACTCATGATCATGAAGCATGAATTTGAAGTTAAAATCTCAATCAGCTCAGGGCGTAAATTGGTTGAAGAAGAAAATGTTGAATTACTGAGTGATCTATAATGTGAATGAGTCGTTCTTATAAATGTGAAAAATGCTGCTACCTCTGTCCCTTGTAAAGCTTCCCATTTGCCTTTTGCTCGTGGATTAAGAAATATAGTATTACGTGTGTAGTAGGTTGTTGAGATGTGATATGAAGGAGAAAAGGTAGAGAGAGATTAGAAAAGAAAAGGTAGAGAGATAAAAGGTTAGTTTCCATTAAAGGAAACATGAAACTTAACTCGGGACGCCCGTTTTGGCAATTTGAGAAGATTACCAAGGGGTGTAGGAAGTATATTACATTTATTGTAGTTGTATGTGGTATCATCATAGGTACATCTGTTCAGAGGAATTCCTTTGTCAACTTTATCAGTTATATACTCTAGATCTATCTTATATCACCTAGTTGCTGACATTTTGGTATGATTTTGTCTTATAGATGAACGACAAGATAAGGGAACTTCCTCCACCATACATATTGCCAGCCAGCAAAAGTTTCAAAATGGATCCCAAAACTTACTCTCAGGTCTTATGTACTCTCTTGCTGTTGTTGCTTGTTACTAATTTTTTTTTAACAATGATTTTATGTGGAATAGTTTCATTTTGTTTCAATGTTCTGTTCCTTAATCTAATAATTGTTGATTACATTTTAGCTCCCACACAAAATTGTCAAGTATTTATTATTGGATACCTCAGATTCAATTTCTTATCTATGTGTTGGAACTCTAGTTTTGCGCTCTCTATGTCTTCCTCATAATTTATAAAACTTCTCATGGTCATAAACCTTACAGGGTTAACCTTTTACAACCACATGGCGAATAATGTAGATTCGGAAAATCAAACTAAGTTGCCCATGAAGAAGACCAGAGTCCCAAGGACTTCAACTCTCATGAAGCCAACAGCAAGTCAATTGGCCAAGCAAAATCATCTTTTCCAGCCTGGTTACTCTAGGTGAATGTTTGCTAGTTTCAAATATTTATGTGAATGCCACACAAGTATTTGCAAGAGAACAACTTATGGTTATTCAAAGGGATGACTATTATGTCATGTTATATGATCTCATAGTTAAAAAATTCAGAGATCCTTCACATGAGGGTTTTATGCATGCCTTTAGTAAAAGATCTTTGTTATCTTATATTGTAGGTCACAACCATCTGTCTTCGAGAAAACATCTAAAAATTCAGCCAACACTTGTGTAATTGAAAATCAAGCAGCTAAAAGACAAAAGCTTGAGGGTGGTCTTTTGAAAAAGGTATAAATTAGCTTCTTCTCCCCCCACACTCACCCTTTTTAAATTTTTAATTCATCACGTGCCGTTTGTTCTCCGGTTTGTTTTTTATTTATCATTCTTTATGAGTGTTATGGCGTATATTCAACTTTAAAGTGATAAGAACTCTTGGTTGTATTTGTTCTGAATGTCTTCAAATAAGATTCCTTGTGCATAAACCTTGTGTCGACAATACTTTTTGAGAGTGTATATGATTCTAGCAAACAGAACGGCTAAAAGATTTACTTATGGTTGATAATTTGTTTCTTTTTTTATGATGGAACATTTGGACAACGGAGACTGGTTATCTTAGCTTCATGTCCTTTCTTCATTGCTGGGTGCTTGGTTGGATATTATGAGAGTGGAGGAATGAGAATGGAACAGAAAGTGGGTGTTTGATGTGGAGGCAAAGGAATCAAAACTCACTGTGGAGGAACAAGCCATACCTCTACCAAATGGGAGAGGCAAAGGAATCAAAACTCACTGTGGAGGAATGAGCCATACCTCTACCAAATGCGAGGAATCAAACCCTACCGTACTACTAAAATATACCAATTCCATCTTCATTCCCCTCCAAAGTACCCAGCATCCTAAATTCTTTTATGACAGGAATTATGAAACTTCTTGCTAGTCGATTCTTACAGCATTTTTTTTACTAGGCGAAATTTTGTCCACAGATTAGGCATATTTTTAATCAACATGCTTATCGGTGGACATACTTTACTAGAAGTGTTATTAAATCACGTTTCTTATTCTTGTAATTTTCAAAGTTTATAACTCTTGCCAAACAGGTAATGGGAACCGTACAGCTACAGCAGACTAATTTTGTTCATAAGGTGCCCAAGCAGGTACTTTAGTTATATCTGGAAGCATGATCACATCAACCTTAAAGTGTCAATTTGCAAAAAAACTAGTTCAGAAATTGTTTAACCTGCAGTTTTATTGATTTTCCATTTTTTTGAATTATTAGTGCTACTGATATCAGAACCAAGCAACAGGACCTAAAATTTGAAATTATTTAACATGAATTCACGATGTTAAACCCTTCAAATGATTTGGCAGGATGGATTGCTCGATGGAAATTTACCTAATACAAAGCCAAGGATCACTATTCCTAAAGATCCGGATCTTGAAACAACACATAGGGCCCTAAGGTTTGCCAATCTGTTCTCATGTTGCAGCAAATTAATTTTTGTGGTAGAAGTTTGTTTTACCGTGATGACATTTGGATATATTCCTTGGTATTTGAGTTTCAGAGCCAAAAGTAGTAAAGATAACTCGACTTCAACTGTTCGTAGATTCAAAGCTCTTCCATTGAATAGAAAAGTCAGTATCTACGCTTTTCCCGTGATCTTGTGTATCTCTAAATAGTAGTATGATATTCAGAACGAAGTCCTGTATTTCAGATTCTTGAAGCCCCTTCATTGCTCCCAAAGAGAAGCACTCCTCGTCTGCCAGTTTTTCAAGTGAGTTCATATGATGCTAAATTTTTCTCCAAGTGATTGATTGCGTTGTTATGCTGAGCTAATTTCTTGGTAAAATACTTTCAGGAATTTCAATTGAAGACATCAGAGAGGGCTATGCAACACAGCTCGGCAGTTTTGAAGTTCACAGTTCCTTGCAATCATTCTGATAAGGTGCTTAGTTGGGTGCTTGAGATGTCATTCTCATTAAGTTTCTTTAGTTCTTAGTATTGATAATCTGCAATCATTTCAATCTAGTACGATATACAAAATTAAGCAACAAAAAATAAGCGCTCATGACAATGATATATTGTCCTCATTTGTCTTGTAACAGGACTTGCACAAATACAGGGCTAACTTAACCATGGATTGTGGAAACAGAGAACCTGGAAGGTAATGTTTTGAGATACTGATTTTGATCGTCATCAAGGAATCTTAATTTCAATTCTTCATTCACTAGTAGTGTGCTCTGACATGCTGATTCTTTTTTTTTTTTTTTTTTTTTTTTCTGAATTGTATGTTGAATTGCTCCATTTTCTTTTCTTTTGGTTTTTTAATTTTGGAACCATTTTAGGTTTATTCTTTATGGTGATGCATAATATTGTCAACCAATTCTCATTTAACTACACACAGTTGTTGCCTCTTACAATTGCATGTTAACCGTGTCTTGTGAACACCTCTGTTTTTGTCAGACCCAGCACACTGAATAATGCTTCAAAGCCAGATGGTTGCCAGACAGCTCAGAGCTTCAAAGCTCTTCCCCTCAACAAGAAGGTAGACTTTTTAATGTAAATTTTATCTTGATATTTGAATATTTTACCGGCAATAAATTGTATTTTTTATTGCAGATATTTACTAGCAAGGGTGATATTGGAATGTTTCGAAATATTAAGAAGGAAGCCACCGTGCCAATGGTAGTTTTCATTTGATAATTTTTGTTCTCTTTTGTAGTATAATTGATTAATTTAGAACCATACAAGACATACTGTATGTTTTACTTCGTAGGAATTCAATTTTCATAGAGATAAACGATTTCACGATAATCCTCCTGTAGATCTATTCAATAAGGTACAATTTTTAATGCCTTATGCATGCCAGATCATAGTTATGGTTTTACACTTAATCATTTGCCTTGTTGTTCTTAAATTGTTTCTAATTTTTTAAAAGTGCATTTTGTGTCATTTTTCTCCTGTATAGCTATCTCTGGCGAGTGAAACACGAGTTAGTAATTCTGAGACTAAAGTACCCAGGTCCATCAGCATATCTACAAAGGTTCGCCTTGATTCTTTCATTTCATAAGTTTTAAATTGGGTAACTTTTTAAGTTTTCATTTTGAATAAATTCACTTTGTTACAAGGGCTCAAAAGAGAATAGATGGGGTAGTTTCCAGCAAGAAAATGAGGTAAGTAATCGCTCGGCTGAGGCTTAACTTTGAAATCCTTTTTAAAGGGATAATATATTAATTTTGGTTCCTAAAGTTTACCTTTTGCCATTTTTGGTCCCCCTTTTCACTCTTCAAATTTAGTCCTAAAAGTACACTATTATACCCACAGTTTGTCCCACCATTAATTATCTGTCAATTGGCTGATGGTATCAACTATTTTGGGGTCCAAATTAGGGGTGGACGGTACGGCATACCGAAAATTTTCTCGCCATACCGTTACCGTACCAAAATTTTCGATACCGAAAAATATCATACCGTTGTCGTACTGAAAATTCGGTGTACCGAAATTTCGTATACCGAAAATTTCGGTATGTCAATATTACATATCGATACCGTACCGAAATTTCAGTATACCGGAAATTTTTCGGTATACCGGTATATTTTTCGGTATACCGAAAATATTTCGGTATACCGAAATTTTCTATACTTTCATACCGTTATCGTACCGAAATTTTCGGTATACCGAAAATGTCGATAAAATCGATATTTTTTGTTACGGTAAATGCGGTATACCGGTATTTTCGGTATTTCGTCCACCCCTAGTCCAAATTGTAATTGTTTGAAAATTCTTTTATCATTTTTAGCATCCCAAATAATTATTAATTGCATTTAGCACCCGAATTAATTACATTTAGATAGTTGATTCTGCCGGTCAACTAATGATGAGATCAAGTTTGGTAGTGAGTGAAAAAGGGGGAACAAATAATGGAAAAATGTAAACTTTACAGATAAAAAATGATAATATTATCCCTAATTTAAACCAGCAGTAAGAGGATATTTCCTCAGTGTTCCGATTTACAACAGGTGAAACAACCTGGAAAACTTAGACCGCCTCTGCTTGAAGAAAAGTTACAATCTATTAACGAGCTAACAAATGAAGTCAGTAATGCTTCAGGCGTTAAATGGTAAGGGATAGATCATTTGTTGAAAAATGATCGATCTTCATTATGTTCTTATTAGTGTTGACCTGATATTCAGGAGCAATATACACATGCATTAATGTTTAGAAAAACATGCACATCGGAGGGCATCAATCGATCTTTGGAGTTTATGCCATTTGATCGAGGCTTGAAAAACTGATACTGGGAAATTGACGAGTATATAATCTGGTTGGTCATGCATGTCAAGGATATTGTGGTAAAATCCTAATCAACTGACTATACGAGTGAGTATCATACCAACAGATGTTAATTTTAGTCACCGGGGAATTGGCAAATAGTGGGGGAATTATACAGTTCAATGTAGTAT
Organism: Stenogyne calaminthoides; assembly: GCA_037126765.1. Classification (NCBI taxonomy): domain Eukaryota; kingdom Viridiplantae; phylum Streptophyta; class Magnoliopsida; order Lamiales; family Lamiaceae; genus Stenogyne; species Stenogyne calaminthoides. The sequence continues at coordinate 17,053,075 of JBBCBC010000023.1, read as the reverse complement.
TCTGTTATTCTGAAATAAAGCCCATAAATTGTATAGCGACAACAACCGTGTTCCATATTAAAAAAAGCACTTTTACTCGCAAGTAAATTTCTCATTCACATCCTGAAGGAAAAGCAGCAATCCAGAATCTGGATAATTTTTTTAGTTTATTCTTTCGAACCTTGTACGACATCAGATTTGTTCTAATCCAGTTCATCTAGATTTAGCAGCACGAATGCAACTTGTGTTTTATTGTGTGTTTCGATTATACATATCCCAAGGTCAAAAATGCCTCTAAGTTGTGGATACAGCTGTATTTAAGTAATTAAGTTGGTAATGTTGTTCGCATAATTTTGATTGGAGAGATTTTTTGTATTGCAGTTGCCTAGTTTATTTAAGGGAAAAAGAAAGGACTTGGAGATGCCTAGTTTAATAATCTGTTCGGGCCAAAAAAATATGTTTAGGTGGTTATTTTATTGTGCGATATTGTACTGTATAATAATTTTAGGAAATAAAATTTTATGGGTTTCAAAAATGAGTTGGTCTTGTGAAAAATTTCACATATAAAAATCCATATTTTTGGAAATTAGTGTGTTAACCACTTTTTCGTGGGTCAATCCTTTTTGCTCGGTCATAATAGTGAACATATATTTGATTGATGTGCTTGGTTTATATATTTTTACACTTTTGGTCCTATATGACACGTATTGTTTTGGAAATGGTCCTAACACTTACACTGTTAGTCTCATACAAATTTGTACTTGCAAACTTAGTTTCACTGTGATAGAAACCGTTAACTGTGCATGCAAATTTAGTCCAAAATGCTATGCAACATAATTACTACATAGTTAACCGCTTAACCAACTTAAACCGCTTGTACACTTGGTCCCACAAGTTAATAAATCCAAAATTAATTAACACATAAATTTCGGTGCCAAATCTTCACATGTTTCTGAATTTTGACGACAAACCATTTGCAAAAGTGGTCTTACACACTAAAGAGAGCAAAAAATGGTGGGAAAACCTAATTTTTCCCACCAAAATGTTTTCCAACGTGTTTTGGCTCGAAAACAACATCAACACCAATATATAAACCACATTCAACACAAAAAAGCTCATAAAAAATTCAAATCCAAAAACACCAAACACAATATCTTCTTCATCTTCCACTCGAATCTGACACAACTTTATTTGCTATTGTGGAAAAGCTTGTCGTACGTACATTTCTTTGAAGCTTAGAAGTAAAGGAAGATTATTTCATAACTGTTTTGACTCCTTAAGTGAAGGTGTGGATGTGATTTCTTTATGTGGTGATGATAACTCAAAGGAGGTTGTTGACAAGAATAATGGTCAAGGTGATGACATTAACATTAAGATGACTGAGGAGATGAAGAAACTGGTTCAAGAAATCAAGGTTCTGACTGAAGAAATTAAGGAACTATTAAAACTTAAAAACTGATTTTGATTGTATTTCTTGTCATTCTTGCATCTAGGACCTTAAAATGGTTTGGTTAGTTCTTGCATCTTAAGTGAGTCTTATTTTGGTACTCTTTTGTAATGTTCTAGTAATAGCTAGAATGTCCTGGTGATATCTACTGTAATATCCTATTAGTAATGTCCTAATGATCTAATGTAATGTCCTATTAGTAATGTCCCAACATGTAACGCTATCCTACTGATCAACATTGATACACCAATAAACCAACACTGTAACACCAACACATACCATCAAATACAAAATAAACCAACACTGAAATACCAATATACCATCCAAAATGATACACTAATGTAGCAAACTGATACACAAATATTGCAAACTGATACACCAACCGCAAAATGAACAAATAAAGTTGTTTCACCCACATAATATTCAACAAAATTAACCACCAATCTTAAGCCACCACAACCTAAAATCATTATAAGCACAAAAGTTTTTGAGTTTTTAAGTACAAAAGACAATGAAATTTTAGTGGCTTAAGGACAAAATACTATAAAATCCCAACTTCTACCATTCTATACTTTTTCCCTTTCCCTTTCTTTAACATAACAACATTTGTGAGACTGGACTGGGTGACAAACTTCTTACCTCCAATTGTTTTGACTCTCATATCATCCTCATTAAGTTCTGTTGAACTACGCACAGATGGTCCCTCTCCTCCTCCTCCAATGTAATTATTGGGAGTAAATTCCATAACAACATTAGCAGAAGTCTAAACCTATGAAACAACAAAAAAATGTTATTAAGATTCAATATGTGGTTAAGAAACAAGAATATGTTATTCAAATGCAAGAAAATCAAGTTTACATTGTCAACACTTTGTGATGGTCCTTCTCCAATAAAGTTGTTTGAAGAAAATGAAGTCTGTGTACCACTTGAAGAACTTGACCCCTATAAATCAGAGAGTAAAATACATAGTGAGTTAATGAAAGTAAAGGTTTAAACAATTAAATTGTGCAAGTAAAAAATTAATATAATTATACAATGAAAGCAACACTCCTTGAAGATTCTCAAACTCCTCTAAATTTCTTTTTCTTTTTCTTTAAAATAATAGCTAATTTTTTCCTGCCTTTCCTTGTGGTGGCCTTTGTGTTTAGAGGAACCTATACATGTAGATGAAACTTATCATTTTAGTGTAAATTGGAGATAATATAGGAAACACAAGTAAGAACTTACTTCAACATTGTCATCTTGTGTGTCTTGGGTCTGGTGGAATCTCTTATCCTTGAGTCATTTCTTCAGCTTCATTTTCTACTTGTGTGTCATCTTCAGCTATGAATTCCTCACCTATGTTCCTCTAATTGCAAACCCTTCTTGTTATGCCCAGTTTCCTTACAGAAGGAACATGACATAGTTTAAACGCCACCTCTTTTCTTCTTCTCTTCATGTTCACTAGCTCATTCCCTTCTGTTTTTCTTAGGCCTTCCAACTTTTCTCTTTCCAAAGTAAGGTGGCAAGGGTGGTAAGTAACCAGTCTTCTTCCATAATTCCTCAACATTCAGTGTATATTCAAAGACACATCACTGTGTATATTCCCAACTTTGACCTTGATGATTCACCAGTCGGGTCGGACCCCAAGGTACGCATGTTGTCAATGAAGAAGTTCGTACAACCGAGATAAAGAATAACCGAACCATCCAGTTCAGGGGGAACACCTGATAATCAGGCGGATATGCAACAACATGAGATGATTCAAACATCTGCTGAAATCTGTCCCTGTCAGATAGATCCAACTAATGTCCTTATACAAGTTTCTAGTGATTCTATTGCAGATAATGATGAAGAAGAAGATCTCCAAGATGAACCTACACAAGCAAAGAAAATCTGGTTAAGAGATCATCCAACTGATCAGATTATAGGAGATCCAAGCAATAGGGTTCAGACTAGACATCAGATTGGTGAGAGTGCTATGTATTGTTGTTATCTGTCTCTGGAGGAACCTCTAACCATTGAAGAAGCACTTCAAGATGCAAGTTGGATTCTAGCCATGCAAGAAGAACTAGAACAGTTTGAGAGGAATCAAGTTTGGGAACTTGTAGACAGACCAACTAACCAAGATGTTATTGGAACCAGATGGGTCTTCAAGAACAAGAAGGATGATCAAAATGTGATAACTAGAAATAAGACAAGACTGGTTGCAGAGGGGTACTCACAATCGAGACCTACGCACCTGTTGCACGCTTAGAAGCCATTCAGCTGTTTCTGACTTATGCTGCTCAATTGGGATTCATTGTGTATCAGATGGACGTAAAGAGTGCATTTTTAAATGGAATACTGACAGAAGAGGTGTATGTTGAACAACCTCCTGGCTTTGAATTAAATAACCAGGTATACCGTTTAAAGAAGGCTCTTTATGGCCTGAAACAGGCTCCCAGAGCTTGGTATGATACATTGTCCTAGTTCTTGGAAGAAAATAGTTTCACTAAGGGACTGATTGATAAGACCTTGTTCAGAATAGAAGATGGTGATGATATTCTGATGGTTCAGATCTATGTGGACGATATTATCTTCGGATCTCCCAACAAGAACTTATGTGATAAGTTTAGTAAACTGATGCAAGGGAAATTCGAGATGTCCATGATGGGTCAGATGAACTATTTTTTAGGTCTTCAAGTTAAGCAAGCTCATACTGGGATCTTCATTTGTCAGGCAAAGTATACAAGGAATATACTGGCTAAGTATGGAATCCAGAATTGCAAAGCTGCAAAGATTCCAATAATGACTGCCTTCAAGATGGATCCAGATGAGAATTGTCAGAAAACTAATCAAAAAGATTATAGGGCTTTGATTGGATCTTTATTATACCTCACTGCCAGTAGGCCAGATATCACTTTTGCAGTAGGTGTATGTGCCAGATTTCAGGCAAATCCAAAGCAGAGCCACCTGATAGCAGTTAAGCAGATTCTTAAGTATCTGAAGGGAACTGTGAACCTTGGTTTATGGTACCCTATAGATGATAATCTAGAGCTTACTGGGTACTCTGATTCTGATTATGGAGGTTGTAGGATAGAAAGAAAATCAACCTCAGGTACATGTCAGTTTCTGGGAAGTAAACTGATCTCTTGGTTTTCAAAGAAATAGACATATGTTGCCACTTCTACTACTGAAGAAGAATATATGGCCGCATGAAGCTGTTGCTCCCAACTGCTCTGTCTTTGTCAGCAACTGAGGGATTATAACATTGTAGCTACGAATGTGCCTATTTTCTGTGACAGTAATAGTGCAATTGCTATCACACAGAACCCAGTTCTGCATACAAGATGCAAGCATGCGGACATCAGACATCATTTTATCATAGATCATGTGGAAAAGAAGAACATCAGAATGGAAAAGATTCATACTGATAAGCAGAAAGCTGATATTTTAACCAAGCCTTTTGCTGAAGTCAAATTCAGAGAACTATTCAATGAGCTAGGGCTTCTGGATCTTGGAGAAGATGCAACATAATACTTCGGTGACTTAATCTCCAATACCAGTTGGTTACGTGCCTGACCAGGTAAGAAGGTCAGTTGAAGAAGAAACTTCAACTGATCAGATTGGATCATTTGGGAACTCATCAGAGAGAAATATCAGTTGAAGGGGGAACTCCAACTGACTAAGGGTTTTCAGATCAGAAGGAACCTGATCTGAGGGATAAAACATTGTTGGAAAAATTTGCTAAGGTTTAGGCTACACAGTAAGATCGACAAAAATCAGAGACGTCAGAACAGATCAAGTGGTAACTGATTGATTACGATATCAATCAGTCAGATACGTTTTGTGATTTACAATTATCTGCTTTGCCTTATCTGATTTATATTCTCTGAGTTTATCCTTTTAAAATCTTATAATTACTGTTTGCTTAACTTTATGACGCACGCCCTGCAAAGCATTAAATGCGGACGTGGGGAATATGTATTTAATGGTATTAATTGCACTTTTCGCGTCCAAAATACAAGCGGGTACTTTTTCTCAACCGCACGATTAAAACACTTTACGATCGCCTAATCTCAGCCTTGATTTCAAAACACGGATACTTGAGTATTTATGGGGAATTGTGCAAAATGTTTTCCCTCGCATTATATATAACCCTAACTCAGTTTCCAAAAAACTTTTACACTTCTAAATATACCAAATCCTTGAGAGAAAATTCTGCTGTGCACACAATTTCAAACTCTCAATCAATTGATTCAACCTTCAAATTTTCAAATCTTCGAATCAATACTTGGTAAATTTCTGAATGTGTTCTTGCTAAATATACTCTTGGTTTCACTGTTTGTCAAAATTGCTTGTTTATGCTTACAAATTGTGTTACTGAATTTCTGGAAATAGATCTTGTTGTGATATTGTATTATTCTTGACTTGTTCTAATGCATACATGTTTAATATGAGTATGTGCGTAATTTACCCGATTAGTGAATTAGGGTTGTTGGTTTGACTATGTTTATTAAAATAATTTACTCAAACTCAATCCCTAAATTTGCCCGTGTTTCACAGAAATGGCACAACTCATTGCCCGACAAGGACAAGGCAAAAAGATTTGCAATTTCGTATCAATGAAAAAGGACATCATTGATGAGAAATTTGTTATGTTCTCAGTCACCTCAGACCCCGAGTCTTTAGAAATTCTGGAGTGTCTTCGTGCTTGTGGACTGTATCAATACTGCTATCATCATCAAGACGTCGTGCACACTTATGAGGCCCTAGAATTTCTATACAATTTGAAGAAAGAGGAGGATGATGATGAGAAACTAATCTCTTATGTCGGAGGAACGGAGGTGGTTGTCATATATAATGATCTACGGAGGATCTTCGGTCTCCGACAAGGAAGTCTTGACCCAGAAACATTCACATCTGAACTGGGAGAGAAAGAGTTTCTACAAGCCGAACTGCTAAGACCAGCCAATAGAGACCAGACTGTGAATGTTCGAGCCCCTCATCTGAAGAGGAAGTATCGCCTATTGTTCAAAATAGTGTCGAAGGTGATCATGTGCCCAACTTATTCTCTTGATGTTGTGACTGCTTACAAGCAGTGCGCAATGACTGCCATCATCAAGAAAGCACCGGCTGTTGACTGGGTTGGGATGTTCAAGACCAGATTGTTGAAGGAGACTGGGAAGTTTGATCTAAATGAGAGGAATGTAGTCTATCTGACTTCAAAGTGCTCCTTCATCCACAAAGTTTCCATCATTCTTTCAGACAAGTTGCCTGATAACTTCGAGTGGAATGAGGATGGCAAGAAAGTGTACTTGGCAAAATTCAAGGCCATCTTGGGTAGAGATGAACCATTGCCTGGCCAATCTAATGATGATCCAGCTCCCTATGTGCCCAGACAGTGAGGCGAAGGGAAATGCAAAGAAACCAAGGCAACTGCATCTTCTATTCAGTCAGAGACACATGTAAAGGCTGCCCCCAGAACGAAGAAGCTGAAAAGGAAGGCTCTGGCTAAGAAACCAGAAGAAGCTGAAGAGGATATGTATGTTTCCCTTAACCACAATCCATTCAACACTCGGATTATTCTGGAATCTCCTGAATCAGACTCTGAGGACCCTACCCTATTTATACTTAGGCAGCAGGTGAAGGTTTATCTTGATAAACTCTGCCCAAATCTGATCAAATGTGATCAACCATCCTGGCTATCAGACCAAGATCGAGGAGATTGTGTTCTGGAGGGACATAAGGTTGAAGGGCATTGAAGAGTTTTTAATTCTAATGGAAGCTCTGGGAGGTGATTATTTTGTAGATCTGGAGACAAGGTGTCTGGAGAACGCGGGTGTAAGCAGTGCAGCTGAGTTAGCCACTGATGACGATATCAGGTGGTTAATTCATTAAAAAATTGGCATTGCTGAGGTTAATGGAGAGGAAGCTTATTGGGCTCAAGATGTTGAGAAAGCTGCCGATGAACCAGGCGTGGATGCTGCAGATGTAACCCTTCCTGGTGAGGCTTCAACATCTGACAGGAAATTTGCCTTAGATGTCGAAACCCTAAATCTTATCTCAAAGAACACTCAAGATGGGGTACAGGCTGCTATCGATGCAAAATTCAACACTTTGGCAACTGATCTGATGAAGACATTCAGAGAAGAGCAACATGCTCTGGTAGATGCAGAGAGGAAGATAACTATAGACAAGTTGCTGAACATGCACAATAAAATTACCGAGTCTGTGATGAAGAAGGTTGACCCACTCACAGATAAGGTAGCTCTACAGATCTCTATGCTTTCTGATCTCGGAACCTTATTGGTAAGTGTCTGGTCTTCTCTAGAGAAGACATATACATCTCTGGATGCTGGATGGAAGAGGTTTGAAGGATCCATCATGAGGGCCAAGAAATCGATAGAAGATGGTCTGAACTGGTTATTGGGCCCTGCACCTACAACTTCCACTGTGCAGATAACCCCGTTAGCTATTGAGGAACTGAAGGATGAGATGCTGAACCAGTTCAGAGCACTGAACCTCAAGCTGACTAACGTTTTTGATGCAACCAAAAAGGGGGAAGGGGTTGAGGAGGCAGAAAAACAGATGCAATTGATTGTCGCGGGTACAATGCCAACTGCTGAGCCATCTGTGCCGATTCCATCTGCACCATCTGTTACCATGCCAGAAATTGCACCAACTGTTGCTATACCTGACACCGAACTAGTGAAAATCATTGAAACAGTTGAAAAGCATGGGGAAGACTTACAAGCTCAAGGGAAGACTATTTCTGAGCAGAAGACTGTCCTATCTGATGTAGTTTCCAGAGTAGATAGGATAGAAGATTTCTCTTCTACAGTCTAGAAAAGATATGAATCTGAAGATCAGGCCAAGAGCCTTGAGCTGGCTAAGCAATTGTTAGAAGAAGATAAGGAAGCTGAGGCAGAAGCCAAGAAAAGAGAAAAAGGAAAGGGCAAGCAGGTTAAGATTCCCACTCTGACTCAGAAGCAGATTGAGACTAGGTCGAGGTCTCAGTTAATCCCAGCACAGATAGAAGAGCAGAAAGCCATGCAGAGAGTGATTGATGCCGCAATCAAGAAGAAGAAACTGGATGAGTCAAAAGGTCTGCATATTAGCTATGTCAGAAAACAAAGAAAGAAGGCTGCTGCTGATGATATAGTCTGGGAAGAAAGGGCCTTACCTGCATCTGTAAGTGACTTACTGGTTGCCCGAGAGGATCAGATACCAGAATGGAATAAGATTAGAGCATATTGGCTATGTGATGTATACATTCTGGAGAAGATTCCCATATCTGATGATCAAGGAGAATTCAATGATGAATTCAGAAGCTGGTTAGAAACCAAATATCCAGAATTCTCCGAGATTGTGATGAAGGAGGGCAAGACAATGAATCTGATTCCTGAAGCACCACCATTCGAGATTCTCTTGCCACATCTCAGACCGGACAAGACTCTTGATCCTCTTGCTTTCAAGAAACTGTACTATGAATTTGCCAAGAAAGGAGGGATCATTGAGAATGAACGACTGGCTGCTCTGATGCAGAGGATGTACAAGGTATTCGATATTCCTGAAGAGCTCCAGAAGTTCAGATACTGAAGAGACGCCAGATCAGAAGACTACATTAGAATCAGTTGATAGGCATTTCTGTAGTTGTAAACTCTTATATTCTTAATGAAATACTCTACCTTTCTGATTCTAAGACAACTTCTCACTGTCTTCTAAACTGTGTGTTATTTCTATTATTTACATTTTTGTTATCTGTTTTTCTGATTAACTGTTTTGGTTCCATCAAAAAGGGGGAAATTGTTGGGAAATTTGTAGTTTTGATGGAAGTCCCAAAACGTATTGTAATAGGACCAGTCAGACCTGTTAGCTGACTGATGAATTAGATATCAGATAGGATGACCAGCTGAGTTGTATAGACATGTGATGTAACAGATACAGATAGGTCACATATTGAGGGGGAACTCAATATGTATAGGCTAAGTTCTGAAGATCAGATTAGCCAAAGTCTTAAAGATCAGATAACCTGAAGATCAGAAGAGCTGAAGATTAGAAGATCAGAAGAGCTGAAGATCAGAAGACATCAAGACCAGATGACCTATATCAGATAACACGAGGAAGAATCTGTAAGTTGTGCTAAGACAACCTACATCATAAGATTCAAATCAGGTAGGCAGATCAGTCCTTATCTGATCTGGTCAGATCCATCAGATGACTACATCAAGTACCTAGTATGAGCCAAAGTCAATCAGACAAGAAGAATGTCAATCTTATTTGTAAATCAAGTGCCGAATTTGTGTACTTGTAAACCAATGAGAAGAAGACACGCACGTACGGAACTGACACTTGCAGGACGAGCGCTTCAGAGTCCAACGACTACAAAGGACAAGCTTACATGCTTTCGGCCATGCCGCCTTTAAGCACGCCAAATCAAGCCTGTAAACATACCTTAAATAGACCGAAATTTGAATTGCTCTTCAACGGCTAGTTCAATTTCGTGCCTATAAATATGGGATCAAACCTTCTTAGTAAGGTTACGGAAATTATTCAAGCTCAAATATCAAGCAAGATTTCCGCACGAAGAACTCAAATCAAGAATATTTTCTAAGTGTTCATCCCATAAGTTCTTAGCATAGAATTCTTATCCTTTAACTTTAGGCTACTCAAATACTAGGATAGAATTCAAGTTGGAACATACAAATCTTATACCCAAACCCACAAAGTTAGGTTAAGTTTGTTAAGCAAGATTTCATACTAGGGTTTCTAGTTTCTGATTTCTGGGATTGTTGAGTGAGAACTCTTGAAACATCTGCTGTACTGTGTTGGACTAACACATTAAACTAAGTCCAGATTGGTTAAGTGTGTGCCTCTGCTGATAGGGAAGAGTGGACGTAGGACAAGTTGTCCGAATAAATCTTGTGTGATTTATCTGCTTTACACTCTTAACACACTACCTGTTTTATATTCCATGCATGTTCTGAGTCTGGATCAGATTTGCACTAAGCAACTGATCTGATCAGGTTGACACCTTTGTCATCTGGTAAAAACAAATTACTCAGAATCTGGTTTGAGTAAAACTAATTTTTCGCACGGGTTAACTTATCTTCCGCACAAACAATTGAGCTGATAGACGCCGAACTGATCTGCTTCCAAGCTGCCAGTAAGTCGGATATCAGTCCGTACTGATTCACTCGCACTCTGATCAGGCTACTTGCAGATCTGCACAAAAGTTTTAGAAGTCTATTCAACCCTCCCCTCTAGACTTCTACCCTCATGAAACCCGTTCGGGACCTACAAGTGGTATCAGAGCTGTGGTTCTTCCGACCACTGGCTTTGAATATCATCAATTCTTGAGGAAGAATCTTTGTGGTCACTTGAACTGATCTTGAAAAATCCATTTTTAAAACTCATAATCTTCAAACTCACGTAAGCATGGATAACACATCTGGGATGAATCATGATCAGCCCAAGTTCTCTGTCGACGAGTACGCGGACTGGTCTCTCGACATGAGTGACCATCTGGGAGTCATCAGCAACAGAATGAGGGAGATTCTTGAGATATGACCGATCATCATCTCTCACTATAATCCAGCTGAAGAAGGAGATCCTACTCAACTAGTTGGAGCAAGAATCAGAAAGAGTCCTTCGTTGATGGACGCAGAAGAGAGGAAATTGTTCAACATGGATACGGTGGCCAGACACCTGATCATGAAGATGGTGGATTCTACCACACGTGAGAAGGTCAAGTATTTGAAGACTGCTAAGGAAGTTTGGGATACCCTTGCTGAAATCTGCAAAGGTAATGATCTAATTAAGGATAGTAGATTACAAGCTGAACAAGTAAACTTCGAGAAGTTGAAGATGTTGCCAAATGAGACGGTTGATCAGCTAGATGGAAGAATTACTCGAGGTGTCAACAGACTGCGTGATTTAGGCCGAGTAATGCCAGACAAGGATATCAACTACAAGATTCTGAGATCACTGACAAAGAAATGGGATACTAAAGTAACAGTGATCAAAGATTGTCAAGATATAGGAACCATGAAGCCAAATGATCTGTTTTTTTAGTTTGAAAGCTCATGAATTTGATCTAATTGAGAGAAGCAGAGAATCAGATGATGGTCCTTCTGATGATACCACAAGCTCGACTAAAAATGTTGCATTTCAGGCAACTGGTAGCAGTTCACGATCAGTTGAACCAATAGGGAACATCATCAGCAAAGATGAACAAGTTTCTCTGCTGACCAGAAAGCTTGAACGATCAAACGTTCAGATGGGAAAGTACAAGAAGTCCTACACAGATTATAGACAAAGCAGAGGAAGAGACAGGAGATCTACTGACAGATCATCAGAAAGAGATCATTCTGATGACAGAAGAGACAATCGGAGAGATGACCGAAGAAATGACAGGAAGGATGATCGAAGGGATGATCGCAACGGAGATAGACGTGGTGACAAATCAGAAAGAAGGAGTTCTGACTACAAGCAAGGAGGAAAGTCACCTGACAGAAGTTATCGAAGAAATGATTCACCTAACAGACGAGGATCTAGAGAATCTGGAATGTGCTTCAATTGCCACAAACCAAGTCACTACAACACAGACTGCCCCGACCTCACTCCTAAAGAGAGAGAAGAGAAGCGAAACAGAAGAGATCAACGATACAAAGACAGAAAAGCTATGGTAGCAGACACATCTGGTATTGACAACTCTTATCCGCCATCAGATGACTCTGGATACTCATCTATTGAAGATTTCTGTCTGATAACCAACATTGACGATGTCAACGATCTGAACTTCTCATCTGATGATGGCATCTGTTTGATGGCCAGAGAAGCTGACCAATCTGAGGTAATCTCTAAACCTTCTGTGGTTTCCTGTTCCACACCTGTTGTGCTGAGCACATCTGCCGGAGAGATTAACCTGCAGGTCTAAAATGACTAATTGCTTGATGATCTCTCTAATGCAATAGAAACTTATACAAGAGTGGAAGTTGAGAATGATAACTTAAGGGCAAAGAATGTCCGGCTTGTAAAAGAAAGTAAAGAGAGTAGAACTGATGAACATAAATTGATTGAAACTATTCAGAAGATGACCATAGAACGGGATGTTCTAAAAGTTGGCTCTTCTGATCAGGGAAGATTGATTAATGAACAACAAGCTACCAATTTAAAACAAGCAGGAAATCTCAAAGCCCTTCAGGCTAAATTTGATGAACTCTTCCAAATGCATGAGAATCTAAAAGCCATTGAGGACAGTTTGAGTAAGAAAATAAAGGTTTTCATGAAATCATCTAAAACTGTTCAGGATTTGAACAACTATTTTCGTGCGCCAACTGATAAGAAGGGAATTGGGTTTGACAATTGTTCTAGATCCTCAAAAGTCCCGTCTGGTTCACATCAGAAAAGTGTAACCAAACGAGTTTCTGATAAAGATACAAAATATGCCAAATCTGTATCAGATAAGGGAAAAGGACCAGCTGATCAGGCAAGGTGAGTGTTAGATCAGAAAGGGAACAGAAATGGACCCCAACTGATCAGATACCAGCCGAGGAATAAACAGAATAATCTTATTCTTCTGAAGAGACCTCAGCCCAATTAGCAGAGTAGGCCTCAGCCTGGACCATCTCGCAAGGGACAGTTCCAGCTAAAGTCAACTCAGCCCTAGCTGCCTAACCAACAAGCTAAAGGTAAACTGATCAAGCCATCTGTGCAGAAAAGATATGAATCTTTTGATGGTAGCAGTCGTACCTACCCTTACAATCAGAAACCTAGGACTACTGCACCTAAGCCCCACTGGATCAAAAGAAGACTAGTTAACAAAAAAAATCACAAGTCTTCTGATTCATCCAAGGCTCACACTAGTAATCATACTAATCGAAACGCACATGATGAGATGTATGATTATGTAGATGCATATGGGAGACAAATAAGGGCTTCTGATCTTGATGATTATAATAGAAATGCCTTGTTTGTCTGGATCCCGAAAGGTACAGCTAACCCCCAGGACCCAACTCTACTGGGGTACCTATGATCTGATTTGTTCGCAGGTTTGCGTGGGACTGGCTAATAAAGGAAGTGTACAAGCAACCATCTGGTACATAGATAGTTGATGCTCAAGGCACATGACTTGAAGTCAACATGTCCTCAGCAATTACATTGAGATACCAGGACCACGAGTTCTCTTTGGTGACGACAACTTTGGTTTTACCAGAGGAGTTGGAACCTTAGTGAATGATGATGTACATGTTACAGGTGTTCCATACGTTGATGGCTTAAGGCACAACCTGTTATCTGCCCAAGAAAGTAACGTCCTCCACCTCGCGATCTCTATGACTCGTCAGCTCAAAGACCGTATCTGGATTTCCCCCGAACCTAAAAAAGATGATTTCCCACTCTCAGATTCCCGAAGCGCATCCATGTCGACCGAAGGCGAAGGCCATATGGGCGAACTCCCCTTCGGCGCCCAACTATCAACAACCGCAAGCTTCTGACCTCGCAACGGGGCGATGGCTTTTATCTTCATCTTCTGGGTCCCAGCGACCTCTTCCTTCTCGCCCTTATCATCTTTCCGGGCCCGGTCCTTCTTCTTCTTCTTCTTCTTTCCTCTGCCTCGATAGATCCAAGGCTAAGGCAACCTTCTCACGGAGCGCTTCAGCGTTCATGTTATCCATGGCCTCGAGAGCTTTGTCTGACACAAACAAATGGGCTTGATAAAAGTCACTGAGATATAAAGAAGATATCATAAGTAGGTGTGCGAGCAAAAAGTCATCAGATCAAGATCTGTCTTGCTTATCAGGAATATCCTCGGACAAAGAGGAGCGAGGTGGCACGGTCAGGCCAGTGAGCTCCCAACACTTTAATCTCTGCATCACTGAGGGAGATCGCTCGACGGGATCGATAAGGCAGACCTGTATCAACCGGAGCAGGAAAGGGCACGAGAGCTTTGATAGCTTAGTGGACTTCGGGTCTGCAGAAGAAAATAAAAGTTAAATCAGTACTATAGGAATAATGAAATGAGAAAGGTCTTACGTTTGAAAGTGGCATAGTTGTGAGGTATCTCGAGATAGCCTAGACTCCCCAAGGCGAACACAGGGCTTTGCCAATCCCCCCCCACGATCCACCACTTCTCTTTCCAATCTTGGACCTTGTTCGGCAGGTCTTCGATCACTTTCATATGCGGGCGGGCCTTCACATAGTAATAGCCCGGATCTTTCCCCCACTTCGCGAGCAAAATCAAAGAAGTGATCTCCTTGACCGAAGGGAAAGCCCGGGGCTGAATTCGACCGAACAACGACAAAATCCCAATGATCGTACTCCACCCATTCGGATGAATTTGTGTCGGGGTTAGGCCCCAGAATTGCAGAAGCTGCGAGATCATCGGATGGAGCGGGAAGTGAAGTCCGAACTTCATGGTATCGTAATTCATGACCACGCACCCTTCTGGGACTTGGTCGGCATAGTCGATTTCGCGCCCGGGAACCCATAAATGGACGTAGCTGGGAACTTGAAATTTTTCTCGCCATGAGAAAAGATCAGCTTTGGTCACCCAGCTCTCCACCTCCTTCGCGCCAAAGCGACTCTCTTTCTGGGCCCGAGTCGGTCTCGGTACAACCTTGCGAGGTCCGCGAGCTACGGATTCCTGCATCCTCAACCTCCGATCCACCTCGTTGTCCGAGCTAGGAACCTCGGGGATGACCTCGTCTGATAAAAAGTCAAATTCGGCCGAGTCAATGGGCCCGGTCGAAGGAGCACCCGCACCGACTCCCGCCACCTCCTCATTTTGAATTTTGGCTCGGCGAGACTGTCAACCCTCACAGGCGATTTACTTATTTTCTTCCAGAGGCGGCGCCTCCTAGACATAACCTCCCCCCGAATCTCCACCGGTACTTCACTCACCGTCTCGGAGGAGACATCTATCAAAGTGGGCTCCTCCCCCCGGCGTTGCCGGCGAACCCCCACATCCGGAGCAGAACTCACAGCTACACTCCTCGAAGAGATCGGATCCACAGAATCCATATGAGAAGAAGATGAAGTAAGGAGAGAAAGAAGGAGATCCGAAATTTACCTTGAACGGAACGACACCGGAGCTACGATTGAAGGAATAACAGGAACAACACAAGTGGATTTTCGGAATTCAGAGTGCAAACAATGAGAGGAGAAATGGGAAAGGCATATATATTGGGGGAATTTAGGGTGAGTGGGCCGGCCCACGACCTTTCGCATCTCACGCATAGGACCCATGCATCATCATTACCTAGACTCCGTAGGTGCAGCAGTCGAGGCGAGCTGTCGTCACCACACCAATTTTCGAGATAATAACCAGGCGTAATCAAGAAACTTTGGGACCTCGCGCACCATGATCGAGGCAACGTTCGAAAAGTAGCTCGCCCTCCTCAGCGAGCATAGGAAGATGAGCTAGGGGCTATTGTTTTGTGCATATCGCGCAAGGTCGAAGGCGACCAGGAAAGGATCTCGTGAAAGTAAGATCAAATTATCCATAAGTATAACACCTCGTGAGATATAACGGGATGAAGGGCAGATCGAACGTAGAATACGCGACCTGAAGAGATCCCGCCCACCTCGGACTGACACAATCGTAGAGCTTTAGCTACAATTTGACTGGAGTCAGATAGGCGGCGCCGAGGAACTTACTCAAAGAGGGCCTTAATCAGAGAAGAGTCAGTAAATGACAGTTATGATTGACGGCTAGGAGTACTTAAACGGCTAAATCCCTGCAAATCCAAATTTTGGTCTTGGGTGACGTCCGAGCGAAGTGCCAAAAGCCACGATATCTAATATAAATGCAATCCACTTTACACATTTATTGTTTGTGTCACTAAGATCATCAAGCCACATCATTAATCCCTAATCCATATATTTTAGTGCACAACAACTCTAAACAATGTGTTGTATGTGCAGGAAATTCGTAAGAATTTAGCGTCCAAATTTTTGTTGAATAAACATGATTTTTGCATTGTAATAGGGTCGGATAAAGTTATTTTATCAAAAAATGAAGTGTTTTTTTGGAAAGGGATATGAGTGTGAAGGGCTCTTTAAGCTCAACGTAATGACTATCAAGAAAAACATGAATAAGATTGCTTCTATTTCTGTTTATTTTCTTGAGTCGTCTATTGCTTGGCATGGTCGTTTGGGACATGTCAATTTTAATTCATTAAGAAAACTAACGAATATGAATAACATTCCAACACTTCAAATTGATACAAATCACAAGTGTGAGATTTGTGAGGAAGCGAAAATGACTCGGTCATCTTTCCAAACTATTGAAAGAAATAGTAAACCACTTGACTTAATTCATACGGATGTGTGTGATTTAGGAACTGTGCAAACTCGTGGTGGAAATAAGTATTTTATCATGTTTGTAGATGATAGCACAAAATATTATTTTTTGTATCTTCTAAAGAGTAAAGACGAAGCTTTTGATAAGCTCGTTCTCTACATAAATGAAGTTGAAAATCAACTTAATCAAAAGATTAAAACGTTGAGAAGTGATAGTGGAGGTGAATATGAGTTTTCATTTGCTGATTTTTGTGCACAACATGGAATTAAGCATGAACTACTGCACCTTATTCACCACAACAAAACGGTGTTGCGGAGCGGAAAAACCGAACATTGGAAGAAACTATGAATGTAATGTTGTTAGATTCCGGGTTTCCTCAGAATATGTGGGGAGAAGCAGTATTAACTGCAAGTTACCTTTTAAATGAGGTGCCCCGTAAGAAAGGTGATAAAAGTCCATATGAATTATGGCATGGTTGAACACCATCCTACAAATACTTGAGTGTCTTGCTAAAGTGATTGTTCCACCACATAGGAAGGTGAAAATAGACCCTAAATCAGTTGATTGTGTATTCATTGGTGTAGGTCCCGAACGGGTTTCGTGAGGGCAGAAGTCTAGAGGGGAGGGGTGAATAGACTTCTGAAAACTTTTTTCGTCTTGGTCGGTGTGATTGCGGTTTGCACGATCGAGTGCAAGTGAATCGGGTTTAGATCGATATTCAATCTTCTTGGCCTTTGAGGCGGATCGGTTAGATATCTGTCAGTTTAACTGATAGTGCGGGAAGCTAGTTAATACCCGTGTGAAAAACCGTTTTATCAAATCAGATTCTCAAGTCAGTTTTCAATCGGTTGACTAAGTCATCAACCCGACGGATCGATTGCTTAGTGCGGATCGATATTAACTTTCGTAATGTGTATGCAGTTTTAAGCTCAGTTGTGTGTAATAGTGTAAAGCAATAAAGAGCAAGTAAATGCACACAAGATTTTTATAGTGGTTCAGACAATCGGTCCTACGTCCACTCTTCCCTATCACAAGGGCACCAACTAAACCAACTTAACCGACCGACTTAGTTTAATGTGTTAGTCCAACACCCAACATATGTTTATCGAGTTCACACTCAACCGATCCTAAAATCGTAACTAGAATCCCTATCCGAAATCTTGCAAAACAAACTTAACCTAACTTTTGAGTTTGGGTAAAGATTTGTTGTGGTTCCAACCGAAATCTATCCTAGTGTTTATGTAGCCAAAAAGCTAGAGGATGAGATTTCTATCTTTAAGAACAATGGGATGAACACTTAAGAATAATCTTCAAATTTTGTGTTCTTCGTGCGGAAATTTCGCTATAGTTTTTGCTTCTTGATAATTTGTTGGTCCCATTGGGAAAACCCATTTTCTTGGCGTCTTGAAGCAAAAACATTTCATTGTGGTGCATATAAAAGCGAGGGGTGAAGGAATGGCGATTCATTTTTCTCTTTTAAGCTCATGTGTTGTGTCTTGCTTATAATCGAGTCGTCACGAAAAGATAAGAACGTAAAAGCAAATAAAAGAACACAATAATGTATAGTGGTTGGAGACTCAAGCTCCTACATCCACTCTCGCATTTTCTAGGAAATTCCTTCAAACACTTCCTAAAGGCTTTACGATTTACCTCTCGTAGTTTACTAACCTTTCTACTTTGAGCTTTCTGACTACCTCTGTAGTTTACTAACTCAAAGCCTCTGGAATTATCACCCTCCCGGGCTCGCCTCTTAGATGTTTAACGAGTTCACACTCCTTCGGGACTTATCACCCTCACTCGGGATTACCTAACAACTACCTCACTTCACCACTCGTTATCTCTTACGAGAATGGGTTTGGGTTTGGTGTTGTCTCCAACTATGGTGAGATTTTCCCTTACAATGGTTTAGCCTCAATGCTAAGGTTGGGAAAATCTCTCTAAGCTTAAGATACATCGTGGGTTGCTTAGGTTGGGTTCTAGAACACTCTTTAAATATATTTGTATATCTACAGACTTGTGTTCTAGGGTGGGAATGCTTGACTATAACGCTCTTGGCTCTGTAGCATTTTGTGCATAATCTCCACACTTAATTTGATGGAAGATCTTGTATTTATAGTGTGAATTTGAATGTTACCGTTGGAGAGATTCACATTCAAATCCATACTATTCTCTGTAAGTTCTGCAGCTTTTCCAGGCTGGTTGTCTTCCTCTCGTTGGTTCACGTCAGCTGGATTCCAACGGCTATATTCCTCAGCTTCAGTGCCTCGAAACATTCAGGATATACTGAGCATTCTGTATATTACTGAGTCTACAGTAATTACTGTGCCTTCAGGATTCTCTGAGTCTCATTGTCTTCAGAGACATACTGAGCCTTCAGGTTTCTCTGAGCCTTCAGGTTTCTCAGTCTCATACTGAGTCTTCAGATTCTAACCTGTTCTATATCTGCCGACTATACAGTGCGAGATATTATCCCAACACTCTAAAACCGAATCGACTCATCTATCAAGATTATCCTGAACATGTCATACTCAGGGGTTTTGGGATCTAATCAAAATCCTCTTTATTAAATTCATTTCCCAACAATTTCCCCCTTTTTGATGATGCCAAAACCATCTTGTTACAACACACTTAACCTATACTCAGGTTTCAGTTTTTCCTATTACAAGAATGGTAAATCTCTTAACAATTTCATCACCAAACAACAATAATCAGGCATATCAAATATAAAGACATGTAAAAAGATAATGAGGTATTATCTTTGAGCATAAAGATAAAGTTTCATTGATGTATGATAGACTATTACAAGTTACAATGAATCTTATCAAAAGATAAAGACAAAAACATAAAGAATTACAAGTCTTCAGTCTTGGTCTTCAATCTTCTTGATCTTCAGCTCGGCTCCTCATTCCTCTTCCACGGACCTTGTCGTCGGGCATCATGACGACACTCATCTTGGTGAGTTCGGTTTCTTCGACTTGACACATCGACCCTCAGGTCTCTTTTACTTACTGAGTCTCAGATCGTTTTCTTTACTGAATCTCAGATCAGTTTTACTTACTGAGTCTCAGATCATACCGAGTCTCAGATTACTTTTTTGAGCTATCTCGATTTCTTCTTTATGCGATCGATCGATTCGTGACGAGATCAACACATCTTTAGATCAATATATCAGAATAGCATCTGGTAAGTACATCATATCAGGTTAGCATATCAGGTTTATCATATCTGATCTAGATCACGTCTGATCTTGATCAGTCTCTTTCGCTCATCTTCTGATCTGCAACCTTCTCTTCTGATTTGCTGACTTTAGCTTTTCTTCTCTTCTGAATTTTGCACAGCTCATCAGTTTAACTCCGGAACTCATCTAACTCATTTGATCTCGATCAGTCTTGTCTGTAGCCGCGTCTGATCTCGATCATTTAATTTTGATTCCGTGAGTTCCCCCTCAATTTGTCCTTTCGTTCCCCCTCAACTTGTTATCTGTAAATTATCTTGAATAACACAAGTTGATAATGTTTTGGCATAGAACTAAAATATCCCAACAATTTCTCAATTGATATGATGCCAAAACATCAGTATATATGCATTTTTAAAGAAACGGGTTTTTCTTTAAAATGATCTGTTCAGGTGGTCACTCTGAAATTAGTGAACCTTTTGAACTCCTGCTCTGATACCACTTGTTGGTATCAGATCAGAGACAGGTTTAAAAAAAAATCTGCTCAGGCGATCACTCTAAAAAAAAATAATCTTTTGAGCACCTGCTCTGATACCACTTGTTGGTCCCAGTGGGAAAACCCATTTTGCGTGCGGAAGCAAAACATTTCATTGCGGTGCATATAAAACAGGCGTGAAGGAATGGTGATTCCAGATTTTTCTCTTTTAAGCTCATGTGCTGTGTCTTGCTTATAATCGAGTGCGTACAACAAGATAAGAACGTAAAGCAGTAAAGAACACAACAATGTATAGTGGTTCGGAGACTCAAGCTCCTACATCCACTCTCCCTGTTTCTAGGGAAATTCCTTCAAACACTTCCTAAGGCTTTCTGACTACCTCTGTAGTTTACTAACCTTTCTACTTTGAGCTTTCTGACTACCTCTGTAGTTTACCAACTCAAAGCCTCGGGACTTATCACCCTCACTCGGGATTGCCTAACAACTACCTCACTTCACCACTCGTTATCTCTTACGAGAATGGGTTTGGGTTTGGTGTTGTCTCCAACTATGGTGAGATTTTCCCTTACAATGGTTTAGCCTCAATGCTAAGGTTGGGAAAATCTCTCTAAGCTTAAGATACATCGTGGGTTGCTTAGGTTGGGTTCTAGAACACTCTTTAAATATATTTGTATATCTACAGACTTGTGTTCTAGGGTGGGAATGCTTGACTATAATGCTCTTGGCTCTGTAGCATTTTGTGCATAATCTCCACACTTAATTTGATGGAAGATCTTGTATTTATAGTGTGGATTTGAATGTTACCGTTGGAGAGAATCACATTCAAATCCATATTATTCTCTGTAAGTTCTGCAGCTTTTCCAGGCTGGTTGTCTTCCTCTCGTTGGTCCACGTCAGCTGGATTCCAACGGCTATATTCCTCAGCTTCAATGCCTCGGAACATTTAGGATATACTGAGCATTCAGTATATTATCGAGTCTACGATAATTCTTTGTGCCTTGAGATTCTCTCGAGTCTCATTGTCTTGAGAGACATCTCGAGCCTTCGTGTTTTCTCGAGCCTTCGGGTTTCTCGGTCTCATATCGAGTCTTGATTCTAACTCGTTTCTATATCGACGACTATATACGGTGCAGATATTATCCTGAACACTCTAAAACTGAATCCTGACTCATCTATCAAGATTATCCTGAACATGTCATACTCAGGGGTTTTGGGATCTAATCAAAATCCTCTTTATTAAATTCATTTCCCAACAATTTCCGTTGTATTTCCGTTGTTCCGCTCTACTTCACTTTGAAGAGCAATCCCATTTTATAGACCACGAAATCAAAGAGCCGTTGGAGAGCAATTTGAATTTCCGGCTATATTTGGTAGGTTTGTAGGATTTGATGTGACGTGCTTCTAATATCGGCGTGGCCGAAGGCATGATTAGCGCCGTTTATCTCCGTAGCGTCGAATCCCGCATTGTCAGCTCTTTTTGTGCACGAGTCGCTCTCTCATTGGCTTCACGAGTACGACACTTCAGTATTTGTCCAATTAACGATTGATATTCTTCTTGTAGAAGATTCACATGGTCTGGTGTACCATTTTGGTTGACACCAGGTGTGAGCTGACCTGATCAGATAACTGATCAGTCTACCTGATAGAGTCTTCTGATGCAGATTGTCTTAGCACAATTTGCAGACTCGGCTGATGTAGGTCTTCTGGTCTTCTTGATCTTTTGGTAGTCTTCTGATCTTCAGGTTACTCTGAGTCTCAGTGTCTTCAGTGTCATACTGAGTCTTCAGGTTTCTTACTGAGTCTTCAGGTTTCTCTGAGTCTTCAGGTTTATCCGAGTCTTCAGGTTTCTCTGAGTCTCAGTGTCTTCAGTCTTCACCTGATCATCTGACTTCTTCTTGTCTTCTGACTTGTCTTAGTCTTCTGATCATCCGACCTTATCTGGTCATTTGATAAATCTGACCTGACCTATACATATTGAGTTCCCCCTCAATATGTGACCTATCTTTTACATCAGCTATCTATAAATTTCAGCTGGTCATCTTAATCTGATTCTACGTCATCAGTCAGCTAACAGATCTGACTGGTCCTATTACAACTTGTTTTGGAACTTCCATCAAAACTAAATACAAATTTCCCAACAATTTCCCCCTTTTTGATGGAACCAAAACACTTAATCAGAAAAACAGATAACATGAATAGAAATGCAGATAATGTAAAGCAGTACATACTTCAGAAGACAATGAGATGTTGTCTTAGAATCAGAGAGATAAAATATTTCATTCAGACAGGTGTGTGCATTACAGATTACATAAAACGTACCTATCATCTGATTCCAAGTTGTCTTCCTCAGCAGTACTCGAACCTTTGAAGTTCTTTGGGGATACCAAACATCTTGTACATCCTTTGCATTAGCTTGTCCAGATCTTCTCTACTATGGATCCCTCCTTTGTCAGCAAATCCATAGTAGGCATCCTTGAATTTGACAGCATCTAGCTTGTTATCTGGACGCAAAGGTGGAAGGAGTTGTTCAAAGGGAGGAGCTTCAGGTATCAGTGACATGATCTTCCATTCCTTCATCACCGTCTGGTAGAAGTCTGGGTACTTTGTTTCTAACCAGTTCCCGAAATTCATCATCATTTTCAGTCTGGTCTTGATGAATCGGAATTATCTCCAGGATGTACACGTCACACAACCATTCTGCTCTGATCTGATCCCATTCTGGAAGCAGATCTAGCCGGGCATAGAGGATGTCTTTTACTGGTGCCGGAAAGGCTTTCTCTTCCCAAATAATCTCCTCTGTTGCAGCTTCATTCTTTCTCTTCCTTCGGATGTATGCGATGTTTAGTCCCTTAGCCTCTGCTAACTTCTGCTTCTTGATGGCAGCCTCTCTTATTCTCTGTCTGGTTTGCTCTTGAATTTGTTAACGAGACATCTGACTTTTTGTAGAGGATAATTGCCCTTGTCTCTGAACTTCAGCAGTAGCTTTCAACATCTTGCCTTTGCCTTTCTTTCTCTTCAGAGTTTGCTCAGGTTCATCTCGTTCGTCTTCTTCTGCCAGTTTCTTAGCAAGTTCAAGGCACTTGGCCTGATCATCAATTTCCATCCTTTTCTGTACAGACGAAGAGAAGTCTTCAATCTTATCGACTCTGGCAATAACATCTGAAAGAGCAATCTTCTGCTCAGTGATCTCATTGCTATGTTGCTCCACAGTTTCTTTTAGTTCAGTAACAAGATCAGGAGATGGAGTGGCTTCTGGCAAGTCAGATACAGTGGCTTCTGATAAAGACGCAATGGTTACCATCTGTGTCTGTTTTTCTTCTTTCTCTTGTCCTTCCCCCTTTTTGGTTTCATCAAAAAGGTTGGACAGCCTACGATTCAGAGCAATAAACTGCCGTGTCATCTCCTCTCTGAGTTCCTCAACAGCAAGAGGAGTGATCTGAGTGGATGCAGAAGGTGCAGGAGTTAGAAAGCGTCTAAGAGCAAATTCGATATCCTTTCTTGCACATTCTGTAGAAGCTACAAAATGCTTCCAACCCATATCCATGTGGTTGTCAGTCTTCTCCAGGGATGCCCAGACACTTTCCAGTAGTACCTATGTCTCATTGAGCATGTCTGTCTGAACTTTGAGTTTATCAGACTGGAGAGTGAGCTTCTCAGCAAGAGGATTAACTAGTTGCATCACATCAGAAAGGATGGCATTGTGCATCTGTGAGAGTTTCTCAACTGTGAGACTCCTTTCTTTGTCAAGCAGTTTTGTTTGCTCGTCTTCAAACCGCTTCATCAGATCTGCTGTGAGAGCTGTGAATTTCTCTTCAATAGCATCCTTTACCCCATCTTTAATCTTCTCAGTACTAAGATCGAGGGTATCGAAGATCAGCATAGCAGTCTGGTCAGATGTTGAAGCCTTGCCAAGCTGGGTCTCATCTGCAGCACCCATTCTTGGTTCATCGGCAGCTCCATCAAGATCTGTAGGAGGTTGAGCAGTCTCCTCTCTATTATCAGCAATCCTGAACCTTTCATGAATCAACCATCTGATATCATCCTCAGAGGCCAATTCAACAGCACTATCAATCCCAACACTCTCCAAGCACTTCATCTCCAAGTCTACAAAGAAGTCAGAGCCCAGAGATTTCATGAGGATCAGAAATTCCTCGATGCTTTTCAATCTGATATCCCTCCAGAACACAATCTCTTCTATCTGATGCTGGATGCCAGGGTGTTGATCCAATTCAGGGCACAGGTCCAGCATATACTCCTTGATTTGTTGCTTCATAATTCCTATGATCGGGCTTTCTAAATCAGGTGAAGCAAGCACGGTTCTGGTGTTGAAGGGATTATGAGAGATGGACACACGCTTGTCAGATCTCTCAGGTTCTGGTATCTTTTCTGGAGATTGGGAGTGAGATGGGGACATTTGTGGTTCAGGTTCGTTTTCCACTTGTTGAGGGAGTTCAGTTTCCTGAACAGGTTCGATGGTTGGGGGAGTGGGAGATTTGGGTGATCTGACTGGTGAGGGTGGGAATGTTTTGTGAGGAGAGGGTGGTGGTGATGATTTTTGAGGAGAGGGTGGTGGTGATGATTTAGAAGTGGGCGTAGGCGATCTTTCTTCCTGGAAGATCTTGGTGAGAGGCAGAGAATCAGATGGTGATTCTCCCTCAGAGTGCTCCACTTCAGTTCCTCTAACAGTTCTCTCTCCTTCTTCTTCGATCATCTGCTCGTCCCTAACTCCACTGTTAGTGTGCTCAGAACTGACTGCTATCCTCACTTCTGATTCAACTTGAATCAGATCCTCCGTTCTGTGAACTTGCTAAACAGAACTAGGGGCAGTCTTCAGAGGAGAAGTAACTCTCTTCTGACGTTTCCGTTGAGCATCTGGTTTCTTGGCCAGATCCTTCCTCTTCAACCTCTTCTCTGGAATGGCCGTTCCCTGCACTTCTGAAGATGCAGTTGCCTTTTCTTTTCCCTTCTTTTCTCCCTTTGGTTTGGGCACATAAGAAGTAGGATCCTCATCAGACTGGCCAGGCAGAGGCTCATCCTTGCCCAAGATGGCCTTGTTCTTTGCTTGATACACCTTCGCACCATTCTCATTCCATTCATAATTATTTGGCAGCTTGTCAGACAGAATGATTGAGATTTTGTGCATGAAGGAGCACTTGGAAGATAAGCACACTTCATTCCTCCGGGTCAGATCGAACTTCCCCGAGTCTTTCAGCAGTCTTGCCTTGACCATTCCCAACCAATCCATATCTGAAGCCTTCTTGATGATTGCAGTCATGACATTGATCTTATAAGAAGTGACAGCATCAAGACTGTAGGTTGAGCACAGAATCGCCTTCTGAACAATCTCAAAGAGAAGGCGATATTTCCTCTTCAGGTAGGAGGCTTTGACATTCATTGTATTCTCCTTGTTTGCTGGCCTCAACAGCTTGGCTTCAAGAAAGTTCTTCTCTCCTACATCAGTCGTGTAGGTTTCTGGGTTGATGCTTCCTCGAGTGAGACCGAAGATCCTCTGAAGATCATCATTCGAGACTCGTACTTCCAATCCTCCAACGGAAGAAATTAAGTCAGCATCAATGTCCTCGTCCTTCTGTAGATTGTACAGAAATTCTAGGGCTTCATGAGTGTGGACTATGTTCTGATGCCTAGAGCAATATTGTTCAAGACCACACGCTCGCAAGCACTCCAGAATTTCCAGCGACTCAGGATCTGAGGTGACTGAAAATACTACATATTTCTCATCAATGATATCTTTCTTCATTGATGCGAAATTGCAGAACTTTTTCCCTTGGCCCTGTCATGCAACAAGATGTGCCATTTCTGTATGATATGAAAATTGATGTTAGTTTGAGTAAACTATTTCAATAAACTCAGTCAAACTAGCAATCTAAGCATCAATTAAGCAAATAAGCATATAGATCGATGCAGATATAGATTACAGAAACGTAGCAGCACGACTTGTAAACCTAATAACCAGAGTGAATTTATGCATTACAGAAAAATACCAGATATTGATTCGTAGGATTGAAAAATCGTGAAAATAGAATCAATCGACTTTGGAAAATAATTTTTCGAAGATTTTGAGAATTTGAGCTTG
The DNA here is from genome assembly GCA_037126765.1 of Stenogyne calaminthoides. Classification (NCBI taxonomy): domain Eukaryota; kingdom Viridiplantae; phylum Streptophyta; class Magnoliopsida; order Lamiales; family Lamiaceae; genus Stenogyne; species Stenogyne calaminthoides. Next base: position 17,026,616 of record JBBCBC010000023.1, on the reverse strand, counting down.
ATCTTTTAAGAAACTGAGAAGACGAAGTAGTGGAAAGAGGTTTTCTAAGAAAGATTTGGATTTATATTATGCGAGGGAAACCTTTTTGCACAACTTTCCAAAGGTACTCAAGCGTCCGTGTTCTGAAATCAACGGCTGAGATTAGTCGGCCGAAAAAGTGTTTTAATCGCACGGTTGAGAAAAGTAGTCTTCTCGTATTTTGGACTCAAAAATTCGCAATAAAACTCATTAAATACACATTTCCATGTCCGCATTTAATGTTTTGCAGTGAATTCGTCACAAAGTTAAGAGAAAACAGAGTAAAAACCAATTTATTTAAATAAGCATATAAGATGTTCAGAAAGGGATAAATAAGAAACGTATCTGACTGATTGATATTGTAATCAACCAGTTACCACTGTGATCTGATCTGGTTGGCTTGATTGTTGTTGACCTTACTGATGGTAGCCTATACCTTAGAATTTCCCAACAATATTCCACTCATTTGATCAGATTCCTGTTTGATCCAATTCGATACTTATCTGATCCACTTATCTGATTCACTTATCTGATCCTCTTATCTGATCCTCTTCATCCTCCAGTCTTCTTCTATTCAGGCCACGTTTCCTAGACACTTAAGTCATTCTCCCGCCAAAGCATTTACTTCAGGGAGTCAAAAGGTCGCCTCGATTCCCAAATCGATGCGATTTGACATTCCGTAATAATGGTATAGATACGCTGTGATTACTCACACTGTTAACTCATCCAACCATCGGCCGCGTGTTTCTTACACGTTGTCGATGCAAATTTCTCTTAAGGTCTTTTGAGAAAATAAATTTGCATCTATACCCCTTTTTTCTCCTATAAATTGGCCTGGGGTTTTAGGCAAACAACACAACATAAACCATACATCTTCTTTGTTTAGCTTATACTCCATGCTTTCCGATGAATCCCTTATTTCCGGTGAAACTTCCGGCAAAAGCCTTTAACCCTTCTCAAATGATTTCAGCTTCTCAAATCAACCCTGTGTGTTCCTTAACACTGCTTTCGTCGTCATCGAAGATTACGCATACAATTATTGCCAAACTTCTTTACCACCGAGGTGGCGGATCTGCTATAGCAAATGAGAAGGCACTTCTCCTAACCGTATGCACCTTGTGTGCCTATCGAGATGACGGAATTAGCATCAACAGACTCAGTCTGTACAAAACATGGGTTTGCTACACGGTCTCGATCAGATAATAGCTGATCTTCGTATATCAAACTCAATATTTGCATGCGACACTTGTGACCATATGGTCTTTTGACCAAACCTTTGGCACTTGTGTCCCATTTAACAGCTGGAGAGCCCATTGATTTCAGGTCTAGGGGCTCGCGGCTTAAAAAATCCTTCAAAGCGCTCTCGCTCCTCACTCCGAAGCTCTGAGGGTGGCTCATGATTATCTTAAAGCCTCTCACGCCCCTTTTAGGGTCGGGGGATAATGAGAGCATCATGCTCTAAAATCTTTAAAGTCTCTCTCCCCTTCCCTTCCTAGGGTTAGGCTTAGGGTTTATGGTTTATGTACTGACCTCCGGGTCTTCTTGTACTTGTAACTTGTAATGTAAATCTGACCTCTGGGTCCTTATCAATGAAAAGTTCTATTATTTCATTGTTGTGTTGCCTCTACTTACTTATGCGATTTGTGGCCTTAAACTTATACAACTTGCTTGTTGACCGTAGCTTAATCGACTTATAAAGTATAACCTTCCAATCTGATTAGTTCCCCTTGTCGATATATCTTAAATCGATCGGTTTCTTGTCGATCTTGAGACGAAACTCTTGTGCGATCTTACGACGGCTCCTTATCGATCTTCCGACGGGCTCTTTGTCCGATCGTCTGACGCTCCTTGTTCGATCGATAAATGCGATCGGTTGAGATTCCTAACTCAACTGATTCCTCTTAACCTGGTTAGTCTCTTAACCAAGCGGTTCTCGAGACCGATCCACCAAACATTTACGGTGCACTTTCTCGAGATCCGAAGCCCAAGCTCATTGCATAATTCTCTCGAATCGATCTCAAATTTAGTGGCTTAGTTAGAATATCGACTTCACAACTTAAGTATGGATCTTTTCCATTCGATATTCTTCTTTTCAACATGACCTCTCCGATAAAATGGTGTCGACATCCACATGCTTGCATCTTGTATGTAGAACAGGATTACGAAAGTGATTGTAATAAGACTATTCGCGTCACGAGAATATAGGCACGTTCTTAGCTACAATGTTGCAATCCCTCACCGGCCGATTTCTTGACTTAGCAGAGCGGTTGGGAACAATGACTTCTGCTGACCATATATTACGCTTCAAGAATAGATGTGCTTGGCGATGTCTGCTTCTTTGAAAACCAAGAGATCAGTTTACTACCTAAAAACTGACATGTACCTGAGGTTGACTTCATCGATTCGCAGAACCTCCGTGTCGAATCGAGAATACCCACTAAGCTCTAGATTATCATCGATGGGTAAAATAAACCAAGGTTTCCGTCTTCAGATACTTAAGAATCCGCTTAGCTGCTTCCAGGTGGCTTTGCATTGGATTTACCTGAAATCTGGCACATACACCTACTGCAAAAAAGTGATATCTGGTCTGCTGGCAGTCGGTATAGTAAAGATCCAATGAGAGCCCTATATTCTTTTTGATTAGTTTTCTGACCGTCCTCATCTGGATCCATCTTGAATCCAGTCATCATAGGAATTCTGGCTTCCTTACAGTTTTGAACTCCAAACTTAGCCAATAAATTCCTAGTGTACGCCGCTGGCGAGATGAATATCCCTTACGTACTTTTGCTTGACTTGTAGACCCGAAAGTAATTCATCGACCCATCATGGACATCTCGAACTTCCCTTGCATCAACTTCTGTGAACTTTTCACATAAACTCTTGTTGGGAGATCCAGAAGATGATGTCGTCCACATAAATCGAACCATCGAATATCTTCTCCATCTTCTATTCTCGAATAAGGTTCATCCACTATTCCTTTAGTGAATCCATTTGCCTATCAAGAACCGAGAGAGAGTGTATCATACCAAGCTCGAGGAGCTTGTTTTGAGCCATAAAGAGCTTTCTTAAACGGTACACCGGGTCGCCTTTTTTCAAAGCCCGGAGGTTGTTCAACATAAACTTCCTCACCTAGTACCCCGTTTAAGAATGCACTCTTTACATCCATCGATACACAATGAACCCCCTAGGGCAAAGATATGCTTAAACAACCCGAATGGCTTTCTAGGAAGCGATCGGTGCAAAGGTCTCATCATAATCAATTCTTCCGATTGTGAATACCCCTTAGCAACAAGTCTTGCCTTATTTCGATTATGACATTATTCTCATCTCTCTTGTTCTTGAATACCCACTTTGTGCCAATCACGTCTTGATGAGTTGGTCTGTCCACCAGTTTCCAAACTTGATTCCTTTCAAACTGTTCTAGTTCTTCTTGCATGGCTAGAATCCAGCTTGTTGGTCCCGGTGCAAACGAGTCTTACACGTGTATGGGGGAATACACGTGTTCAGTGTTTTTAAAACTTTTTCTTACTGAGGTCAGCTTGGGTCAGATAATCCTGAAGATTAGGTTCTGAGAAGCACAGATCGCTCTGAGTCAAAGTCTACTGAGACAGTGATCCTGAGCTGCTCTCAGATACCTCAGATAATCCCAAATGAGTCCTGAGTGTCAGAGATCCTGAGTTGCTTGGATCAGATAACTAACTTACTGAACCCTCAGAAGAGTAAGTTCAGTTTGGTAACTATCTGTTCTAGCTACTCAGTCGTGCGGAATGGTTGGCCCTTAGTTTATACTCGTTTTAAGCTTTGCTGAAAACCTTCCCTTTATGAAATAGTGATTAGGCTGTGACTCAATTACATGCAACTTCAGTGGATTGATTCCAACTGAATATCAGTGAAAAGTATGCTTTCAAACTCAGTGATGCAACAGTTAAGTACAGATAAGGAAATCAATAAACAACACAACAATTATAGTGGTTCAGAGACTCAAGCTCCTACGTCCACTCTCTCTGATCCTCAGAGAAATTCACTAATCACTTCTGAGCTTTCTGACTACCTCGCGTAGTTTACTTACTCAACTCGGCCCTGAGTTTTCTGACTACTCCACGTAGTTTACTTACTCAACCCGACCTTGAGCTTTCTGACTACCTCCGTAGTTTACTTACTCAAACACAAACAAGCTTTCAGACTACCCCTGTAGCTTACTAACTTCTCCTCTAGAGTTTTCTGACTACTCCGCGTAGTTTACTAACTCTTTACAACTCTTCTCACCAACAAACACACTCCAACTACCTTCTCAAGGGTTTGGGGTTTCTCAGTTGGTTTCCAACTAGAATGAGATATCCTTTACAATGAAGCACAATGCAAATGGTTAGGATATCTCGACTAAGCTTTGGATAAATCTTATCAAGCTAGGCTTAGTTTAGTGAGCTCTCTTCAATATAGAAGCACTTGGGAAATTCTAAGTTTTTCGAGTGCTTTAACTTTTGCAAGAATAAGTTTGAGCTCTTGAGTTGCGTATAAATTTCCCAATAACCTTACAATGTAGAGGGTCACCAGTATTTATAGGCATACACCAAGGTCACTTTTGAAAACTATCTGTTGGAGAGATAGCTTCGTGAGTTTCCTCTTGTGGTGTGTGAGAAACAGCTATATTTAGGGTTTGAAACTCACTAACACGTTTTAGGCAATAGCCTTTCATGTAGCCGGTCTTCACTTTTTGCAGTCTGGAACTTTTGTACATCTGACATCTTTTTCAGCGACCTGTCACTGTCAGTGTCAGTATGGTACAGTGTCCTCTTCCTCTTTTTGACTTTTGTCTCCAGTTAAAGGTAGACACCTTCAACGACTCTTTTGGTTACAAACTCTGAGTTTGATATAACCTTAACAACACTTCTGACTTAGTTCCTTTTGTCTGCATTTGAATGTCTTGGCAAATATCTATTTTCAAAGGAATCGCGATCTTCTCAGTATTGCATCTTTCAGATAGATATATTCAGTGCCTCGGAACATTCAGGTTCATACTGAGCATTCAGTACCTTACTGAGTCTTCAGTAATTACTGTGCCTTCAGTATTCTTGATCTTCAATCTTCAGTCAGTCTTGCGTCTTCAGAGTCTTCTGAGTCTTCAGGTTCTTCTGAGTCTACTGACTGATACACTGAATCTTCGTGCTGAGTCTTCAGTTCCTCAGTATCCTACTGAGTCTTCAGTATCTCAGTTTTACACTGAGTCTTCAGAACCTTCAGTTTCATACTGAAACTTCAGTTTCTTCAGAAACATACTGAGTTCTTCAGAGTCTTCAGAACCTATCCTGAACTATATCTGCTGACTATACATTTTGCAGATAACATCCCGAATACTCTCAAACTGAATCCTGACTCAACTATCAAGATCATTCTGAACATGTCATACTCAGGGGTTTTGGGATCTAATCAAAATCACATATCTTTTATTAAATTCATCTCCCAACAATTTCCCCCCTTTTTGATGATGCCAAAACCTATCTTGTTACAAACATATAACCTATACTCAGGTTTCAGTTTATCCTATTACAAGATTGGTTGTCTCCCAACACTTTCCTAAAACAGAGAAACTCCCAACAATTTCAGAGAGTCTCCCAACAATTTAAATCATTCAACAATTTCTTCAGTAATGAATCTTCTTAAATAGTTCATCACCAAATACTTAAACAATTTCCCCCTTAACAACATACAGTCAGTTCAGAGACATTTATTCAGCATATCAAAATAAAAGACATGTAAATAAGATGATGAGATATTATCTTTTGAGCATAATGATAAATCTTCATTGATGATTGGTTTGAGTTACATATTACAATGAGTTTATCAACAAAATCAAAAAGACAAAAATTTAAAGATTACAGAATCTTCTGAGTCTTCAGTCTTCTGATTTGACTCTTCAGTCTTCTGCTCTTCAGTTTGCTTCATTCTCAACTTCATCAGCGGGCACCTCCAGGTCGAACATTCCGAAAAATCTCTTCTTGACTTAATTTTCTCTTAATAATATCCGGATGCTTTTCTGTTAAACCCAATGACCAAAGATATCGAGCAATTTCTTGAGTAATGGCCTTCTCATTTACCAAGCCATTACCAAGTCTCGGAGGAGGATAGGAATATGGACCGAAATTACTATCTATCGTACCTCTCCTTCATCCGCAAGGTTAATCCACTCTGAGATACTTTGGATAGAAGGTTAGGAGATATTCAATGAATGCTTCATTCTGATCTGAGCTTTCCCCTCTCCATTCCCTGAGAACATCATAATTGAACCAGAAGGTTCTCTTGACCTCTTCCCACATATCGTTGAGTTTGATAGGCATCCATTTATCAACTTGGGGCCACTTTAGTGCTTTTGATGTCCCTTTCCTCTTGCTCGCAAACTTCACGAATTCACTCCTTAAACACGCTCTTCGTCTATCTTCTTTTCGATCACAGACGCTCCCGAGACCGGCGGTAGCTTTTTTTAGCTTGTTCTATTTGGAATGTCTTGAGCATCTCTCGTGTTGAAGACTTTCTTCTGAGGTTGAGACTCAGATTCTTCCGTTTCTTCATCATCCAGAATCAGCTTTCTCTGGATTGGCTTAGAAGCCTTCTTTCAGGTTGAACAACGCCCAAGGCTTTCCTCTTTATAATAAATCGTCGAATTAGCTTAGCTTGTTCCAACCTTTGCTCTAGCTTTTCGGTTTCTCTCTTGCAACATCAAGCATGGTTTGCTTTCGAAACTTCGAGTGTAGATGGGCTTCTCCACTGGCGAACTTCAACTTCTCGATAACCCGACTTCTCTTAAGGCTTTGGCTAGGTTATACATTTCAAACATCTTTCGAGCCTTCTTCTCAAAGCACGTGCCATGAACTTTACGAGGTCTTCACCTTCCTTTCCCCCTTCTTGGCACCATAATTTGGAAGAAGTCCGGAGAATCTTTGTGTCCATGTGATATTGCTCTTTGCTCACATGGCGGCCGAACCTCTCCCCGCTATCGATCTTGTTCGTCTTCCGGCCTCCTTAGATGGTTCTTGGCCACGAAAATTCCTCGGATAAATGGGCAACCGGCGGAGAGTGCTTCTTTGAACATCTCTGTCATCTTGGTCATGAGCATTGAGCTCATTTCCTCAACAGCAGATTTTATCATCACTTCATTCCTCTCTGCCAATTTCACCTCTAAAAATGCAGTTGACTCATGGTGCTTCTGTTTCATTTCAGCACTGAGCCCAGCCTTGACTCCCTCCAGCTTTTCATCCAGCTTATCTTCCATGGAGGTCATCTGTGAGGTCAGAGTGTTTTGGATTAGCACCAAACCGAAGAGTGACTAAGACCTTCCATCTTTCTCGAGCTTGATTGGCCAATGTTTCTTCCATCTGAGCAATCTTGATCATCATTGGCTCAACCTTCTCAAGTTTCTCCATCAAGGGAGTGAGATCAATCTCAGGAACCTTCTGCACCTTCTGTGTTGTTTGATCATCCTGAGCTTCAGCTTCATCCTGAGCTCCAGTCTCCAACTGAGCCTCAGTCTGTTTATCAGACACTTCAGAATTAAAGATAGAACTTTCAGTCACTTTGGCATAATTGTTAATAGTGCCAAAAGGTACCTGAAGAGTGCTAGCTTCAGTCTGAGGTTGACCAATTTCAGGTTGATCAGCAACAGAAGTCTCCTTTTCCATCTGAGATTGATCCTCAACATCTCCCTGTTGGTCCCCATCTCCATCTTGAGATTTGTCTCCGCCGCTAGGGCACCAACGGTAGCTTTTCTCTCGGCTAACTTCCTACGAACGGGCTCATCAAAATCGGAGTTTTTTCATCCGAGCTTTGTCCCACGAACCACCGAGAAGTCGGTCCGAAAAGTGTTTCCTCATTCCACCGATCTTCCCTCTCGAAAGCGGGGAATATCAAGCATCTCGGGAAGAGTCGATTGAGGATGAACACAGTTGTCCTTAATCAAGAAAAACATCTTGCAGATCGAGGGTATGGTGAGCTCGGGGTAGCGTGTCAAGAATGAACCGTTCCTTGCTTCCTCCACTTTCGCCTTCTTCGGCCCCTCACCCTTCTTCCATCTCGGGCTCTCTGGTTGGGTTGAAAACCATTTGAGGGATCAAAAAGTAGATCACTCGGGGAGCTCATCAAGAATATTACGCTCTGAGTCGAGTGAGCAAAGAGAAGGTTGTGCGATCAGTCCTCGGTTTACATCCGAGTGGGTTACGAGGCCTGGTGGCGTATCCTCGATTGACTCACGAGTTGGCTCTTCTATTTGTCTGAACAAGCACTTCTTTGGTAGGAATCTCGAGGGCTCGAGTTCTTTGAAAATTTCCTGAGAAATTTTGTCTGAACTTAGAGATGTCTCAAGCACCTCAGAGAAGACCTGCTCCTCAGTCTGTTCTTGTGCCTTTGAGATAACCTGAGCCAAAACTTGCAATGGCGAACTCTGAGCGGTTTGGCCCTCAGGTTGAATCTCCTCAGAATCACTGCCATCTTCATCGGTGAGAACCACCAATCTTCTGCGCTTTGGGGCAAGGTTCTTCTGCTTCATTATTTTTGCACCCTGCTCCATCTTTGCTTCCAACAAAACCTTCCCCCTGGTTTGTTGAGTCTCTTCCGCAGCAGCAGCTTTAGGTGATTCTACTTTCTTTTCTCTCTTCCCCCTGATGGCCTGCTTCTTTCCAACAATGGGCTTAAAGAGAATTTTGGACTTAGGGAATGGGGTCGAATTGGCGAAGATATCCTCCTCCTCTCTGCACATCTCCAAAATATAAGCAATTTTGGTGGCATGGTGGATCTTGCCTTTTATTGAGATCGCCCCGTCAACCTTCTTCAAAACTTTGGTTCGCTTTCACTCACCGTCTGCGAATCAAAAAATTTCAGCCGATTGAAAGTCGGTGGTGGGTGAGGCCTCGATTGCCGCCATCAATATGAGCTTCGGGGTACTGATCTGCTCAAAACTCCCCGCAAGACTCATGATGCTCTTGCTCACAATATCCATCAAAACTCGATATTGTGGCTTCAAGTGTCTCTTATGCAATGTCACCTCAAATTTAACAGGATTCTCGGCAATCCTATCAAGTACTCTGCTCTCTACACCGACATATACATCATGAAGATCCTCTCCTCTATCACGAGCTCAAAAACATCATTGATTTTTTGAACTATATACAGATCCCTCTCAAAATCGATGTATTTGGACGACTGCTCTAAATGTGATACAGTAATCTTAGAATGCATACAATCCTCTTCATCTATCTTCAAGTTATAGATGAATTCGATTACCTCTTTCGCAAACTCCCGGTCCGGCTCTGGCCATGACTAGATGGGTGAGTTTAGTGATCGAATCATGTGTAGGGCCTCCTCTTACGGCTTTATGTTGGTTGTTCTCTCGAGTGAGACAACGAACTGCACTACAGCTTGTTTGTTGGTTTTGGCTAATCTCTAACAATGTTGGGGCCATTTTAGAGATTGATTGGAGAAATGAAGATTTAGGGTTTGGGAATTTCTGGGCAAAGGGGATTTTTATTTGCAGAGGATTTGGGAACGAAGGGTTTGATAAAATTTTGGCTTGAATGGCTTATTGGGGTATATATAGCTTCGAAATCGTGGGGAATCACGTTGGTTAGGTGAAAAGCAACGGTTGTGATTAATCTCCGATTAATCGGGTATACGAACCGACGATCTCCGAAAAGTAAGCCGCCAAAACATCCTCATTGGTCATTAATGTAGCAGAGCATTAAATGACTGTTGACCTTCTTCGTAATTTAAAACGATCCCGCCCAAAAACATTCCTCAGGTGTTTTGTATTTATTGCAAATGATTAATGAGTTTCAATTAAGCAATAAATGAGTCGCATGAGTCATTACTTCTTCAGACTAATTTCCCTCTATCAGTCTTACTGAGTACTGACCTTGATAAAATGTCAAGATAATATCGAGTAATCTTGAATGGGTTCGTTAGATTCTTCGATCTTGACCTTCAAGAATCTGAAGTTTCACGAGACTCGATTCAAGATTTCCATTTTATCCTGAGCTTCTCAGTAGAATTCTAAGAAAACTTCATTCATCTAAAAATCTTCAATTTTTCAGATTTTACTCTATACACCTGGTTCTAACATCCCTAACTCAACTGAAAGTTCCTGAAATCTTGATTCAGCCAAATGTTTAGTCAAGATATCAGCTCTCTGCTTATCAGTATGAATTTTCTCCATCCTTATGTCCCTCTTCTCGACATGATCTCTGATGAAGTGATGTCTGATATCCACATGCTTGCATCTGGTGTGCAATACCGGATTTTGTGAAATAGCAATGACACTATTATTGTCACAAAATATTGGTACTTCATTGGCTACAACTTTATAATCCCTTAATTGTTGTCTGAGCCAAAGAATCGAGCAACAGCAGACTTCCTGCTGACCATGTATTCACTTTTGAGAGTACTTGTTGCTATCGAGGCATTTTTTCGAAAACCAAGATATCAACTTACTTCCTAGAAATTGACAAGTTCTCAAGTGGACTTCTGTCAATTTCGCAACCTCCATAATCAAGATCGAAAGTAACGGTTAATTCAAGGTTATCATCATTTGGATACCATAATCCTCTATTCACTATGCCCTTAAGATACTTCAAGATCTTTTAGCAAACCTCCATGTGACTAAATTTTAGGATTAGCTTGGTATCTTGCACATATCCCAACAACAAATGTTATATCCGCCTACTTGCGTGAGATAGAGCAATGATCCAATGATTCCGCTTATAGTCAAGATGGCTTACCGACGGTTTTTGCCTCGTAATCAGGATCCATCTTGTAGTTAGTATTCATGGGAATCCTAACTGCATTGCAATTCTGTACACCATATTTGGCAATCAGATCTCCGGTGTACTTTAGCCTGGTTGATGAATATTCCTTCCTTTGATTGTTTCACTTGAAGAAATTCATCTCTCCCGTCATTGACATCTCAAACTTGCCTTTCACCAGTGTTGAAAACTTTTCACACAGCTGATGGTTTGGAGATCCAAAAATGATGTCATCAACATATATCTGAACTAGTAAGATATCTTCCCCATCCTCTATCCTGAATAGAGTTCTATCAACAGTCCCTTTGACAAAACCATGGTCAGTAAGAAACTGAGAAAGAGTATCATACCATGCTCTGGGTGCTTGCTTAAGACCATACAAAGCTTTTCTGAGCCTGTAAACTTGGTCATTCTGTTTGAAATCAGGAGGTTGTTCCACATAAACCTCTTCTTTAAGCACACCATTCAGAAATGCAATTTCACATCCATCTAATAGACTGTGAACTTCATGTGGGCAGCATATGCAAGAAACAATCTGATGGCTTCTAGTCTTGCAACAGGTGCAAAGGTTTCATCATAATCCAAGCCTTCTTCTTGGGAATAACCTTGTGCAACTAGCCTTGCCTTGTTTCTTACAATGTTGTTGTTTTCATCTCTTTTATTCTTGAAAACCCACTTGGTTCCAATGACATTGTACCTTTCAGGTCTATCTACTAGCTCCCATACTTCATTCCTTGAGAATTGATTCAAATTTCATCTTGCATAGCAAGAATCCAATGAGAATCTTGTAGAGCTTCACCAATCTCGAAGGAGTTCTTTCTCCGATAGGAAGAAAGCAGAATAGTTCACTTTCACCATGGAACCTTCTTGTTTTAACACCTTCAGTTAGGTCACCCACAATCTGACTTGTAGGATGACTATCTAACCATTTCCTTCTTGATGTTCCCCCTTCAATAGTATCCTCAACATTTGAAATGTTAGGTTCGATTAAATCAAGAAACTCGGGGAACAACGAGAAAGAGAGAAAGGAATCATCTTCCTCGGGGAAATTCTATTGAACATTGTCAGAGACATTTGTTCCCCTTTGGTTGATAGATTCAGAATTTGCCTCACGGTGACCACATCTTCATTGGCATCACATACCCGAAGTCCGAGGCGGTGTCTGCTTGATTGGTCACCTTTGGAGTGTTGGTTTTCCCGAGTCTCACCATCCTGAGTTCCATCCTGAACTTCTTTATCTGAGTCTGAGTCACTCCAATCATAGATAGTGACTGACTTCTTCTTTTCAGGTTCAGTGGATGATTTATCTTTCTGTTTCGAGGCTTAATCTGGTGATCCTCTTAGTCGGGTTCATCAAGATCATGTTTCTGTTTCTTCCGAACACAAACAGATTCATCAAAAAACAACATGAGGTGTTTCCTCCACAATAAGAGTCCTACAGGTTGTAAACTCGAAAGCTTTATTGACTTGAGAATATCCTAAGAATATTCCTTCATCGACTTTTACTATCAAATGTTTTCAACCGATCTTTACCATTATTGTGTATGAAACACTTGCAACAAAAACACACGAAAGAAAAGAAACAAGAGGCTTCCTTTCATTCCAAAGCTCATAGGGTGTTTTGCCTTGACTCTTTGGTCAAGATGGATGCGTTTCCGAGAATAGCATGCAGTGTTGCAACTTCAAATTTCAAAATCTTTTAGGAATATAAACTTCAAATTTATCATTGTCCTTCGCAGCCTTTTTTTCGAGTCCTGTTCCTTCTTTCAAAGAACACCATTTTGTTGAGGGTCATGCAAAATTGATGTTTCATGTGAAATTCCATTTCACGCACAATAATCGATATGATATGATTTATAAACTCGGTTCCTTTGTCGTCGGATCGATTTTGACCACACTCGATTTTTTTCTCAATATCGAGCCTTTCAAGAATTCGGGCACTTTTATTCGAGTCTCTTTCTTCGAGTAAGAATATGACCTAAGTATATCTTGAGTAGTCATCAACTACTACCAATGTGTATTTCCTACCATTAGTGCTTCATTGTTGTTATAGGACCAAAAAAGATCCATATCAAGAATCGATGTATTCTTTCAAGAGAAACCTCAACTTTGCTTTTAAATGATGCCCTTATTTGTTTTCCTTTCTGGCACACATCACAAATATGTTCCTTACTGAACACTTAATTAGGCAACCCTCTCACAAGAGCTAATCTTGCAAGCCTATTTGTGGGGTTTTGAAATTTAGGTGATTCATTCTTTTATGCCATAACCAATCGGGTATCTGTGGAATTTTTTAGCAACTAAACATGTATCTTTAGGAGTTGAACTCCAATCGCCAAGATACACATTCCCTTTTCTTGTACCCAACCAAGAATACTTTCTCGTGATGTATCATCTTTCACAAAACATAAGTTCTTAGAAAACTCAACATTAAAACCCTTATCGCGAGAATGGCTAATTGAAAGCAAGTTATGCTTCAATCCAGATACATATGAAACACCATGGATATGAATCGAGTCGATTTCCAAAGTTCCATATCCTTCAGTCTGTCCCTTGGAGTTATCTCCAAAAGTGATCTGTGGGCCTCTTTGTTCAACATAGTCACTGAGTATCTTCTTGTATCTTGTCATATGTCTTGAACATCCTTTGTCAAGATACCATATATCGAGAGCCTTTTTCATCTCTCGCTCATCGCTGCCATGTGATCTTTAGTCGATTCGAAGGCCCTTGTTTTCCTCCCCCGAAAAAAGCAGATCAATTCTTAGGTACCCATTTGTGTAGGGTCCTACATGGTTAGATGTACCTTTCGAATCCAAATCATTCCCGACAACTCTAATCACTTTAGAGTGGCTAATTTATCTTCCATAAACATCAACATACACATCTACTACTATGGGTGCCTTAGCGTTTTACGTGTATGTGTGCTCGCTTTTAGCATGAACATGGGCTTTTGAATTCTTCTTTGGTTCAGCCTTTTGTTCATTTCTTTTTGGCTTTCTGTGCGGCGGTCTAAATCTTTGATGACTCGGGTTTAGATAACCTTTACCCTTAGGCAAGCAAGTGGGGTTCGGGTTATGCAGATGCAAACTGGTCTTTCAAAGATCTTGAGGACTTGGTCTCTTCGGGTTGAGAATGTCTCTCTTGAGTGTTTCTCATCCGAGGATTCCTCGATGGTTCGATGTGGAGCCTTTTGGGTTTGCATTCTTAACCGAGGCTTTGAAGTACTGCACACGAAACTTTAATCGACCGCTTTCGGGTTTTCTAGCCTTCACCGAGGTTTGGGCTTTCCGATCATTCGGTTTTTACCGAGACCATAGGTCCTTTACCCCCTTGTCTAACACCTTGGGCATTTCTTCATTTTGAAGTGTAGGTGCCAATGGTTTTACAAAGATTGTCTTCTTGCTACTTGATGCAGCATTCAGATGACCTTGTGAGGTTCCCCCTGGAATGTATCCTAATCCAGATTTTATAAGTGACAGATCTCTGGTAACTCAATTTCATCTATTACATTAGATGCATTATTCAATAGAGTTAACTTCTTCGTGCACTATCCTCACGATTCTGTAGAGTTTCATGCTTCTCGAGAGAGGTCATTGAACTTAGTCCTGATTAGCTGAATCTCTTCTGTGGATTTCTCTAGCTTTTCAGTTAGGGACATTATCAACTTCTCTTTCTCTGAGAGTTGTACTTTCAGAACATCCAGTTCATCAGTAGCTCCCATTAATTGAGAAGTGATTTCAGTATTGCTAGAGTCTTTCCATTTTAGATTTTCAGCTTTCGGTTCCTTATTCGCTCTTGAGTTCTATTTTAGATCCTTGCAAAAACAACATAGTCCTTCATCGATTCTCAAAAAAGAATCCATCAGTCAAAATGAGTTTTTTTCGGTGGAACTTGAAAACTCTTGTGCTAGTGTAGGAAAAACAACAGAGAGAAAGAAGAGTTTACCTCCTCAATGGCCATCGACAAATGTCATCACTTTTATCGTCTCGAGAATATCTCATCCGAAGAGCTAGATCCCTCCTCGAGTGTTCTTCTTCTCGCAACCATGGCCTTTTGCTAGAGAACTTCTTTGTCTCTTTTAGCTTGCCTTTCTCTTCTCTCCTTAGCACTCAAATATGGACAATCATCTTTGGAAGTGACCTTTCTTCTCGCAATTATAGCATCTGTTGGTATCATCATCCTGATCACTTTCTTCCTTGGACTTGGAGTCCTTCTTTTCTGGATGAAGATCCTTCAGCTTTCAGGTCCTTCTTCTTCTCAGTTGATCTGTCCTCGGGTTTCTTCTCGGCACTGTGTGGTTCTGTAATAGCTTTTGTATTTTCCAAATCTACATTATTAAGTCTATCAAACCTTCTTGCCATCGATCTTTAGCTTTTCCTCAAGCTCATCCTGATTTTTGGCATGGGGGTTCTCAGACTCTCTAGTTTTACAGGTTTTATCTTTGGCTTTTAAAGCCACATTCTTACTAGATGATGAATCATCTTTGTTGTCAGCCTTTTTGAATTTCTTATCAATTACAAATTCATAGGCCTTCAAATTTCGAGAGAAGACTTGTTGATACGGCATTGAATTAATGTTCTTGGTGTTTTCAATCACCCTTTACATGAATATCCCATTTCTTAGAAAGACCTCTAAGAATTTTCAATGCAACTTCTCTTTGTGGATATTTCATTCCAAGTGCATTTAGATCATTCATGATGCTAGTGAATCTGACTTCCAATTTGTCTATTGATTCACCATCATCCATTTCAAAACTATCAAACTTTCCAATTGCCCTTTGAAAGTTTGTTTTCTTTTTATATGATCCGTGCTTTTGTCACATTACGCCTAGTGTATCCCAAATCTCTTTAGAAATATTATGGTGAGAGATCATTCCCATCACACCATCATCAATTGATCAGATATAGTGTGTCTTTTGCAATGTAGTCTAGATTGACTAACTTTTCTCCTCAGAGTCGGTTGGTCATCGGACTTAGGAAATTTCGCTCTAGGATCAATTCTCTCATCTTCTTTCCTCCGGGATTCACCACAAAGAAATTGGAATGGTCCTTGAGAGACCACTCTCCACATACGCCGTGTTTGAAATACGAGATGAGCCCCGCATTCTTAGTCTCCATAGATCATAGTTCTCCACTGAGAACATGGGAAGTTTTTTGGAAGACATTTTTATCGATCTTTTGAAAAGAAAAAATTCAATAAATAAGATCATTCAGATAGACCACAAGTATTTTTGAAAATAAAACTTTGGTCAACACAAAGAAGGTGGTCAAGTTGAACCACCGCCTCGATACCACTTGTTGGTCCCGTGTAAACGAGTCTTACACGTGTATGGGGGAATACACGTGTTCGGTGTTTTTAAAACTTTTTTTCTTCGAGGTCACTTGGGTCGATAACTCAAGATTAGGTTCTCGAGATGCACAGATATAGCTCGAAGTCAAAGTCATCGAGACAGGTGATCCCGAGCCGCTTTCAGATACCTCGAGATAATCCCAACCGAGTCCCGAAGTGTCAGAGATCTTGAGTTGCTTGGATCGGATAACTAACTTTATGAACCCTCGGAAGAGTAAGTTCGGGTTTGGTAACTATCTGTTCTAGCTACTCGACTCGTCATGGAATGGTTGGCCCTTAGTTTATACTGCGTTTTAAGCTTTTTTTTAAAACCTTCCCTTTATGAAATAGTGATTAGGCCGTGATTCAATTACATGCAACTTCGGTGGATTGATTCCAACCGAATATCGATTGAAAAGTATGCTTTCAAACTCGTTGATGCAAACGATTAAATACGATAAGGAAAAGAAATAAACAACACAACAATTATAGAGGTTCAGAGACTCAAGCTCCTACGTCCACTCTCTCTGATCCTCAGAGAAATTCACTAATCACTTCTGAGCTTTCTGACTACCTCGCGTAGTTTACTTACTCAACTCGGCCCTGAGTTTTCTAACTACACCACGTAGTTTACTTACTCAACCCGACCTTGAGCTTTCTGACTACCTCCGTAGTTTACTTACTCAAACACAAACAAGCTTTCAGACTACCC
This sequence comes from Stenogyne calaminthoides, assembly GCA_037126765.1. Taxonomy (NCBI): domain Eukaryota; kingdom Viridiplantae; phylum Streptophyta; class Magnoliopsida; order Lamiales; family Lamiaceae; genus Stenogyne; species Stenogyne calaminthoides. The sequence goes on along the minus strand of JBBCBC010000023.1, from coordinate 17,009,774 downwards.
CTGTAGCTTACTAACTTCTCCTCTAGAGTTTTCTGACTACTCCGCGTAGTTTACTAACTCTTTACAACTCTTCTCACCAACATACACACTCCAACTACCTTCTCAAGGGTTTGGGGTTTCTCGGTTGGTTTCCAACTAGAATGAGATATCCTTTACAATGAAGCACAATGCAAAGGGTTAGGATATCTCGACTAAGCTTTGGATAAATCTTATCAAGCTAGGCTTAGTTTAGTGAGCTCTTTTCAATATAGAAGCACTTGGAAAATTCTAAGTTTTTCGAGTGCTTTAACTTTTGCTAGAATAAGTTTGAGCTCTTGAGTTGCGTATAAATTTCCCGTAACCTTATAATGTAGAGGGTCACCAGTATTTATAGGCATACACCAAGGTCACTTTTGAAAACTATCCGTTGGAGAGATAGCTTCGTGAGTTTCCTCTTGTGGTGTGTGAGAAACGGCTATATTTAGGGTTTGAAACTCCCTAACACATTTTAGGCAATAGTCTTTCATGTAGCCGGTCTTCACTTTTTGCAGTCTGGAACTTTTGTACATCTGACATCTTTTTCAATGACACATCCTTTGTCGAAGGTCAAGATGGTACGATGTTGTCTTCCTCTTTTTGACTTTTGTCTCGAAGTTAAAGGTAGACACCTTCAGCGGCTCTTTTTGGTTACAAACTCGAGTTTGATATAACCTTAACAACACTTCTGACTTAGTTCCTTTTTTCTGCATTTGAATGTCTTGGCAAATATCTATTTTCAAAGGAATCGCGATCTTCTCAGTATTGCATCTTTCAGATAGATATATTGATGCCGGAACATTCGGAGTTCATAATCGAGCATTCAAGATACCTTCTCGAGTCTTGAAAGAATTATTTGGCCTTCAGTATTCTTGATCTTCAATCTTGATCTTGATCTTTTGCGTCTTGAGTCTTCGAGTCTTCGTGGTCTTCGAAGTCTCATCGACCGATACATAATCAATCTTCGTCTTTGAAGTCTTCGTTCCTCAAGATCCCATCGAGTCTTCAAGATCTCATTTCATCGAAGTCTTGAGAACCTTGATTTCATCTTTGAAACTTCAGTTTCTTCAGAAACATACTGAGTTCTTCAGAGTCTTCAGAACCTATCCTGAACTATATCTGCTGACTATACATTTTGCAGATAACATCCTGAATACTCTCAAACTGAATCCTGACTCAACTATCAAGATCATTTTGAACATGTCATATTCAGGGGTTTTGGGATCTAATCAAAATCATATATCTTTTATTAAATTCATCTCCCAACACAGCTTGCGTCTTGTAGAGCTTCCTCTACTTTAGTTGGTTCCTTCAAAGACAGATAACAACAATACATGGCACTTTCACCAATCTGATGTCTAGTTTTGACTCTATCAGATGGGTCTCCGATAATAGATCAGTTGGATGACTGGTTATCCAGGTCCTTCTTTTCTGATTTGCATCTGTTTGGAGAACATCATCCTCTTCTGATAGTAGTTCATTACTAGTTATTGGGAGTGGAGCGGAATTATGATCCACTTGATATGGACATGTCTCAGCTGATGTTGGACTCATCATGTGTCGATGTCCGTCTCAGTAGGAACCGGGGAGTTCCCCGAACCGATGGTTCGGGTTGATATTATCTCAAATTGCATGCACTTCTTCATTGAAAGTTGTGCGTATTTTAGGTCCGATTGACTGGTGAATCGCCAAGATCAAGTTCGGGATATACACCATTACGTGTTGATTCTTTCTCCTTGATACTTAATCGATCCATTTTCTGCGATCGTGCGGTTGATCTGAATGCATCGCTTGTTCTCGAGGCGACTTTCTCTTGTTCAGAAGATGTCTCATCAAAGACCACATGAGGTGTTTCTTCAACAACTAGGGTTCGTTTGTTGTAAACCCTGAAAGCCTTGCTGGATGAGAAATATCCTAAGAATATACCCTCATCTGACTTGGCCTCAAAAGTCTTCAACTGGCTCTTCCCGTTGTTGTGTATAAAACACTTGCACCCAAAAACATGGAAGTAAGAAACACGAGGTTTTCTGCCCTTCCACGATTTCATAGGTGTTTTGTAGTGAGCCTTAGTCGAGAGAACATCTGCTTCGAGTGTGGCATGCAAGATTGATGGCTTCTACCCGTAAAACGGCTTGGTGTTGCATGTTCAGCTAACATAGTGCGAGCAGCTTCCTTGAGTGTTCTGTTTTCTCCGTTCGCTAGTCCATTTTGTTGTGGCGTTCTTGCGGTGGACGTCTCATGCTGTATACCAAACTTAGTGCAAAAATCAGTAATAAAAGAGTTCGTAAATTTCGTACCTTTATCCGATCCGATTTTTACTATAATCGACACCCTTTTCGCTTAGTAGTTTCTTGAAGCAACTTTCGTATCTTTGTTGTTGTCTCATTCTTCTTATATAAGAATACAACCCGTAAACTTGGAATAATCATCTACGATTACGAGTATATTTGCGTCCACGAGATCGACCGTGTAATCGGGTCCAAATAAGTCCATATGGATCGATTTGCAATACTTTCTTTGGATCTTTGGTTCGTATTCCTTGAATGAGGCTTTAACTTGTTTTCCTTTCTGACATGCGGCACATGTCTGATCCTTTGAGAATACCTCATTCGGAAGTCCCTCAACCAAGGACATCCTTGCTATCTTGTTAAGAGTTTTGAAGTTCAGATGACTCATTCTTTTGTGCCAGAGTCAACTGCTACTTTTGGAACTCTTAACAATCGTGCATCATTTTTGGACAACTGTTCGATCATTTTGTGTAGATCGTGCCTTTCCTTGAACCAGTTAGCAAGATTTGTTGAGTAGTTCGATTCCTTATAGTACACTGATCACTCGAGAACTCAACACTGAATCCGTTGTCGCAGAATTGTGATATTGAAAACAGGTTATGCTTTAAACCTTCGACATACGAGACTCCAGAAACTTGTACATCATCATTCTCTAAGGTTCCGAATCCTCTGGTAAAACCAAAGTTATCATCACCAAAGAGTGCACGTGGGCATTCTTGTTCTTTGTAAGAGCTAAGGAGATGTTTGCTTCCAGTCATGTGCCTTGAGCATCCACTATCGATGTACCAGATAGTTTCTAGTACACCTCCTTTGTTGGCCAAACCCACGCGAACCTGCAATCGAATCAGGTTTTAGGTACCCCTTTAGGATTGGGTCCTGTGGGGTTAGTGGTGGTTTTAGGGATCCATACAAACATGGCACTTCTATTGTAATCAGATAGATCAGAAGGCCTGATTTGTCTCCCATAAACATCAACATAATCATACGTCTCTTTATATGCATTCTGATTGGTATGATTATTTGTGTGAGCCTTAAGTGAATCAGAAGACTTGGGATTTTTCCTTACAGTTTGTCTTCTTTTAACCTAGTGGGGCTCAGGTGCAGCAGCCCTTGGTCTCTGATTGTAAGGGTAGGTACGACTGCTACCATTAAAAGATTCATATCTTTTTGGCATAAATGGTCTTGGCAGCTTACCTTTAGCTTGCTTGTTAGGCAGCTGACCCTGATTAGGTTTCAGATTAGATTTCCTTTTAACAGGTTGTCTCTTCTGATACCTAATCTGCTGATCAGGTTGAGGTCTCTTCAGAAGAACTGGGTTCTTCTGTTGATTCCTCGGCTGATGCTTAATCAGTTGGGGTCCATTTCTGTTCCCTTCTGATTAGGCACTTGCCTTACTTGCTCAGCAGGTCTCTTTCCCTTATCAGATACATATTTTGTTTTTTGTTTATCTATGTCAGAAACTCGTTTGATTACACCTTTTTGGAGTGAACCAGACGGGGCTTTTGAGGATGTAGAAGGGTTTTCATACCCAATTCCCTTCTTGTTAGTTTGCATTCGAAAATAGTTGTTCATATCCTGAACGGTTTTTGAGGATTTCGTGAAAACCTCTATTTTCTTGCGTAAACTATCCTCAGTAGATTTCAGACTCTCATGTAGTCGGAAGAGTTCATCAAACTTAGCTTGTAAGATTTTGAAATCATCAGCTTGTTGTTTGTTGATTGCTAGCTGTTCCTTAATCTGCTTCTCTGATCAGAGGATTTAACTTTCAGAACTTTCAGTTCTTCAGTTACCTCCTGAGCAGTTTCAGCTGATTTCAGTTCAGCTGCTTTATTGACAGCATTCTCTTTAACAAGCTGAGTATTTTTTATCCTTAGCTTATCGTTTTCAGCTTCCACTATTGTATAAGTGTCTACTGCGTTAGAGAGATCATCAAACAATTGCTCAGAATAGAGCTGCAAGTCAATCTCTCCAGCAGGTGTTCTAATTATAGCTGGTGTGGAAATTGAAAGAGCAGAAGGTTTAGAGGTTACCTCAGATTGGTCTTCCTCCTTAGCCATCAGACAAATTTCATCATCTGAAGAGAATATCAGATTTTCATGGTCGAAGAAATCATCAGCATTGTTTATCAGACAAAAGTCCTCTACTGATGAGTAGCCTTAATCCTCAGAAGGCAGATAAGAATCATCGATTCCTGATGTGTCAGCAACCATGGCTTTTCTGTCTCTATAGCGTTGCTCTCTTCTGTTCCGCTTCTCTTCTCTTTCTCTTGGAGTCAGGTCTGGGCAATCGGCGCTGTAGTGACCTAGTTTCTCACAGTTGAAGCATGATCCACGATCCACAGAACTTCTTTTGCTAGGTGAGTCACTTCGTCTGTAGGATTTGTCAGGTGACTTTCCTTTCTGATTGTAATCAGAACTTCTTCTCTCAGATCTGTTGTCTCTTCTTTCATCAGACCGATCATCTCTTTTCTTATCTTCTCTGTGATTTCTTCGATCATCAGATCTGGTCCTTTCTGGAGATCTGTCAGCTGGCCTCCTGTTTCTTCCTCTGCTGTCTTGATAATCCCTGTAAAATCTGCGATACTTACCAAGTTGAATGTTAGATCTTTCAAGTTTCCTGGTAAGCAAAGCGATCTGTTCAGCTTGTCTTATTATGTTTCCAACAGGTTCAGTAGCCTTTGATCTGCTGCTGGCTGCTTTGAATGCAACTGATTTTTATGTGGAGGTTGTAGCTTCAGCAGGCGACTCATCTTCTTCTTCTTGCCCTCTTTCGATCAGATCGAACTCATGGTCTTTAAGACTTAGGAACAGGCTACTTGGCTTCATCTTGGCAATATCTTGGCAGTCCTTGATTACAGTGACTTTCATGTCCCACTTCTTGGTAAGGGATCTCAAGATCTTGTAATTGATGTCTTTATCTGACATCTCTCGTCCAAGTTCTCTTAGCTTGTTGACTGACATGGTGATTCTCTCATCGAGCTCATTGATGGTTTCATTTGGCAGCATCTTAAGCTTCTCGAACTTCACCAGTTCAGCTTGCAATCTGCTGTCTTTGATCTGATCATTTCCTTCACACATCTCAGCAAGAGTATCCCACATCTGTTTAGCTGTCTTGAGATACTTTATCTTCTCTTTGGTTATCTTGTCCTTCGTCTTCATGAATATATGCCTGGCTATAGTATCCAGTGTATACAACTTTCTTTCTTCTGCATCCATCAGGGCAGGACTCTTTCGGACAAGGCTTCCAACTGCAAAATCTGGATCACCTCCAACAGCTGGGTTGTCATGATAGATGATGATGGGTCCTCGTTCAATGACTTCCATCATTCTGTCGCTTATTGATCCCAGATGATTGCACATGTATATTGTCCAATCTGCATACTCATCAATGGAAAATTTAGGCAAATCATGATACATACCAGAAGTATTATCCATGCTGATAGTGATTTTGAAAATGAATGAGTTTTGAAAACGGTTTTTCAAGATCAGTTCAAGTGACCACAAAGGTTCTTCCTCAAGAACCGATGATACTCAAAGCCAGTGGTCTGTAGAACCACTGCTCTGATACCACTTGTAGGTCCCGAACGGGTTTCATGAGGGCAGAAGTCTAGAGGGGAGGGGTGAATAGACTTCTGAAAACTTTTTTCGTGCAGTTCAGGTGTGATTGCAGTTTGCCTGATCAGAGTGCAAGTGAATCAGTTTAGACTGATATTCAATCTTACTGAGCGCCTGAGGGCAGATCAGTTAGATATCTGTCAGTTTAACTGATAGTGCGGAAGCTAGTTAATACCCGTGTGAAAAACCAGTTTTATCAAATCAGATTCTCAAGTCAGTTTTCAATCGGCTGACTAAGCTGTCAACCTGATCGGATCAGTTGCTTGGTGCAGACTGATATTAACTCAGAATGTGTATGCAGTTTTAAGCTCAGTTGTGTGTAATAGTGTAAAGCAATAAAGAGCAAGTAAATGCACACAAGATTTTTATAGTGGTTCAGACAATCGGTCCTACGTCCACTCTTCCCTATCACAAGGGGCACCAACTAAACCAACTTAACCGACTGGACTTAGTTTAATGTGTTAGTCCAACACCCAACATATGTTTATCGAGTTCACACTCAACCGATCCCAGAAATCAGAACTAGAATCCCTAGTCTGAAATCTTGCAAAACAAACTTAACCTAACTTTTGAGTTTGCGTAAAGATTTGCTCTGGTTCCAACTGGAAATCTATCCTAGTGCTTATGTAGCCAAAAAGCTAGAGGATGAGATTTCTATGCTAAGAACAATGGGATGAACACTTAAGAATAATCTTCAATTTTTGTGTACTTCGTGCGGAAATTCTGCTATAGTTTTTGCTTCTTGATAATTTCCGTTGTATTTCCGTTGTTCCGCTCTACTTCACTTTGAAGAGCAATCCCATTTTATAGACCACGAAATCAAAGAGGAGTTGGAGAGCAATTTGAATTTCCGGCTATATTTGATAGGTTTGTAGGATTTGATGTGACGTGCTTCGAATATCGGCGTGGCCGAAGGTATGATTAGCGTCGTTTGTCTCCGCAACGTCGAATCCCGCAGTGTTAGCTCTTTTTGTGAACGTGTCGCTCTCTCATTGGCTTCACGAGTCGGCACTTCAGTATTTGTCCAATTAACGATTGATATTCTTCTTGTAGAAGATTCGCATGGTCTGGTGTACCATTTTGGTTGACACCAGGGGTGAGCTGACCTGACTAGATAACTGATCAGTCTACCTGATAGAGTCTTCTGATGCAGATTGTCTTAGCACAATTTGCAGACTCGGCTGATGTAGGTCTTCTGGTCTTCTAGTCTTCTTGATCTTTTGGTAGTCTTCTGATCTTCAGGTTACTCTGAGTCTCAGTGTCTTCAGTGTCATACTGAGTCTTCAGGTTTCTTACTGAGTCTTCAGGTTTCTCCGAGTCTTCAGGTTTATCTGAGTCTACAGGTTTCTCTGAGTCTCAGTGTCTTCAGTCTTCACCTGAGCATCTGACTTCTTCTTGTCTTCTGACTTGTCTTAGTCTTCTGATCATCTGACCTTATCTGGTCATCTGATAAATCTGACCTGACCTATACATATTGAGTTCCCCCTCAACATGTGACCTATCTTTTACATCAGCTATCTATACATTTTAGCTGGTCATCTTAATCTGATTCTACGTCATCAGTCAGCTAACAGATCTGACTGGTCCTATTACAACTTGTTTTGGAACTTCCATCAAAACTAAATACAAATTTCCCAACAATTGGTTATACATATAATAGTAATGTATATAGATTTTTTTTGTGTATAACTCTCAAATTGAAGACATACATAAAAATACAATTATGGAATCAAGAAATGCATCGTTCTTTGAACATGTATTTCCATGACATGAAAAGAAGCTAGTAAATGAAGCTAGTACTTTGAAGAGGCATGCAAAGTCAACACTTGAAGAAGTTGTTTAAAATGTTGAGGTTGAACCACGAAGGAGTAAGAGAGAGATAGGGTGGAAAAATCGTTTGATCCGAATTTCCTAACCTACACGTGCGAGAGTGAACCATAAAGCTTCAAGGAAGATGTAAACTCATCTGAGGGTCCTCAATGGAAAGAGGCAATTCAAAGTGAGATAAATTTGATTTTACAAAATCATACTTGGGAATTAGTGGATCTTCCTGAAAGAAGTAAACCACTAGGTTATAAGTGGATTTTCAAAAGGAAAACAAAAGCTGATGGGACCATAGATAAATAGAAGGTGAGACTTGTAATTAAAGGTTACAGACAAAAATAAGGTCTTGACTACTTTGATACGTATTCTCTCGTGATGAGAATTACGTCAATAAGATTAATAGTAGCAATAACTGCTTTGAGAAATCTTGAGATACATCAAATGTATATAAAAATTGATTTTCTAAATGGTGATTTAGTTGAGAAAATTTACATGGAACAACCTGAAGGATTTTCTGCTCCCGGGTAAGAAAATAAGGTTTGTAAATTGGTGAAGTCACTATATGGCTTGAAATAAGCACCAAAACAGTGACACGTAAAATTCAATAATGCCATATTAGAACATGGATTTCGAATAAATGAATATGAAAAATGTGTTTACATAAAGAGCACCGAAGATGGTTACAAAATCATGTGTCTTTATCTATATGACATACTTATCATTGGTAGCAATGATAAATAAAATCCACAAAGGACATATTGAATTCAAAATTTGACATGAAGGACATGGGACTTGCTAATGTTATACTTGAAATTAAAATTCATAAAACATCATAAATAATTATCTTGAGCCAGACTCATTATGTTGACAAGATTCTAGCGAAATTTAACAAAAATGACTTGGGTTTTGTTAGAACTCCTATGGATTCGAGTCAACACCTAACCAAAAATAGAGGTGAAGGTATGAGTCAAGTGGAGTACTTGAGAGTTCTAGGTAGTCTAATGTACTTAACGAGTTGTACAAGACCAGCCATAGCCTATGTCGTGAATAAGCTAAGTAGATACACTAGCAATCCAGGAGATGCTCACTGGAAAGCTATTGTGAGAGTACTTAGATACTTGAGGCATACTCGCCAATATGGACTGCATTATATGAAATATCTTGTTGTAATTGAAGGTTACAGCAATGCAAATTGGATATTTGATATAAAGGACTGTAAGTCAACGAGTGGATACATTTTCACTCTTGGAGGTGCAGCCATATCTTGAAAATCTTCTAAGTAAACAATTATTATAATCGTTTTATTTTGCTAAAAACCTTTGTCTTTTAGTTCATCAAACTGTGATTAACGTTGTGACCGATTAATGCAGATTTCAGGTGAGTTAGACTCTCTGAAATACTTTACAAAACCTTGTATGCTTTTCTGAAAGCAATGAAAATGATAGTAATAATAAATGCAATACATAAAGCAATAACAACACAACAATTATAGTGGTTTAGAGACTCAAACTCCTACATCCACTTTCTGACTTTAGTAGGGGAGTTCCTTAACACTGGAATCCCTTATTTATAGTACCAAGGTGTACTGAATAAATCGACCTATTCATTCAGGTGATCTACTCTATAGGAACCAAGATTTGAGTCATAGTACTCCGACTATACTCAACAACTTTTTAGACTGAACAACTTTCAGCTTACTTGCCTTTCAACTCTCAAACTCAACCTCTAACCACTTCTCTCAAATATGGGGTTTGGTTTGGGTTTACTTTCCAACTAGGGTTGATATATCCTTTTACAATGTAAGCAGTAAAGTGGCTAGGATATCCCTTTCTAAGCTTAGGATGTATATGAATAACCTATCTTAGAGTGAATATAGATGAGCTCTCTTCAAAGAAGAAACACTTGGGAAATCTTATTGGTTCGAGTATTTCAGAAAGTTGCTTGAATAAGCTTGAGCTCTGTGGGATGCTTGATTTCCAGTAACCTCTTTTGGGTCCAAGGTCTTCTGTGGTTATAGGCATTGCAAATAACTATACGTTGGAGAGATAGCTTCTTCAAAATTCCTTTCGAGTATGGTGCAAACGGTTATGTCCGATGCATCTTCAAGCTCTTTCATGCTTAAGGAAATATGCATTTAATTTTGCCTTACACTATGTCTGCAAACTGTTCAAAATGTAGGTTTTGACTTTCTCAGTGTCCTGTCACTTTCAGGGTCAGAGTGTTGTCAATACAGTGCTGTCAGCACTTGATTGGTCCTCAACTTCAGTGTGAAAAGACAATCGAAACGGCTCTTGAAGACAACTTCACTAGTGAAAAGAAACCTTAACTTGAACAAATAGTAGACTTTAAGTCTGACATTCTCTTTGTTGCTTAATATCCAATGAAAATTTATTGACCTTATAAAATTTTCAGGACTAATGTCTTCAGTCCTCTTGTCTTTAGTCTTCTTGACTTCAATCTTCAAATCTTCTGTCTTCAAGTCTTCTGTCCTGGTAACCTTAGATCTTTAAATAACTTTGACTGATGTACTATTCAACACTGGTGACCTTTGCACAGGATTGCTGATAACTAATTAGACTGATCTTCAGGTCTTCTATTTTCAGGCACTCGATTCTGATCTTCAAAGTTCCGGTTCCATTTTTTTTTTGGTTGATTGGTCATGTCTTGATACAATGTTGAGTTCCCCCTAAACATGTGCTATCTTTTGAAGACTTGTCCATTGCTTTAGTCTATAAAAACCTAATCAAGAAAACTAACCAGATTTAAGTCCGCTGACTATAACACTTTGCAGACTATCATCCTGAACAACTAGCCTGACACATTATCCTGAATAATTCTATCAAGATGTTCTGATATACATCAACTCAGGGGTTTTGGGATCTAAACTAAACTCTTATACTAAATTCATCTCCCAACAATTTGACTCTTTCTGTTGATGCTAAAACCTTATTGTTACAGAGATAAAGGACCTCAAACAATTATTTAGGTTTCTTGTCACTAAGAACAAGACATTAGAAGGTTAGCACAATTATATAAAAAAATAAGTGCAAAAATATATAATTAGATATTATGATTTACATGGCTATTTTTTACGCATGATATGTTGTTGAATATTTAATTGTTATTTGAATTAATATAGGATTAATTCATGCTAGTGTTAAAATTAATTTAAATTTGTATTTAAATTGTACCTCGAATAAATCCGGGCACCCTATTTTCCAACAAATACCCTGTTGTCATCTTTAGACAAAATCCCTATTGATTTTCTAACACTAAATCCCTTAGACCATGCATGTTTACGGTATAGGTCATACATCAAGCATAGTGTCCCTCTTTTCATCCCAACTAATGAACCACTGTATTCATCAAAATCTGTGTTTCCTTCTTCATTTGTGCACTCTAAATCTGATTAACATGCCTCTAGTTGTATAATGATTGTATTGCCTGTATTGTTGTTCATATAGTAACATTCATATTAGCATACAGTAGAAAATTAACTACATGTAGTAACATTCATATTAGCATACAATAGAAAATTAACTAAATGTAGTAACACGCAGCAAACACAATAAATGAAGTAACACAAATTTTTGCATACCGTAACAATTAAAACTTCATGAAGTAACACACTTTTTTCAATGCAGTAACAACCACACACACATGTTTTTCGAATATAATTACAACATGTTTATGGTCTCGGGTAACATTGCGAAGGAGGTATGCATTTTTACCTGGTACTAATGAATTGGTTGATTATGTTCGGGTTACTATCAAATCTTAGGAATTTTCCATGTTTTCTGAATTTTCCATTGTTTTTCTAGTGTTTTTCTTCCTGGTTTCTTCTTCGCGATTCGACCTGCGTTGTGTTTTTTATCTGCATTTGTGATTTTTGAGTGTTAATTGTGGCGCAAGTTTGGCTTCAATGACGCCGCGATCGGTTTTTTGATTTTGATCTACTGCGTTTTTTTATTTTGTTTTCAATGGAGACCCGCATCTTTTTATCGGGTGACCCGGGTCCATAGGCGACCCGCGAGTTTTTGTCGGGTGACTCGGGTCCATAGGCGACCCGCGAGTTTTTTTTAATTTTTTTTCCTTTTTAGCTTAGATTGCACATAAGATTAGTGTGCAATATTTCACACAAGACTTTCTCTTGAGATAATTAAGTTACTCACACAATAAAAAGTTGGACCGAAATTGTAGTATTAATTTATTATAAATTAAGAATGTTAAATCATGGAAGATATTAATTAAACCATGAAATGAACTAAAACAAACAATACAACATGTACAAATAATCTTAATAAACATAAGAGTAAATAAGTATTCCAATATAAACATTATATCTATATCCATCTATATAAGTACATGACTACTTAATTAATTTTTCTTTTAAAAATACTACTTAATTAAAATTAAAATCGTAAAGATCATAATTACCAATAGGAGATATTCCCAAGTAATATAAAAAAAATACTTGTCGTAGTATAGATATTGATTTGATCAACTAATGTTACGAAATATTTTAAGAAATTCTATAGCTAGAATTATGGGCCAAACTTTAAAAAGTGATATGTTTAGTTGACCATATCAATAATTACGGCATAAATGAAATAATTGAAATTAAATCTTGATTAATTAATTTAAAATTTAAAATTTAAAATTGAACTAAATATTTAAAATATCATAGATTGTTGTTTTTTTCCTTAATCATGTAACCATAATTAATAACCCAATTTTAAATCAGATGATATTTTTTATTTGAGGAAAATATTAATTAATTAGATAAGTTACGGAAGATGAATTAGATGGATAAATTTTTTACTTAGTATATTAATTGATTTAATTATTTTCAAAAATCAAGGAATTGAGTTTTGATTCGGAATCTGAGTGTACTGATAATAATTTATGCACATTAATTATAATTAAATGGACTTTGACTTGATATTTTTGGTTAATATATTATAAATTAATTATCATTTATTATACACATTATATTTAATTAATGCAGGAATATTGATAAAGAAATACAAATTACACGATAAATCCATATAGTATTAGTACGCACCCTTTAAAAGTATCGATTATTGAAATTATCTAAATAGTATTAATAACATCAAAACTTACATAGAACAAACGAAAAAGTATCCAAAACTAGCATACAAAAGAAGAACAAACTATACATTAATAGGTTTAAATATAAAACATAAAGAAATTTATATTTCTAAAAGAACTTAAAAAAAGTGAAGATTGTCTTTGCAGATGCATTCTTAAACTTTTCAAACAGTCCACTTGCAATGGAACTCTCGATATATTCCGCAAATCTATTGATTAAATAAACGAACAATATCAAGGACAATGGAATAGGTTGAAAGAAACATCAAAAGAAAATTGAAAGAACTAATATTTCATATGATGAAATTATCATCTTTACCTTAATCCATAGAAGGGAACGAAAGTAGATGAATCTACATAAAAGACGACCTAAATTATAAGAACCTGTAGAATAAAACCAAAAAAATAAACAAAAAATTGTTAGTGAACAACTGTGAATCAAGAAATACGATTAAAAATTAAATATATTTGACACAATAGATAAATAACAATGATCTCGTATTAAAGATGATGACAATCATGAATTTGAGAGAAATCGAGAAATGGAAAAACAGAATGCAGAAATTGTGAAATGAAATGGAGAAAAAATGAATGAGAGAGGTCACAATTTATAGGAAATAGAAGACAAAATCAACGGCTGAGATTAAAGCAACACTCTAAATTAATTATATTATAGGGATATGAAATAGAAGAATGTGGCTTTGTCACATCATTGCCACATCATTTTATTACTTGACACATCATCTTATAGAATTTTTGCATTATAGAGATTATAGATTTCTATAATGAGGTTGTAACTCTTTGTTACCATCTCGTGATGCCACGGAATTCAACTATCAACCTTCCATTTTTCTTGTGTGCCTATGTTTATGTTCCAAACTTTCAACTTTGCAGATTTAGTCCATATTTTCCTTATGTACAGTTCTGGTATTCTGTTCACAAAATTTATATGTAGTACATATAAGCAATGGCTGCACAATAGACCACATTCTTCAAACTTTTTGCAAGTTCACTTGACATACTTCATGGTAAATAAGTGACTTTGTTCAACAAACAATTTCTTGTTACTGCATACACCATCGTTGTGTCCATAACCCTTTTAATAATTGAAGTGCATGAAAGATTTCTCAGAAATTCTCGTTCAAATTTTTTGTAAAGAGAAAGTATGTATATTTCTGCAGCGTGTTTCACCATTCTATTGATTTGTAGTGAAGATTCTGGCTCCACTGTTGTATTCTTGAAGTTATCTTCTATTTTTGCTGCCCTCCATGCTTGTATTATGTTGAAAACACCCAAAAATTCTGTCAAGCTCGTCGTTTTGTTTGTTTTGAAAGAGGCTGAACTGTTTGTACTCTTGCTCCTTTGGGAAGATAATAATCACGCAGAGAAGAAGTCTTTGCTCAAAGCAGTGTACCACTTGTTTTTTAAGCTGTAGATTCTTGTAAACCATGCATGATTCTCTAAGTTATAACTCTTAATCATGTCCTTCCAACATCCCTCAAACGCCTCCTCGGTAGCACATCTCGATAAGCATTTGGTAAATGCTTCTTTGAATGTGTCATCACATTTCAGTTCTGCAAATCTGCTCACTGCATTTTGTTGCAGGTGCCATAGACAGAGTCTGTGTCTTGTTTCAGGGAAAACCTGTAACAATACAGATACAGTAACACAGTTATAAATATATAGTATCATTATTTGTTAATACAGTAACATATATTTTTGTAGTCAGACTATTGTTTTTATAACCTCTTCTATTGCATTTGAAATTGTCTGATCCTGATCAGTGAATATTGTTACTGGACCTTTTCCACCCATTGATTTCTTGAACACTGTAAATAGCCACTCAAAAATTTCTGTTTTCTTCGTCAGATAAGTACGCACAAACAAACATCGTGTTCTTCCAATGATGGTTTATTCCCACAAATGGTGCACAAATCAGATTGTATCTATTAGTTCTGTATGTTGTATCAAAGACCATCACATCACCAAATAAATCAAAATCCTCCTTCATCATTGAATCTCTCCAAAAAATATTATTCACCCTGCCCTCATCATTCATTTGAACTCTATAGTAACACAATTTTTCATATATTCATGAATTAAACATTTGAGTACTTTATATAAATAGCATATAGTAAAATAGGTTTAAAAAATGTTGTAACACACCTGTAAAAGAATTGATTCTCTTCATCCTCTTGGTTTTGTATTAGGTCCATGAAAGTTTTTGCATCTCCTCCTTCTATGTACGATGTACAAAATTCAAGTCGTCTTTCATTGTGTGTCCTATTTGGTCCTCACCTCCTGCATTCAATGCTAGATATCTGTATGAATCAAACGGTCTTAATCCAGATGATGTTATTTCTGTGATAGCAATTGATATCCCCTATTTGATTGCTCTTTCGGAACGGTGCAAATGATTCAATTCTCTTCTTGTCAGTGGATGATTATGTTCCTGTATGTGTTTTACCACCTCATACTGTCCATCTTCAGTAAGTTTTACCCTCTTTTGAGATTTGCAATTGCTTCTAGTAATTCCACACCTTTTCCTCTTGAAAGTTGTAATCTGCTCTTCATTTCTTGATCTCTTTTCACCAGTACAAGAGCATACAAACAGTTTGGATATCAATACCCTGTTTCCATCTTTAGACAAAATCCCTGTTGATTTTCTAACATTAAATCCCTTAGACCGTGCATGTTTACGGTACAGGTCATACATCAAGCATACTGTCCCTCTTTTCATCTCAATTAATGAACCACTGTATTCATCAAAATCAGTGTTTCCTTTATCATTTTGCACTCTAAATCTGATGAACATGCCTCCAGTTGTATAATGGTTGTATTTGTTGGGGAATTAATTGCCCGGTTCTATTCTGGGTGAATATTTAAATACAAATTTAATTCTAACAATTATTACTAGCATGAATTAATCCTATATTAATTCAAATAATAATCCAACAATAAATCATGCATATAAATAAGCCATATAAATCCTACGCATGCGGAATTGCTAGGAGTTTACGTGAACTAACCTCTTGAAGAGACAACCGTTGAGAAGATGGATACCCCGTTCACACGAACAAACCCAAAAAGCCTTCTTAAAGTATTCCCACGTCCTTGTTCAACAATCCGGTAGAAGGATGCTCGCGAACAATTAACAAAAGGAAAAATAAAATTATGTTGTACCACCTTTGTGGATTTCTAATTTTTTCAACACATGGAATTGCACTGGGGATGAAAAATTCATCCCCTATTTATACTTAAGGGTGGTGGCCGATTTTTAGTGTAGGAATAAGATGGGAAAATCTTTTTCTTGATCTCCAAGAAATCTTGAACATATCCTATATATTCTTTTCTCCATAATTAAATATTCCACAAAATTCCACCTCCTTATTTTATGGATTTTTGGAAAATAATAAGGAATAGGAATTCAAGATTTGGATTTTCTTGAATTTATGAGATATTCTTGTATTCCAAGAATACATATCTTCCATATTATATTTTCAAGAAAATCAAGAAAATCCTTATTTTTTCACAATTTTCGAAAATTCCCAAATAAATAACCAAGTGGGAGATTTCTTGAATTTAATGAGATAATCTTGTATTCCAAGAATACTTATCTTCATTCCATAACAAAATTCAAAGAAAATCTTTCTCCCCTTTTTATTTATTATTTTTGAAAATAATTAGGAAAATTAGGCAACAGTAATTTATTTTATTTTAAATATCTTTTCAGTTATTGGACTTTATCTTTGGGCTACTCGAGGGGCCTTTAGGAAAACTAAGATTGAACCTTCCAATGGACCTTAAATTTCTAATATTGTAACACCCCAAAAATTTTAAGTCAGTTATATTTTTTAAAAATTTCCACAAGAGATTTTTCTAGTAATTTTAAAATCCAAACCTATTTTTCAATATTTACAAAAGATATTTTTACCAAAAATTTAATTTTCCTCCAATTTTTTCTCATATCTTTATAAAATTTACAAAAGATTCGAATTTTAATATTTTTCTTCAAAATATTATCAATGAATCTTCCAAAAGTACAATTCGGGTTTTGTAAACCCAAAACTTTAATGCAACGAATTTATTTAAAATAAAGATAGCGCTTTGACCCTGTTTGTTGGGATATTTTAGTTTCGATTATTTATGCCAAAACATTATATATTTGTCAACTTGTATTGTTTAAGTTCATTTCTACAGGTAACAAGTTGAGGGGGAAGTGAACAAGTTGAGGGGGAACTGATCTTAAGTCTCCTGAAGAAAATAGGTCGGAGGTCAAAATGGCCTGAGTGAAAATAGGCTTGAAGAAAAGTGGCCTGAATGGAAAATAGGCCTGAGGAAAAGTGGTCTGAATGGAAGAAGGCTGAGTCCAAGATCGCTGAACGCCGATGGATCTTTGAATCTTTGAAATCTGAGTCTTTGAATCTTTGGAATCCCGAAAGTCTGAATCCCGAGAGGAATCTCGAAAGGCCGAAATCCGAGTCTTTGAGTCTTTGGAATCCCGGAATCCGAGTCCGAATCTTTGGAATCTTGAGGCCGAGTCTTTGGAATCTGAATGCCTTGATTCTTCAATCTGAAATGCCGATTCCGAGGAAGGGTCCGAATCTTGGCGTGGACCAATCGAGGAGGAGGTCAAAAGCACGCCAAAAAAGCTGCGAAGAATAGAGAATAGTATGGATTTGAATGTGACTTTCTCCAACGGTAACATTCAAATCCACACTATAAATACAAGCTCTTCCATCATATTAAGTGTGGAAAAATGCTATTAAGCCAAGAGCCATATCTTCAAGCATTTCCACCATAGAACACAAATATGTAGATATCCAAAACATATTCAAGAGTATTCTAAACCCAATCTAAGCCACACATGATATATCCTAAGCTTAGAGAGATTTTCTCAACCTTAGCATAAAGGCTAAACAATTGTAAGGGAAAATCTCAACCTAGTTGGAGACAACACCAAACCCAAACCCCATTCTTGAGAGAGAAGTAGTGGTTAAGTGAGGTAGTTGAAGAGGCAATCCCATGGAGGGTGATAAGTCCAGAGGCGCCCTTGAGGGTGATAAGTCCAGTTTAGAGGTGAACCCGTGAGGGTGATAAATCCCGAGAGTGAGAACTCATTAAACATCTGTAAGAAATCCCGCAAGGGAGGGTAGGCAATCCCGTGGAGGGAGATAAGTCCCGTTGAGTGAGAGCTCTATAAATATCTGGTTGTACTGTGTTGACTAACACAATAAACTAGTCGAGTAATTTGAAGGAATTTCCCTACGGATTAGAGAGAGTGGACGTAGGAGCTTGAGTCTCTGAACCACTGTTGGTCCCGGTAGGAAAACCCATTTTGCGCGTGCGGAAGCGAACATTTCATGCGATGCATATAAAAAACAGGGGTGAAGGAATGGTGATTACAGATTTTTGCGTTTTAAGTTCATGTGTTATGTTTTGCTTATAATCGAATGCATATGACAATATAAGAACATAAAGCAATAAAGAACACAACAAAGTATAGTGGTTCGGAGACTCAAGCTCCTACATCCACTCTCCCCTGCTTCTAGGGAAATTCCTTCCAATCGACTTATCACCCTGCTCGGGTTTGCCTGGGACTT
Source organism: Stenogyne calaminthoides (assembly GCA_037126765.1). NCBI lineage: Eukaryota > Viridiplantae > Streptophyta > Magnoliopsida > Lamiales > Lamiaceae > Stenogyne > Stenogyne calaminthoides. The sequence continues at coordinate 16,991,318 of JBBCBC010000023.1, read as the reverse complement.
ATCACCTCCACGGGATTGCCTACAGATGTTTCTGAAGTTCACACTCCAACGAGACTTATCACCCTCACTCGGGATTGCCTACCCTCCCTTTCGGGATTGGTAGATGTTTACCGAAGTTCACACTCACCTACAAACTTAACCGATCGATTTGGGTAAGGTTTGTTTGGTTTCAACTAGGTTGAGATTTTCCTTACATTTGTTTAAAGCCTCAATGCTAAGGTTGGGAAAATCTCCTAAGCTTAGGATACATCGTGGGTTGCTTAGATTGGGTTCTAGAACACTCTTGAACATATTTGTATATCTACAGACTTGTGTTCTAGGTGGGAATGCTTTGGGTATAACTCTATTTGGCTCAGAAGCATCTCGTCTATATAATCTCCACGATCCACACATTAGAATGATGAAAGACCTTGTATTTATAGTGTGGATTTGAATGTTGGATTGGATGGAGTCACATTCAAATCCATACTATTCTCAGTCCTTTCTTTCAAATTTTTCCAGTCAGTTGTCTTCCTCATTCGTCCACGTCACCGATTCTAACGGCTATATTCTCGATTCTTCCCGAGTCTCGGGATCTTCATTTCTATCCGGCCTTCAGGTCTATCTCGAGCCTCGGTGTCCGGTGACATAATCGAGTCTCGGGTTTTCTTGATTCAGCCAGACTTCTCTTGGCGGACCTTATCCGATCAGCATATCGACACTCAGTCGACCGAGTTCGGTTCTCGAATTGGACATCCCGACCTTCAGTCACTTTGACTCAAAGCTATCGATTTCTTCTTTGCCGATCCGATCAAATTTCGACCGACGATCAACACATCTTCGGGATCAACATCTCGGGATAGCATCAGTCAAGACATTAGGGTTTAGCATATCGGTTTAGCACATCCGATCTCAATCACGCCTCGATCTTGATCATCTGCTCATCTTCATTTCGATCTCGATCACGTCGATCTCGATCGGTCTCATCCGCTCCTTTTACGATCCGCAACCTTCTCTTACGATCTTACGGTCAATTTCTTTTTGATGAACTTATGCGCTCTTCCGATCACCAGATCGGCTAAATCATTCTTCCGGTCATCCGATCAAAGTCATCCGGTCATCCGATCTTACGATCACCGGCTTAGCTTTTCTTCTCTTCTGATTTTGCTCAGCTCATCAGTTAACTCCAAACTCATCTAACTCATCTGATCTCGATCAGCCTTGTATGCAGCCTCGTCTGATCTCGATCATCTACTTCTGATTTCGTGAGTTCCCCCTCAATTTGATCTCTCGTTCCCCCTCAACTTGTTATCTGTAGATCAGCTTCAATAACACAAGTTGATAAATGTTTTGGCATAATTCATCAAAACTAAAATATCCCAACAATTTCCCCCTTTTTGATAATGACGCCAAAACATTAAAATATATGCATTTTTAAAGAAACGGGTTTTCTTTTAAAAGATCAGTTCAGGTGGTTACTTTGAAATCAGTGAACCGTTTGAACACCTGCTCTGATACCAATTGATGGTATCAGATCAGAGATGGGTTTAAAAAAAATAGATCAACTCAGGCGATCACATTGAAAAGGTGATCTTTTGAGCTCCAGCTTTGATACCAATTGTTGGTCCCGGTAGGAAAACCCATTTTGCGCGTGCGGAAGTGAACATTTCATGCGATGCATATAAAAAACAGGGGTGAAGGAATGGTGATTACAAATTTTTGCGTTTTAAGTTCATGTGTTATGTTTTGCTTATAATCGAATGCATATGACAATATAAGAACATAAAGCAATAAAGAACACAACAAAGTATAGTGGTTCGGAGACTCAAGCTCCTACATCCACTCTCCCTGTTCCTAGGGAAATTCCTTCCAACTGGACTTATCACCCTCTCGGGTTCGCCTCGGGACTTATCACCCTCCACGGGATTGCCTACAGATGTTTACCGAGTTCACACTCCAACGAGACTTATCACCCTCACTCGGGATTGCCTACCCTCCCTTTCGGGATTGCTAGATGTTTACCGAGTTCACACTCACCTACAAACTTAACCGACTGATTTGGGTAAGGTTTGTTTGGTTTCCAACTAGGTTGAGATTTTCCCTTACATTTGTTTAGCCTCAATGCTAAGGTTGAGAAAATCTCTTAAAGCTTAGGATACATCGTGGGTTGCTTAGATTGGGTTCTAGAATACTCTTGAACATATTTGTATATCTACAGACTTGTGTTCTAGGGTGGGAATGCTTTGGGTATAACTCTATTTAGCTCTGTAGCATCTCGTGCTATAATCTCCACGCATCCACACATTAGAATGATGAAAGACCTTGTATTTATAGTGTGGATTTGAATGTTACCGTTGGATGGAGTCACATTCAAATCCATACTATTCTGTAGCTTCTTGCAGCTTTTCCAGGCTGGTTGTCTTCCTCTCATTGGTCCACGTCAGCTGATTCTAACGGCTATATTCCTCAGATTCTTCTGAGTCTCAGGATCTTCATTTCTATCTGGGCCTTCAGGTCTATCTGAGCCTCAGTGTCCGGTGACATACTGAGTCTCAGGTTTCTTGATTCATGAACTTCTCTTGGCCGGACCTTATGCGATCGATCAGCATCTTGACACTCAGCCGACTGAAGTTCGATTCTCGAACCAGACATCGACCTTCAGTCACTTTGACTCATTTATCGATTTCTTCTTTTTGATCGTCGTCGTGATCAGATCAACACATCTTCTATTCAACATCTCAGGATAGCATCAGGTCAGTACATTAGGTTTAGCATATCAGTTTAGCACATCTCGATCTCAATCACGTCGATCTTGATCATCTTCTCATCTTCATATCCGATCTCGATCACGCCCTCGATCTCGATCGGTCCCATCCGCTTTCCTCTTCCGATCAAGAACCTTCTCTTCCGATCTTCGGTCAATTTCTTTTGATCACATGTCTCTTCGATCGATCACCAGACAAATTCATTCGTTTTTTCCGGTCATCCGATCAGGTCATCGTCATCATCGATCTTACGATCACCGCTTAGCTTTTCTTCTCTTCCGATTTTGCTCAATTTCATCGGGCTTAACTCCGAACTCATCTAACTCATCCGATCTCGACAATTTTGTTCCGCACCTCGCCCTCGATCTCGATCATCTACTTCTGATTTCGTGAGTTCCCCCTCAATTTGATCTCTCGTTCCCCCTCAACTTGTTATCTGTAGATCAGCTTCAATAACACAAGTTGATAAATGTTTTGGCATAATTCATCAAAACTAAAATATCCCAACAACCACTATACTTTGTTGTGTTCTTTATTGCTTTATGTTCTTGTCATATGCAAATATTTAATAACAAGCAAACAATTCTTGTAAGAAGAAAGAAAAATTTAAAAAACCACATTTTCCCCCCTCCCCTTTTTCATAAAATTAAATTATTTTTTCGGGACCAACACTGTTTTTTTGTTGACAAAGTCTAGGATACAAAGTTGTATACATACAAATCTCAATTGAGACTCAATTTCACTTTACCCAAATCATCCTTGACCCGCTTGACCGGGTCATCTTAAACCCACGAATTAATTAATTTTCTAAATTGATTATTTGTATCTATACAAATTAGACCTACTCTTTTTTGTTTTTAATGTAAAAATCCAAATATCCTCTTTAGTTAATAAAGCAGAGTGAATCGGCCACCATTCGATTTTTGTTAATTCGGCCATCTTTTTTTTTTCTTACTATCTTTATCATTATAATTTCAAAAGTATTTATTTAATTATGAGATTTTATGAAAGACGTATTTTTAAAATTTATTTCTATCTACAAATACTATATCTCAAAAATTTCATGGAATATTCAAATCTCAATTCCACTAGAAAATATATTTTCTTTCCTATAAATAGAGGTCTCTTTTCATGAAATCAAAATACGTAAAAAAAATATTATTTCATACTTTTCACAACACTAGAGCTTTTTCTCAACAAGGATTAAATTATTTTGTTGCATGCATCTACATCCACGATATGAATTTAAGGTGTGGTTTCTTTGTCTTTATTAAATATGTCGTATGAATAAATTGTTTATCTGCTGCATTATATGAAAATCTGCATTACATGAAAGTGAATGACAAGTTTTATATAAGAAATTTTATAAAAGGCCAAGGGCTGCAAAGAGGCTCGGGACTGAAGAGAGGTCCTCGGGGAACCCAGGATTGAAGAGAGATCCTTGGGAGAACCGTCGTGCACAAGAAAGAACACGGGACTGAAGAGAGGTCTTCGTGGAAGCAATTGATCATTTCGATGGAAAAGAATTTACATACATAAAAGATTTTACATACATGAATTATTTGAGATTTGCACTTTATTTTTATATTATATTTAATCTTGACAAGGTGACCTCACTGAGCTAGTGGTTTTGCTCATACCATACATTTAACATTTTTCAGATTAAGAAAGAGTGCGGTGGAGGGACGGTGGATGTATTTTGAGGAAAATTATTTTCATGTTGATTTATTAGTATTAACATTTAAATTTAAATTGTATTTTAAATTTTAGTCACATCTCCATGAGAAATTTTGAGTTTTAAAGTGCATATTTACTTTATTTATTTTTATCTTCCACTGCAAATTTTTATAAAATTTATGCATAATTAGCCTACGAAAAATCGGGATATGACGAATATTGAGCTACAATATTATTCAAGCCCATAAATATTAATTAATCTCACTACATAACTAATATTTCACTATCCATCTTAACCCATATTACTGTTAATATGGCTCCCGGTTATTATTTCTCGTGTTTAAGATTATCCAGTCCATTAATTAATTCAAGCCACTGAAAAGCTTTATTTTAATTAGTATCTTTTTCCTTGGATTAGGAACGACTCAACATTATTATCCATACCGAAAACTAATTCCACTTGCAAGATTTTGTATGATAAAACTTCTGAGCCTCCCAAGGGGAAAAATCAAGCAAGACATACTTGCACACGATTCTCCGTATTAAATCTTAGCAATCGTCATGTAACTAATAATATTGCCCAAGATATAATGTATTGAATCACATTGATTCTCTACCCATCATAAGTCAAAGCAATAATTATTAATTCCACACGATCCTATTTAAGGGACGGGGATTCAGAAATAACGAACCACTGAGGTCTAATTCTTCTATATTCAGCACTGAAGAATTTATCCTCATGTAGGTCCTATTCAGCGCATCATAATGCACTAGTGCAATCTCTTGGTCAAGACAAGTCAATCTGAGCCTTACACTTCAACCTTTCACGATGGATTGTTCATTTCCATCTGGGTTGTGAATTCTGTACTTTGGTTACAAGGAACTGTTAATTTAATCTTCTGTGATCTGGTATCACTAAATTAACTACAATGTAACACGTATTATTTATTGAACAATTGTGCAATAAATATATGTAACATTCAATCATATTTAAGGCAACAATTATAAATAATTTATTTCAACAAAGAAGACAGAAATTCAGTTTGGTTATACAAAGTAAAAGCATACTTTCCAGTATAACCTCAACAATCTCCCACTTATACTCAAAGTCTGCTTTTAAGTATACTACAACACATTTCATGTTGCTCGTGACATCTAATGTCACCAACATGAACCTAATAATATTTCTCCCACTTATACTCAAAGCAGATTGGCGACGCACTTGATAATCATTCCTTCCACACATCTCTCGAATGTCTTCTGAGAGAAGACCCTTTGTAAAAAGAATTAACTAGGTTATTCTCTCCGATGCGATCTTCGCCATCCCTACATCTCCTCTCTTAACAATTTTTCGTCTAAGATTTCTTTTCTTCAGTAGGCTTGTTTGACTCGTGGACTCTTGGTTCCCTTGAATTTGCAACTGCCTCTAGTAAATATTGCTAGACAAATTCGGAACTCCATCTAAGTCCACTAAGAAGATCTAGAGTCAAACTGGTTCCTTTACTGCTTCACAAGCAGCTACTTGTCCGGCTTTCATGGTTGAATCAGTGATGCATTTATGCTTCACACTCGTCCATTTCATGGCTACACTTCCCAAATAAAAACACACTATCTAAGGTAGACAGTTTTTGGAATCTATGTCTGATTTGGAAATTCGAGTCCGTGTAACCGATGGGAATTAGACTGTCTGATTGATAAACCAACATTATATCCCGAGTTCTCTTCAGATTCAGAATATTTTTAACTGCAGTCCAATGTTCCTTCCTTGGATTACTCTGATATCTTGCTATCAGGCCAACGACAAAGTAGATATCTGGCCTCGTGCACAGCTTTGCATACATAATGCTTCCGACAGCCGAAGCATAGGGAACACATTTCATGTCATCTATCTCCTCTTGTGTCTTAGGGCACATTTCTTTGGATAGATGGATTCCATGTCTTAAGGGTACAAAACCTTTCTTGGAATCTTGCATGTTGAATCGCTTCAAGACAGTATCTATGTATGAAGCTTGCGATAATCTTATCATCCTTTGTTAGTATTAGTGTCCTAGAGAAAATCTATTGTAAGGACATAATACTCGATGATATTCAGTTTGATTTAATATCATAGTTCATTTAATATTAATGTATGACAATACACTTGTTTAAATATTATGTTTGATTGTTTGCATTTATTCGTACAAGTGTTCCCATGAGTCATTGCTGTCATTGAGGTTGTGAGAGCTCAGATGACTTAAGCATGATTCTCAAATAGCCCCGATCAAGGATCATCAAGATTGGGATATTGATGATGCAATGGAGATTGGTGTGCGATCTGCATCATACTCTTAGAGAGTGTAGTAAGATCTCACTTACTACGAGATACTAGGTATCTCATGATGGATGCACAAATACCTTAGAGGGTATTGGTATACCCATCCGAGAAACCGTTTGATGTATTTCCACTATATGTGTCTACGGGTGTCTCGATTAGTGGGAGCGATGCGATACTCCTTTGACTTGAGGTCAATACGCACGACATGTGTGGAGTGATGAACTTTGACCATGACCGATGCTTTCACCCGTCTATGGGTAGATATGGCTTGAATTAGGTTCATCATGAAGTACTGTGCTTGGTAGTTGAGCCAAGAATAAGATTCATTCCTCAATGTGGATTTAGAGAGAATACTCATCTTCTCATCATAATTGGATCTAAGTCATCGGCCGATGCACGTCAACTTAGACTTTGTGGTTAAGTGTGACATACATGATTAATTAGTGATTAGAGATAAATTGATTAAGTTATTTGAATAGACACTTCATCATGTTCAAAACTTAATCGAGTATTCGCGAATGAAAGGAGGAAATCATAATAGCCCATGTTTCAGTTACAGGTAGTTGCACTTTTCTCGCAACGTACCTCATATATTGAGAATGTCTAATTTATTGTCTAGGGTTCAATTAAGACCGTTAGTTTGACTAATCGCTCGATATATGAGGGCCTATGGGTCACACAATAAGTAGTTCCCTTTTACGGATTATAGTTGGTTGATTAAATGTTAAATTGAATTTAATATTTAATTTATGGAGAAGTAATTTATAATAGATTAATTTGAAATTAATTATTATTAATATTAATTAAATTGGATTTAATTAAATAAGAATTCCCAATAATTATATTTGGAATATAATTGTAGGATTTAATGTATATGGAAATAAATCGTAGAGATTTTCATATAAGGCATTTAAATTCGTAGAGATTTATATTTAGGGAATTAAATTAAAAGGAATTAATTTAATTCAAGATTAGGGATTTTATTTCCCTAATTGGGCTAGCTTGGGAAAAAAACTAAGCCTCCTTATATATACAAGCTCTTAGGAATTCACAAAGAATATCACTTCATATTTTCTCCATAAGATCTAGAGTTAGAATTTTCCTAGCAAATTCATCTCGGGATTCAACGCTGACAAATCTGTGCAAATCCGTAATTGGGGATTACGTGGATACCATAGTAGAGAAAACTGTATACGAATTACTGTAAGAATTCTGTTTACGTTTACTCGTATTTAACTATGCAATTAACTGTTCGTTGTTGGTGAACTTTAATTTCTGTTGTGTATGTATTACGTATTTACTTGCCTCTAAATTCCAACTGTGGTATCAGAGCTTCAGGCTCTTGATAATTGCATGATTGTTTGATTTATAATTTTTTTTTTTATAAATCTGGGTACAGTCGTTTTGTGTTACGACCGCACCAATTGCTTGGATAATTGAATTTGTCAATTAGTATTGGGGCGAGTCCCAATATTTGTGTTTGTTTGTTTATATTGTTTGATTGAAACAAACACCCCCAAATATGTTTGTCTCTCTCGCTCGCTCACTTTAGGGTTTTCTGGGAAAATCCCTTCGCCGCTATCGTCTTCGTCCAGTGCGTTTTCGTGTCCACAGCGTGCATCCAAGACGTCGCTCGAGTCGACGGCGTAGCTCCATAACTCATCACGCCTGCGAGATACCGCATCGGTGCGATACTCAGTAGACTGGGTCTGCGACGGCGCAACCTGATTCGCCGGATACACCTTGGCGATGTCGATCGTATTTCATTGATTTAGGCGGCGACATCCCCGTTTCATGAATCGATTCGGTCGGACAAGCCCCTGAATCTATGGGTCTCACGGCGGCGCTCTGCTGTGTAGCCTCGGCGCTACGAATTCCGAGTCGATTCGTTTTGTGTCGTTGCGACCCGTTTTCGATTCGCGATCCCTACGCTGTCGCCGCCATGTTTCTCTCGATCTGCAACCTTCGTCTCTAATTTATTTCGAGACGATGGTCGCGGGTGCTTGTATACGGTTTCTTGGTCGGCTGCAGCGACGAGTTGCCTGCACGCGCCTAGCGGCGACAGCGACTCGCCTACACGCGTTGATCATATGCTTCGGTTTTGAGACATGATTTTGTCCTTGTTCATGTTTCTGCATTTTGGGATTTTCTGTTTGTTTGAACTAGTTGGACTATTTCGAGTAATCATTCAAACTGAATTCCAAGGTTGACTGTTCTTATGATTAATTGGATTAAATTTGATGAACTGTGTTTGAACTGTTGGTTTCGGATTGTCCCGATTGGAAAGGCGGTTTTGGGCAGTGATGAGAGGAAGGGCTATTTTGCAAATTGGATTTCAAATAGGCCCCTCCGAGCAAATTTTTAGAAATTGCACTTGAGCCCCGATATTTATTAATTAAAATTAAATTGGATTTAATTTGTTGAAATTAATAAAATTTAGGTTTTAATAAAAATGTATTAGTTGGACTAATGACGGACTTAATTAATTGAATTAATTAAAAGGATAATATTAATAATGAATTTAATTATTAAACTCAATTTTAAAATTGGATTTTAAAATTATGGTTTAAAGGATTGAACGAGTTATTAATTCCCACTTGGTTAACGTGTTTTATATTCTGTTAACGCTTTTACGTCCGTATTATAATTGTTTGGGTAGGCGGCGCCCAATACTTGTCGGACCGTATTAAATTTTTGGGTAGACGGCGCCCATATAAATGTTAGTCCGTGTAAATTATGTTTGGGTAAACGACGCCCAATAATTGTTCAAATGTGATGTAGATTAACATGTTGGATCTCGATTAAGCAATTAATACCCCACCTTTAAAATGTTCCTCACTAAAATATAGTTTTCTCATAATGTGGATCCTAGTCCATTATGATTTATATTAGATATAAATTTATATTCTTCCGATGAGGTCGTTGAATATGTGAAAATAATGGATACAAAATAAATTTGAAAGGCCATGTTTATTTTTATTGCTGGATATTGATCATAGGAATTACGTGTTTTAATTCCCGTTTTATTTTATTTCTCTTGGTTAGTTGAAATGTATAACAATTATTGAGATGTGTTTTGGAAACAAACTAAATTGGCTAGGCCAAATTTTCTGGACTGGCACCGAAACATGTGTTTGGTGTTAAGGCAAGAAAAGATTGAGTACGTGTTGGACACGTATATCCCGGTTACCCTTAAAGCTGGTACTCTGAGACAGCCACATTTGACGTAGCAGCACAAAAGAAGCATCAAGTGGATGCTTCCCAGGCTCAGTGTGTGATGTTGCTCGGCATGACTCCCAATATACATAGGCAACGTGAGAAAATGGATCTCTTCTACATGCTCCAACATCTGAAGGATTTCTTTAATTCTGAATCTCATTCTGAGATTTATGAAGTGATGAGATATCTGTTCAGATGCCGATTAGCTAAGGAAGGGAAAATTTCACCTCATGTGCTTAAGATGATAGGCTTAATTGAGAAACTTGGTAATTTAGACTTTGAGCTAAAAGACCGATGTTTTCGTTTATGCTATCTCCAGTCGCTCTCGGATTCATATTTTAGCTTCATTGAGAACTACAATATGAATAAGACGGATGTGACCATGCCTGAACTTCACAACGTGCTCAAGACTTTTTGAGTTCACTATCACTAAGATGGTGTTCAAAAGAAAGAGCAGGTAAAACAAGGATGTGTGCCTCTACTGTAAGCAGAAGAGGGCACAGGAAGAAGGACTATAAGGTTCTGGTTGCTGAAAAGGAGGCACTGGGTGCTTCTAGCACTAGAACATGTATGTTTGTTATTAAGATAAACATGTCCACTAATAGCGATAACTGCTTGGTATTGGATACCGAATTTGGCTCTCACATTTGCACTAATGTGTAAGAGCTCATATGTCATAGGACAGTTAGGGCGGGTGAAGTCGTCTTACATGTGGGAAAGGAGCAAGAGTTGATCCTGAACTTGTGGGGACTTATGTGTTAGACTTACCCTTTGGTTTTAGATTAGAACTTAATGATTGTCATTTAGTTCTTTCTATTACTCGCAACATGTATTTGTTGCATTATGGATATGATGTTCTTAATATACAAAATAAAAGACTCAAACTTAGTAATCATGAAAACCCGACTTACTTATGGCATTGTAGAACTTGATCATGTAAACGAGAAAAGAATTGCAAGGTTAAGAAAGTTAGACTACTTAACCCCATTCGACTATGAGTCTTAAGGAGATTGTGAATCTTATCTCATGGGCGAGATGATCAATAGACCCTTTTCTGGGAAAGGGGTGCATGCCAAAGAAGTCCTAGAGTTGATCTACAACGATGTTTGTGGACCATTGCCCACTCTAGCTAGGGGTCACTTCGGCTACTTCATCACTTTTACTGATGATTTCTCTAGATACGGATATGTGTATCTTATGAAACACAAATCCGAATCTTTTAAGAAATTCAAAGAGTACAAAGCTGAAGTAGAGAAGCAACTTGGTAAGAGTATCAAGACACTTCAATCGGATCGAGGAGGTGAATACCTTAGCCATGAATTCACTGATTACTTGAAGTTACATGGAATCCAGTCACAATGGACTCCTCCTGGAACACCTCAGATGAACGGTGTGTTCGAGAGGAGAAACCGCACCCTGTTAGACATGGTGAGGTCCATGATGAGCTTCTCCTCTCTTCTGCCATTCTTATGGGGATATGCGTTACAAACCTCAATTTACATTCTGAATAGGATTCCATCTAAATTGGTTGATCATACACCATATGATCCATGGTGTGGCAAGAAGCCAACTTTTACACATATCTAACATGGGGTTGCCCCGTGATTGTGAAAAGGATGCTTAGCGACAAGTTGGAATCCAAAGGTGAAAAGGGTTACTTTGTGGGATATCCTAAAGTAACTAAAGGATATTACTTCTATCTACCTGAGAAATAATCAATGATTGTTTCTAGGCAGACCAAGTTCCTCGAAGAAGACTATGTCTTTAAGGAATAAGGTCGTAAGCAGATAGAACTTGAAGAAATTCAAGAACCACAAATTAACAAAGAGATTGATATCTTGTCAAAGCAACATGACAAGGAATCAGTGGGAGCATTCAACAACTTTCACGGTGGGAGTCTTTCACTAGGTGATCGTCTTTCAGCCAGTAGGAGCGTAATTGGAGTTGGCTTGCCTGTGCAAGAACCTCCAAGTGGGCTGAATGAGAACAACATAGTTCAAACTCCCGCCCAAGACGCATCTGAAAGTATAGCTCTTGAGGACTCTCCGGACATTGATGAAATCGATGCACCACAAAATTTCCACGATCAGAATGTACAACCTGCACAACCACAGCTCCGTAAGTCAATTAGAAATCGTAATCCGCCCATTAGATACGATTACGTCTTGGAGGAACTCGATAATGTGGACAAACCGGATAAGGACGATCCTAATACTTATTCTGAAGCAATGTCAGATATTGATTCAGGGAAGTGGCATGAAGCCATGAAATTCGAGATGGACTCGATGTACACAAATCAAGTCTAGGACTTGGTTGAGTTGCCTAAAGGGGTTAAACCCATATGTTGCGATTGGGTCTTCAAGCGCAAGACTGATGCAAATGGCAAAGTACAAACCTACAAAGCTAGGTTGGTGGCAAAGGATTATAGTCAACGCTAAGGCATTGACTGTGATGAGACCTTCTCACCAGTTGCAAAGATCAAGTCCATTCAAATTTTACTTGCGATGACAACACACTATGATTATGAAATTTGGTAGATGGATGTCAAAACAACTTTCATCAATGGAAACTGTTGGTCTCGGTGCAAACGAGTCTTACACGTGTATGGGGGGGGAATACACGTGTTCAGTGATTTTAAAACTTTTCTTTACTGAGGTCAGCTTGGGTCAGGTTGTCCTGATGATTTGGTCATGAGAAGCACAGATTGCCCTGAGTCAAAGTCTATCTGAGACAATGATCCTGAGCTGCTTTCAGATACCTCAGATAATCCCAACTGATCCTGAGTTTTCAGAGTTACTGAGCTTACTTGAAAAGCTACTCAGATGTGCGGAATGGTTGGCCCTAAGTTTATACTCGTTTTATTCTTTGCTGAAAACCTTCCTTTTTAATGGAACAGTGATTAGGTTGTGATTCAGTTATATGCAACTTCAGTGGATTGATTCCAACTGAGTACTCTCCAGCGAAACAACGTATTCATACCATGGCTTATTGGTTTCAGCCAATCTGTCGAATATGGATAGAGTCATTTTGGGAAATTTTGAAGGTTTAGGGTTTGGAGCGATGAAGATTTTCTGGGCAAAGGGGTTTTTTATTTGCAGAGTGATTTTAGAACGAGGGTTTAATAAAAGGGGCTTGAATGGATTTTCAAGAGAATATATAGACCGATTCGTGGAAAGTCGTATCGATTTGATGAAAATCAACGGTTGAGATTGATCATCGATTAATCGGGTATGCGAAAGGACTCTCACAAAAAGTACGCCGCCATTTTAACCTCATTGGTGATTAATTGAATAGAGCAATTAATGACTATTGACCTTCTTCGGCTTTTCAAAGATCCCGCCCAAAACATTCTCTTCAGGTGTTATGTTATTTATTGCTAATGATTACTGAGTTTCACTTAAGCAATAAATGAGTTGCATGAGTCATTACTTCTTCAGACTAATTTCCCTCTATCAGTCTTACTGAGTATTGACCTTGATAAAATGTCAAGATGATCATCGAAGTAATTGAATGGGTTCAAGATGACATCGAAAATCTTGACCTTTAGTACAATTCGAGTTTCTTCAAGACTCGACCAAGATTTCCATTTTATCCTGAGTTTCTCAGTAGAATCCTAAGAAAACTTCATGCATCTGAAAACCTTCAATTTTTCAGATTTACTCTATATACACCGATCCAACATCCCTAATTCAACTGATAGTTCCCGAAATCTTGATTGACCCAATGGTTTAGTCAAGATATCTCTCGCTTATCAAGATGAATCTTCTCCATCCTGATGTCCTTTTTCAATATGATCTCTGATGAAGTTCCTTCTTCGGTTTGATTTCTCCTGACGTCCATGAAGGAAATTCATCTTCCAACAATGACATCTCAAATCTTCTTTCAACAGGGCTAATGATGTCTTCATTCATTTCGAGTGCTTTTTCTGCTTTATTTAAAAACAGATTAGATCGTGGGTACCCATTTGGTATAGGGTCCTACCAAAGTTATTTTGTACCTTTTGGAATCCAAATCGCCTCACAACTCTAATCACTTTAGAGTGGCTAATTTGTCTTCCATATACATCTACATACACATTTACTACTCTGGGTGCCTTAGCAGTATCCTGTGTATGAGTGCTAGCCTTAGCATGAACATGAGCCTTAGAGTTTTTCTTTGGTTCAGGTATTTTGTTCCATTGCTTTGGCTTCTGTGCAGCTGGTCTGAATCTTTGTTGACTTGGGTTCGTGTAACCTTTACCCTTAGGCAAGTGGGGGTTTAGGTTGCTGTCTTCAAATAGGGTCTTTCAAGTCGAGGACTTGGTCTCTTCAATTGAGAATGTCTCTCTTTGAGTGTTTCTCTTCCGAAGATTCCTCTCTTTGGTTCAGTCTGCAGATCCTTTTAGGTTTGCATTCTTAATTTTAGGCTTCAAGTACTTGCTCGAATTTTCCCATCGAGTGGTCGATTTTCTAGCCTTCACCGAGGTTTGGGCTTTCTTACCCGATCATTCGGTTTCTTCGAACCATAGGTCCTTTTCCTTGTCTAACACCTTGGGCATTTCTTGGTTCAAGTGTAGGTGCATTGGTTTAACAAAGATTGTCTTTTTGCTACTTGATGCAAAGATTCGGGATGACCTTGTGAGGTTCCCCTCGAATGTATCCCAATCCAGATTTTATAGTGGCAGGTCTCTGATAACTCTGAATTTCATATATTACTTTAGATGTAGTATTCAATAGAGTTAGCTTCTTCTGCGCACTATCCTCACATTTTTGTAGAGTTTCATGCTTCTCAGAGAGGTCATTGAACTTAGTTCTGATCAGCTGAATCTCTTCAGTGGATTTCTCTAGTTTATCAGTTAGGGTCACTATCAACTTCTCTTTCTCTGAGAGTTGTACTTTCAGAACATCCAGTTCATCAGTAGCTCCCATTAATTGAGAAGTGATTTCAGTATTGCTAGAGTCTTTCCACTTAAGATTTTCAGCCTTCAGTTCTTTGTTATGCTCTTTAGTTTCATTTAGCAGTTCTTGTAAAATAACATAGTCTTTCATAAGACTCTCAAAAGAATCCATCAGGTCAAATTGACTGTTTACAGTAGAACTTGATAACTCTTGTGCTTGTGTAGGAGCAACAACAGAGAAAGAAGAGTTTACCTCCTCCACAGCCATCAGACAGATGTCATCACTGTCACTTTCTAAGAACATTTCATCTGAAGAGCTAGATCCTTCCTTAGAGTGTTCTTCTTCTGCAACCATGGCTTTCTTGCTGGAGAACTTCTTGTCTCTCTTAGCTTGCCTTTCTCTTCTCTCCTTAGCACTCAGGTCTGGACAATCATACTGAAAATGACCTTTCTTTTGGCAGTTATAGCATATATTGGCATCATCATCCTGATCACTTTCCTCTTTGGACTTGGAGTCCTTTTTGGATGAAGATCCTTCAGCTTTCAGGTCTTTTCTCTTCTCAGTTGGTTTGTCCTCAGCTTTCTTCTGGTACCTGTGATTCCTGTAATAGTTTTTATATTTTCCATATCGACTATTAAGTCTTTCAAACCTCCTTGCCATCAGTGCTAGCTTATCCTCAAGCTCATCCTGATTTTTAGCAAGGGAGTTCTCAGACTCTCTAGTTTTACAGTTTTTATCCTTGGCTTTGAAAGCCACATTTTTACTAGATGATGAATCATCTTTGCTGTCAGCTTTCTTAGATTTCTTATCAATTACGAACTCATAAGCCTTCAGCTCAGAGAAGACTTGTTGGTATGGCATTGAATTAATATTTTTGGTGTTTTCAATCACCACTGCATGAATATCCCATTTCTTAGAATGACCTCTAAGAATTTTCAATGCTACTTCTCTCTGTGGATATCTCTTTCCAAGTGCATTCAGATCATTCATAATGCTAGTGAATCTGACTTCCAATTTGTCTATAGATTCACCATCTTCCATTTCAAAACTATCAAACTTTCCAATGGCAACTGAAAGTTTGTTTTCCTTGATATGATCTGCGCCTTGGCACATTACAACTAGTGTATCCCAAATTTCTTTAGCAGTATTACAATGAGAAATCATTCACATCACACCATCATCGATTGTACTGTATAGTGTGTCTTTGGCAATATAGTCTAGATTGACTAACTTCCTCTCCTCAGGAGTCAGTTGGTCATCAGACTTAGGAAATTCTGTCCTGGGATCATTTCTCTCATTTTCTATTCCTCTGGGATTCACCACAGTAAATTGGAATGGCCCTTCAGACACCACTATACACATACGTTCATGTTTAGAATACAGGTGAGTCTGCATTCTCAGTCTCCATAAATCATAGTTCTCTACTGAGAACATGGGAAGTTTCTTAGAAGACATTTTGTCTGAGTCTTTTAAGAATTCAGCAAATAAGATCTGTTCAGATAGACCACAAGTATTTTAGCAAATAAGACTTTGGTCAACAAAGCAGGTGGTCAAGTTGAACCACTGCTCTGATACCACTTGTTGGTCCCGGTGCAAACGAGTCTTACACGTGTATGGGGGGGAATACACGTGTTCAGTGATTTTAAAACTTTTCTTTACTAAGGTCAGCTTGGGTCAGGTTGTCCTGATGATTTGGTCCTGAGAAGCACAGATTGCCCTGAGTCAAAGTCTATTTGAGACAGTGATCCTGAGCTGCTTTCAGATACCTCAGATAATCCCAACTGATCCTGAGTTTTCAGAGTTACTGAGCTTGCTTGAAAAGCTACTCAGATGTGCGGAATGGTTGGCCCTAAGTTTATACCCGTTTTATGCTTTGCTGAAAACCTTCCTTTTTAATGGAACAGTGATTAGGTTGTGATTCAGTTATATGCAACTTTAGTGGATTGATTCCAACTGAGTATCAGTGAAAATATGTTTTCAGTTTAAAGATATGCAACAGTTAATAAATGCAAAACAGAAAGCAAAGTACACAGCAATTTATAGTGGTTCAGAGACTCAAGCTCCAACGTCCACTCTCTCTGACTCTTCAGAGAAATTCACTAATCACTTCCTAAGGTTTTCTGACTACCTCTGTAGTTTACTAACCTTTCTATTTTGAGCTTTCTGACTACCCCTGTAGTTTACTAACTCAAAACACACACAAGCTTTCTGACTATCCAAGATAGTTTACTCACTTCTTCTCTAGAGCTTTCTGACTACCTCCTTGTAGTTTACTAACTCTTTACAACTCCAACTTACCAACAATCACACCCAAACTACCTTACAAAGGGTTTGGGGTTTCTTGGTTGGTTTCCAACTAGGATGAGATATCCTTTACAATTAAGAACAATGCAAAGGCTAGGATATCTCGACTAAGCTTTGGATATATCTTATCAAGCTAGGCTTAGTGAAATGAGCTCTCTTCGATATAAAGCACTTGGGAAATTCTTGGGTTTTCGAGTGCTTCAACTTGCAATAATAAGTTTGAGCTCTTGAGTTGCTTACAAATTTCCCGTAACCTTCAATGTAGATGGTCACAAGTATTTATAGGCATACACCAAGGTCACTCTTGAAAAACTATCCGTTGGAAGAGATAACTTCATGAGTTTCCTCTTATGGTGTGTGATGAACGACTATATTTAGGGTTTGAGACTCCCTACCACATTTTAGGCAAACTGCTTTTCATGTATTTGGTCATCTTTTTGCGATGCGAACATAGTACTACTTTGAAATGTTTCATGACTGTCATTGTCAAGATCGATAAAAGCAAGTGTTGTCTTCTTCTTTTTGACTTTTATCTCTAGTTAAATGTAGACAAACTCAACGGCTCTTTTTGGTCAATATCTCTGAGTGATATAACCTTAACAACACTTTGTCTTAGTTCCTTTTGTCTGCATGAGAATGTCTTGGGCAATATCTATTTTTCTAAGCAATCACGTTTTTCTCAGGATTGTGTCCTTCAGATAGATATTTTCAGTGCCTCGGAACATTCAGGTTATCTTGAGCATTGAAGACATTCTTGAGTCTTGATAATTGGTATCTCTGCCTTGATATCCTTTGTCTTGATCTTGATCTTCAATCTTACATCTTTAGAGTCTTACGAGTCTTGATTGTCTTCGAGTCTTGAGTCTTCGAGTCTTGATGTCTTTCGAGTCTTCCACCGGATATCTTGTTGATTATCTTGAATCTTTATACCGAGTCTTGATTTCTCGATTTCATCTTGAGTCTTGATTCTCGATCTCATCTTGAGTCTTCAAATCTCGATTTCAATTTGAGTCTTGATTCTCGATTTCTCCGAGTCTTGATTTCTCGGTTCACATTGAAACTTGATTTCTTGAAACTTCTCGAGTCTTTAATCTTGAATTTAACCCGATCTATATCTGCTGACTATACATTGTGCAGATAACATCCTGAACACTCTAAAACTGAATCCTGACTCATTTATCAAGATTATCCTGAACATGTCATACTCAGGGGTTTTGGGATCTAATCAAAATCTTCTTTTATTAAATTCATCTCCCAACAAAAAACATTGATAAGGAAGTGTTTATGACTCAATCGGAAGGTTTTATATCTAAGCTAAACTCTAATCTGTTGGGGTTATACTGGAAAGTATGCTTTTACTTTGTATAAACAAACTGAATTTCTGTCTTATTTACTGAAATAAATTACTTATCACTGATGCTTTAAATATAATTGAATGTTACATATATTTACTGCATAACTGTTCAATAAATATTACGTGTTACATTGTAGTTAATTTAGTGATATCAGATCACAGAAGATTAAATTAACAGTCCCCTGTAACTAAAAGTACGTTGTTCACGACCTAGATGGAAATGAACAATCCATTGTGAAAGGTTGTAGTGTAAGGCTCAGATTGGCTTGTCTTGACCAAGAGATTACACTAGTGCATGACTGATGCACTGAATAGGACCTACGGGAGGATAAATTCTTCAGCACTGAATTAGGAAGAATTAGACCTCAGTGGTTCGTTATTTCTTAATCTTCGTCCTTAAATAGGATCGTGTGTGGTTAGTAATTATTGATTTGACTTATGACGGGTAGAGAATCAATGAGATTCAATACTTTATATCTTGGGCAATATTATTGGTCACATGCGATTGCTAAGATTTAATACGAAGAATCGTGTGCAAGTACGCTTGTTTGATTTGCCCCCTTGGGAGGTTCATTAGATTTATCATATCAAATCTTGCAAGTGGAATTAGTTTCCGGTATGGATAATAATGTTGAACCGTTCCTTGACCAAGGACAAAATATATTAATTAATGGAAAGCTATTTCAGTGGCTTGAATTAATTAATGGGCTAGATAATCTTAACCAAGGGAAATAATAACCGGGAGTCATATTAACAGTAATATGGGTTAAGATGGATAGTGCAATATTAATTATGTAGTGGGATTAATTAATATTTATGGGCTTGAATAATATTGTGGCTCAATATTAGATATTCAAAGTCTATTAGAAGGTCCGATCTTAATTCTCCTAAAGGCCCCTCAAGTAGCCCAAATATAATGTCCAATAACTGAAAAAAGGTGTTTAAAATAAAATAAATTATTGTTGCTAATTTTTTCATAATTTTTTAAAAACATTGAAGGAAGAAAGAGAAAAGATTTTCTTGATTTTCTTGGAAAGATTTTATGGAATATGTATTCTTGGAATACAAGATTATCCCATAAATTCAAGAAAAGTCAAAGATCCCATTTCTTCCCTATTTAATGTGATATTTTCGAAAATCCCTTAATATAGGGAGTTGGGATTTTTGTGGAATATTTTAAATATGGAGAAAAGAATATATTGGATATTGTTGGGAAATTTGTATTTAGTTTTGATGGAAGTTCCAAAACAGGTTGTAATAGGACCAGTCAGATCTGTTTGATGACTGATGATTTATAATCAGATTAAGATGACCAGCTGAAATGTATAGATAGCTGATGTAAAAGATAGGTCACATATTGAGGGGGAACTCAATATGTATAGGTCAGGTCAATTTATCAGATGACCAGATAAGGTCAGATGATCAGAAGACTAAACAAGTCAGAAGACAAGAAGAAGTCAGATGATCAGGTGAAGACTGAAGACACTGAGACTCAGAGAAACCTGAAGACTCAGAGAAACCTGGAGACTCAGAGAAACCTGAAGAATCAGAGAAGCTTGAAGACTCAAAGAAACCTGAAGACTCAGAGAAACCTGAAGACTCAGAGTAACCTGAAGATCAGAAGACTACCAGAAGATCAAGAAGACCAGAAGACCAGAAAACCTACATCAGCCGAGTCTGCAAATTGTGCTAAGATAATCTGCATCAGAAGACTCTATCAGGTAGACTGATTAGTCATCTGATCAGGTCAGCTCACACCTGGTGTTAACCAAAATGGTATACCAGATCATACGAATCTTCTACAAGAAGAATGTCAAACTTTTGTTGGTAGAACAAACACTGAAGTGTTAACCTGTGAAACCAATGAGAGAGCGACACGTGCGCAAAAAGGGCTGACAATGCGGGATTCAACGCTGTGGAGACAAACGGCTATAATCAATCCTTCGGCCACGCCGTTATTGTGGTCTATAAATATGGGATTGCTCTTCAAAGTGAAAAGGACATAAATTATCAAGAAGCTCAAACTATAGCAGAATTTCCGCACGAAGAACACAAATTTGAAGATTATTTCTAAGTGTTCATCCCATTGTTCTTAGCATAGAAATCTCATCCTCTAGCTTTTGGCTACATAAACACTAGGATAGATTTTTAGTTGGAAAAACAAAAAATCTTTACTCAAACTCAAAAGTTAGGTTAAGTTTGTTTTGCAAGATTTCAGACTAGGGTTTCTAGTTCTGATTTCTAGGATCGGTTGAGTGTGAACTCAGTAAATATCTGTTGGGTGTTGGACTAACACATTAAACTAAGTCCAGTCGGTTTAGTTGGTGCCCCTTGTGATAGGGAAGAGTGGACGTAGGACTGATTGTCTGAACCACTATAAAAAGTCTTGTGTGCATTTACTTGCTCTTTACTGCTTTACACTATTACACACAACCTAGACTTAAAACTGCATACATATTCTGAGTTAATATCAGTCTGCACCAAGTAACTGATCTGATCAGTTTGACAGTTTAGTCAGCTAATTGAAAACTGACTTGAGAATCTGATTTGATAAAACTGGTCTTTCACACGGGTATTAACTAGCTTCCGCACAATCAGTTAAACTGACAGATACCTAACTGATCTGCCCTCAGGCGCTCAGTAAGTTGAATATCAGTCCAAACTGATTCACTTGCACTCTGATCAGGAAAACTGCAATCACACCTGATCTGCACGAAAAAGTTTTCAGAAGTCTATTCACCCCTCCCCTCTAGACTTCTACCCTCACGAAACCCGTTCGGGACCTACAAGTGGTATCAGAGCAGTGGTTCTACAGACCACTGGCTTTGAGTATCATCGGTTCTTGAGGAAGAACCTTTGTGGTCACTTGAACTGATCTTGAAAAACTCTTTCAAATCTCATTCATTTTCAAACGCACGATCAGCATTGATAATACTTCTGGTATGTATCATGATTTGCCTAAATTTTCCATTGATGAGTATGCAGATTGGACAATATACATGAGCAACCATCTGGGATCAATAAGCGGCAGAATGATGGAAGTTATTGAACGAGGACCCATCATCATCTATCATTACAACCCAGCTGTTGGAGGTGATCCAGATTTTGCAGTTGGAAGTCTTGTTAGAAAGAGTCCTGCCCTGATGGATGCTGAAGAGAGAAAGTTGTACACTCTGGATACGATAGCCAGACATATAATCATGAAGACCATGGACAAGATAACCAAAGAAAAGATAAAGTATCTCAAGACAGCCAAACAGATGTGGGATACGCTTGCTGAGATGTGTGAAGGAAATGATCTGATTAAAGATAGCAGACTGCAAGTTGAACTGGTGAAATTCGAGAAACTTAAGATGCTGCCAAATGAAACCATCAATGAGCTCGATGGAAGAATCACCATGTCAGTCAACAAGCTACGGGAACTTGGACGAGAAATGTTAGATAAAGACATTAATTACAAGATCTTGAGATCTCTAACCAAGAAGTGGGATATGAAAGTCACGGTAATCAAGGATTGTCAAGATATTGCCAAGATGAAGCCAAGCAACCTGTTCCTGAGTCTTAAAGCCCATGAGTTCGATTTGATCGAAAGAGGGCAAGAAGGAGAAGATGAGTCGCCTGCTGAAGCCACACCCACCACATCAAAATCAGTTGCATTCAAAGCAGCCAGCAGCAAATCAAAGTCTACTGAACCTGTTGGAAATATTATAAGCCAAGCTAAACAGATTACTTTGCTAACCAGAAAACTTGAAAAATCTAACATTCAACTTGGTAAGTATCGCAGATTTTACAGGGATTATCAAAACAACAGAGGAAGAGATAGGAGGCCAGCTGACAGATCTCCAGAAAGGACCAGATCTGATGACCGAAGAGATGATCACAGAAAGGATCGCAGAGAAGATAAGAAAAGAGATGATCGGTCTGATGAAAGAAGAGACAACAGATCGAGAGAAGAAGTTCGATTATAATCGCATGTAAGTCAATCCCGACAGATTCTACAGATGCATTTAAAATGACTCACCGCGTAATAGTTCCGTGGATCGTGGAACATGTTTCAACTGTGGAGAAACTGTGTCATTACAAAATACAGATTGCCCAGGACGACTCCAAGAGAAAGAGAAGAGAAGTGGAACAGAAGAGAGCAACACTATAGAGACAGGAAAGCCATGGTTGCTGGTACATCAGGAATCGATGATAATTATCTGCCTTCTGAGGATTCTGGCTACTCATCAGTAGATGACTTCTGTCTGATAAGCAATGTTGATGATTTCTACAACCATGATGATCTGATATTCTCTTCTGATGATGAAATCTGTCTGATGGCTAAGGAGGAAGACCAATCTGAGGTAACCTCTAAACCTTCTGCTCTTTCAGTTTCCACACCAGCTATAATTAGCACACTGCTGGAGAGATTGACTTACTCTATTCTCGAGCAATTGCTTGATGATCTCTCTAACGCAGTAGACACTTATACAATAGTGGAAGCTGGAAACGATAAGCTAAGGATCAAAAATACTCAAATTTTGTTAAGGAGAATCTTTTAAAAGTAGGCTTTAAACTAAAATCATTTAACTTTCGAAAGAAGGTAACTGAAGAACTGAAAGTTCTGAAAGTTAAATCTTCTGATCAGGAGAAGCAGATTAAGGAACAACTAGCAATCAATAAACAACAAGCTGATGATTTTAAAATCTTACAAGCTAATTTTGATGAACTCTTCCGACTACATGAGAGTTTGAAATCTACTGAGGATAGTTTACGTAAGAAAATAGAGATTTTCACAAAATCTTCGAAAACCGTTCAGGATATGAACAACTATTTTCGAACGTCAACTAATAAGAAGGGAATTGGGTATGAAAACCCTTCTACATCCTCAAAAGCCCCATCTGGTTCACTTCAAAAAAGGTGTAATCAAACGAAGTTTATACGAGATACACATAAAGCAAAATATGTATCGATAAGGGAAAAGAGACTTGAACAAGTAAGGCAAGTGCCAAATCGAAAGGTAATGTAAATGGAACCCAACTGATTAACATCACCGAGGAAGGAATCAATGAAGAACCCAGTTCTTTCGAAGAGACCTCAATTTGATGAGAATAGGTAGGTATCGAAAAAGACAACCTATCAAAGGGAAATCTAATCTGAAACCTAATCAGGGTCAGCTGCCTAACAAGCAAGCTAAGGGTAAACTGCCAAGACCATTTATGCCAAAAAGGTATGAATTTTTTAATGGTAGCAGTCGTACCTACCCTTACAATCAGAAATCAAGGGTCTGCCAGACCGAGCCCCATCGGGTTAAAAAGAAGACAAACCAGAAGGAAAAATCCCAAGTCTTCGATTCGCTCAAGGCTCGCACAAATAATCATACTAATCAGAATGCATATGAAGAGATGTATGATTATGTCGATGTTTATGGGAGACAAATTAGGCCTTCTGATCTATCTGATTACAATAGAAGTGCTCTGTTTGTATGGATCCCTAAAACCACCTCTAACCCCTCAGGACCCAATCTTAAAGGGGTACCTAAAGCTCCGACTTGATTGCGAGTGTTCAAGCGTGGGTTTGGCCAACAAAGGAGGTGTACAAGCAACTATCTGGTGCATCGATAGTGGATGCTCAAGGCACATGACTGGAAGCAAACATCTCCTTAGCTCTTACAAAGAACAAGAAGGCCCACGTGTACTCTTTGGTGATGATAACTTTGGTTTTACCGGAGGATAGGAAACTTAGAAAATGATGATGTACAAGTTCTTTGGAGTCTCAGATGTCGAAGGTTTAAAGCATAACTCGTTATCGATGATCACAATTCTGCGACAACGGATTCAGTGTTGAGTTCTCGAGTGATCAGTGTACGATAAGGAATCGAGCTACTCAACAGATCTTGTTAACTGGTTCAAGGAAAGGAACGATTTACACAGCAGATTGGAACAATTGTCCAAGAAATGACAAACGATTGTTAAGAGTTCCAAAAGTAGCGATTGTCTCGCACAAAAGAATGAGTCATCCGAACTTTAAAACTCTTAACAAGATAGCAAGGATGTCTTTGGTTGAGGGACTTCCGAATGAGGTATTCTCTAAGGATCGTATACATGCCGCATGTCGGAAGGAAAAAAGGTTAAAGCCTCATTCAAGGGAATACGGACCAAAGATCCAAGAGAGTATCAAGAATCGCTCCATATGGATTTATTTGGACCCGATTACACCGGTCGATCTCGTGGACGCAAATATACTCGTAATCGTGGATGATTATTCCAAGTTTACGGGTTGTATTCTTGTATAAGAAGAATGAGACAACAACAAAGATACGAGCCGCTTTCAAGAAACTACAAAACGAAAAAGGGTGTCAAGATAGTGAAAATCAGATTAGATAAAGGTGCGAATTTTCAACTCTTTTATTGCGATTTTTGCACTAAGTTTGGTATCAAGATGAGACATCACCGCAAGAACGCCACAACAAAATAGAGTATCGAGCGGAGAAACAGAACACTCAAGGAAAGCCGCCGCACTATGTTGTTGAACATGCAACACCAAGCCGTTTAAGGCGTAAGCCATCATCATCTTGATGTCACACTCGTAAGCAGATGTTCTCGACTAAGGCTCACTACAAAACACCCTATGAACTGTGGAAGGGCGAAAAACCTCGTGTTTCTTACTTCCATGTTTTTGGGTGCAAGTGTTTCATACACAACAATGGGAAGAGTGGGTTGAAGACTTTTGAGGCCAAGTCGGATGAGGGTATATTCTTAGGATATTCCTCATCCAAAGAAGGCTTCAGGGTGGTTTACAACAAAGTAACCCTAGTCGTGGAAGAAACACCTCATGTGGTCTTTGATGAGACATCTTCGAACAAGAGAAAGTCCCCGTTAATGCTAAAGACCAGATCAACCCAAGCACGATGCACGTAAAATGGATCATTTAAGTATCAAGGAGAAAGAATCGTAACACGTAATGATTGTATATTCCGAGAACTTGATCTTGTTGATTCACCAGTCAATCGGACCCTAAGGTACGACATAACCGTTAATGAAGAAGTTCGGCAAACCGAGACAAGATCGGTGAACCATCTTGTTCAGGGGGAACACCTGAAGTTCCTACGGACAGACATTAGCACATGATGAGTCCAACATCAGCTGAGACATGTCCATATCAAGTGGATCATAATTCTGCACCACTCCCAATCACTAGTAATGAACTAATATCAGAAGAGGATGATGTTCTCCAAACAGATGCAAATCAGAAAAGAAGGACCTGGATAACCAGTCATCCAACTGATCTGATCATCGGAGACCCATCTGATAGAGTCAAAACTAGACATCAGATTGGTGAAAGTGCCATGTATTATTGTTATCTGTCTTTGAAGGAACTAACTGAAGTAGAGGAAGCTCTACAAGACGCAAGCTGGATTCTAGCCATGCAAGAAGAACTGGAACAGTTTGAAAGGAATCAAGTTTGGAAACTGGTGGACAGACCAACTCATCAAGATGTGATTGGCACAAAGTGGGTATTAAAGAACAAGAGAGATGAGAATAATATCATAACCAGAAATAAGGCAAGACTTGTTGCTAAGGGGTATTCACAATCAGAAGGAATTGATTATGATGAGACCTTTGCACCAGTCGCTCGCCTAGAAGCCATTCGGCTGTTTTTGGCATATGCTGCCCACAGAGGGTTTATTGTGTATCAGATGGATGTAAAGAGTGCATTCTTAAATGGGGTACTAGCTGAGGAAGTTTATGTTGAACAACCTCCAGGCTTTAAAAAGGCGACCAGGTGTACTATTTAAGAAAAGCTCTTTATGGCCTGAAACAAGCTCCTCGAGCTTGGTATGATACACTCTCTCAGTTCTTGATAGACAGTGGTTTCACTAAAGGAATAGTGGACAGAACCTTATTCAGAATAGAAGATGGAGAAGATATTCTTATGGTTCAGATTTATGTGGACGACATCATCTTCGGATCTCCCAACAAGAGTTTATGTGAAAAATTTAGCAAACTGATGCAAGGGAAGTTCGAGATGTCCATGATGGGTCAGATGAATTATTTTATGGGTTTACAAGTTAAGCAAAGTACAGAAGGGATATTCAGCTGCCAGGCAAAGTACACTAGGAATTTATTGGCTAAGTTTGGAGTTCAAAACTGTAAGGAAGCCAGAATTCCTATGATGACTGGATTCAAGATGGATCAAGATGGGGACGGTCAGAAAACTAATCAGAAAGAATATAGGGCTCTCATTGGATCTTTACTATACCTGACTGCCAGCAGAGCAGATATCACTTTTGCAGTAGGTGTATGTGCCAGATTTCAGGCAAATCCAATGCAAAGCCACCTGGAAGCAGCTAAGCGGATTCTTAAGTATCTGAAGGGGACAGTAAACCTTAGTTTATTCTACCCATCAGATGATAATCTAGAGCTTAGTGGGTATCCTGATTCTGATTACGGAGGTTGCAGAATTGACAGGAAGTCAACCTCAGGTACATGTCAGTTTTTAGGTAGTAAACTGATCTCTTGGTTTTCAAAGAAGCAGACATCAGTTGCGACATCTACTATTGAAGCAGAATATATGGCTGCGGGAAGCTGTTGTTCCCAACTGCTCTGGCTAAGTCAGCAGCTGAGGGATTACAACATTGTAGCTAAGAAAGTACCTATATTCTGTGACAGTAATAGTGCTATTGAAATCACTCAGAATCCTGTTCTACATACAAGATGCAAGCATGTGGATGTCAGACATCATTTTATAAGAGATCATGTTGAAAAGAAGAATATCAGAATGGAAAAGATCCATACTGATAAACAGAAAGCTGATATTTTAACTAAGCCACTGCTGAGATCAGATTCAGAGAATTATGCAATGAGCTAGGGCTTCTGGATCTCGGAGAAAGTGCACCAGAAATGTTTGGTGGACTGGTCTCCAGAACCAGTTGGTTAAGAGACTAACCAGGTTAAGAAGAATCAGTTGAGTTAGGACTCTCAACTGATCAGAAGATCAGACAAGGAACTGATCAGAAGATCAGACAAGGAACCGATCAGAAAATCAGACAAGGAACTGACCAGAAGTTCAGACAAGGAACTGATCAGATTAAGACATATCAGATTAAGGGGGAACTGATCAGATTGGAAGGTTATACTTTATAAGTCGATTAAGCTACGTTCAACAAGCAAGTTGTATAAGTTTAAGGCTACAAATCGCATAAGTAGAAGCAACACAACAATGAAATAATACAACTTTTCATTGATAAGGACCCAGAGGTCAGATTTACATTACAAGTTACAAGTACAAAAAGACCCGGATGTCAGTACATAAACCATAAACCATAAACCCTAAGCCTAACCCTAGAAAATGGGGGGAGAGAGGCTTTAAAGATTTTAGAGCCTGATGCTCTCTTTTTCCCCCAACCCTAAAAGGGGTGTGACAGGCTTTGAAATAATCCTGAGCCACCCTCAGAGCTTCGGAGTGAGGAGCGAGAGCGGCCTTGAAGGATTTCTAAGCCAGGAGCCCCTAGACCTAAAATCAATGGGCTCTCCAGCTGTTAAATGGGACACAAGTGCCAAAGATGTGGTCAAAAGACCATATGGCCACAAGTGTCGCATGCAAATATTGAGTTTGATATACGATGATCAGCTATTGTCTGATCTAGACCGTATACCAAACCCATGTTTTGTATCAGACTGAGTCTGTTGATGCTAATTTCGTCATCTCGATAGGCACACAAGGTGCATACGGTTAGGAGAAGTGCCTTCTCATTTGCTATAGCAGATCCGCCGCCTCGGTGGTAGAGAAGTTTGGCAATAATTGTATGTGTAATCTTCGATGACGACAAAAGCAGTAATAAGGGACACACAGGGTTGATTTGAGAAGCTGAAATCATTTGAGAAGGGTTAAAGGTTTTTGCTGGAAGTTTCACCAGAAATAAGGGTTCATCGAAAAACATGGAGTATAAGCTAAATAAAGAAGATGTATGGTTTATGTTGTGTTGTTTGCCTAAAACCCCAGACCAATTTATAGAAGAAAAGCAGGGGTATAGGTGCAAATTCACTTTCTCAAGACCCTTAGGAGAAATTTGCATCGCAAGAATAGCGCGTAAGAAACACGCGACTGATGGTTGGATGAGTTGACGGTGTGAGTTATCACGGCGTATCCATACCATTATTACGGAGTATCAAATCACGCCGATTTAGGGAATCGAAGCGACCTTTTGTCTCTCCGAAGTAAAAGCTTTGACGGGAAATGCCTAGGAAACGTGGCCTGAATAGAAGAAGACTGAATGTTGAAGAGGATCAGATAAGTGGATCAGATAAGTATCAGATTGGATCAAACAGGAATCTGATCAGATGAGTGGAATATTGTTGGGAAATACTAAGGGATAGGCTACCATCATTAAGGTCAACAAATAATCAAGCCAACCAGATCAGATCACAGTGGTAACTGATTGATTACAATATCAATCAGTCAGATACGTTTCTTATTCATCTCCTTCTGATCATCTTATATGCCTTATTTAAATAAATTGGCTTCTACTACTATTCTCTTAACTTTGTGACGAATGCACTGCAAAACATTTAATGCGGACATGGGAATATGTATTTAATGCGTTTTATTGCGAGTTTTCGAGTCCAAAATACGAGAAGTCTACTTTTCTCAACCGTGCGATTAAAACACTTTACGACCGACTAATCTCAGCCATTGATTTCAAAACACGGACACTTGAGTACTTATGGGAAGTTGTGCAAAGAGGTTTCCCTCGCATAATATAAACCCAAATCTTTCTCAGAAAACCTCTTTCCACTCCTTCGTCTTCTCAGTTTCTTAAAAGATCAAACTCTCAAAATCTTCAGAAATTACTTTCCAAAATCAATTGATTCTATTTTCACGATTACTCAAACCTACGAATCAATATCTGGTAATTTTTCTTTTAAGTACTGCATAAATTCACTCATAGTGGTTATTAGGTTTACAAATCGTGCTGCTATGTGTCTATAATTTATATCTGCATTGATCTATATGCTTATTTGCTTAATTCATGCTTAGATTGTTGGTTTGACTGAGTTTATTGAAATAGTTTACTCAAACTAATATCAGATTCGCATATCATACAGAAATGGCACATCTTATTTCACGAAAGGGCCAAGGCAAAAAGGTCTGGAATTTCGCATCAATGAAGAAAGATATCATTGATGAGAAATATGTGGAATTTTCGGTCACCTCAGATCCTGAATCGTTGGAAATTCTGGAGTGCCTGCGAGCGTGTGGTCTTGAACAATACTGCCATAGACATCAGAGCATAGTCCACACTCATGAAGCCCTAGAATTTCTGTATAATCTACAGAAGGATGGGGACATTGATGCTGATTTCATTTCTTCCGTCGGAGAATTGGAAGTAAGAGTCACGAATGATGATCTTCAGAGAATCTTTGGTCTCACTCGAGGAAGCATCAACCCAGAAACCTACACAACTGATGTAGGAGAGAAGGATTTTCTTGAAGCCGAGTTGTTGAGGCCAGTAAATAAGGATAATACACTTAATGTCAAAGCTCCTTACCTGAAGAGGAAATATCGCCTTCTCTTTGAGATTGTGCAGAAGGTGATTCTGTGCTCAACCTACAGTCTTGATGTTGTCACCTCTTATAAGATCAGTGTCATGACTGCAATCATCAAGAAAGCATCTGATATGGATTGGTTGGGTATGTTCAAGTAAAGACTGTGGAAAGACTCAAGGAAGTTCGATCTGAACGAGAGGAATTAAGTGTACTTATCCTCCAGATGCTCCTTCATACACAAAGTATCAATCATTCTGTCAGACAAGCTGCCAAATAATTATGAATGGAATGAGAATGGTACGAAGGTGTATCAAGCAAAGCACAAGGCCATCTTGGGCAAGAATGAGTCTCTGCCTGGCCAGTTTGATGAGGATTCTACTCCCTATGTGCCCAAACCAAAGGGAGAAAAGAAGGGAAAAGAAAAGGCAACTGCATCTTCGATACAATCAGAAGCGCAAGGAACGGCCATCCCAGAGAAGAGGTTGAAGAGGAAGGACCTGGCCAAGAAACCAGCTGCTCAACAGAAACGTCAGAAGAGAATTACTTCTCCTCTAAAGACTGCTCCTAGTCCTGCTCAGCAAGTTCACAGAATGGAGGATCTGATTCAGGTTGAATCAGAAAAGGAGATCGCAGTCAGTTCTGAGCACACTGCAAGTGGAGGTAGGGACGAGCAGATGCTCGAAGAAGAAGGAGAGAGAACTGTTATAGGAACTAAAGTGGAGCACTCTGAGGGAGAATCACCATCTGATTCTCTGCCTCTCACCAAAATCTTCCAGAAAGAAAAGATCACCTACACCCACTTCCAAATCACCATCACCATCAGCCTCTCCTAAAAAATCATTATCACCACCACCCTCTCCCCACAAAACATTCTCACCCTCACCCTCACCAGTCAGACCATCTCATTCACCCAAATCTCCCACTCCCCCAACCATTGAACCTGTTCAGGAAACTGAACCCCCTCTACAAGTGGTAACGAACTTGAACCTCAACAACCTACAGCCAGTGAACCACATATATCCCCACCTCACTCCAAATCCCCAGAAAAGATACCAGAACCTGAGAGATCTGACAAACGTATGTCCATCTCCCACAATCCCTTCAACACCAGAACCGTGCTTGCTTCACCTGATTCAGAAAGCCCTATTATAAGAATCATGAAGCAACGCATAAAGGAGTATCTGCTGGACCTGTGCCCTGAGTTGGATCAACACCCTGGCATCCAGCATCAGATAGAAGATATTGTGTTCTGGAGAGATATAAGATTGAAGAGCATCGAGGAGTTTCTGATCCTCATGAAATCTCTGGGCTCTGACTTTTTTGTAGAACTAGAAATGCAGTGTTTGGAGAGTGCTGGGATTGATAGTGCTGTTGAGTTGGCCTCTGAGGATGATATCAGATGGTTGATTCATGATAGGTTTGGGATTGCTGATAATAAGGAGGAGAATGTACAACCTCCTTCTCATACAAATCTTGAGGGAGCTGTCGATGAACCAAGAATGGGTGCTGCAGATGAGACCCAGCTTGGCAAGGCATCAACATCTGACCAGACTGCTATGCTGAGCTCCGATACCCTAAATCTTAGTTCTGAGAAAATTCAGGATGGGGTGAAGGCTGCCATTGAAGAGAAATTCACAGCTCTCACAGTAGATCTGATGAAGCGTTTTGAAGAAGAGCAAATGAGACTGGTTGACAGAGAAAGGAGTTTCACAGTTGAGAAGCTCACACAGATGCACAATGCCATCCTTTCTGATGTGATGCAACTGGTTAATCCTCTTGCTAAGAAGCTCACTCTCCAGTCTGATAAACTCAAAGTTCAGATGGACATGCTCAATGAAACACAGATTCTACTGGAAAGTGGCTGGGCATCCCTGGAGAAGACTGACAACCACATGGATATGGGTTGGAAGCATTTTGTGGCTTCTACAGAACGTGCAAGGAAGGATATTGAATTTGCTCTTAGAAGATTTCTAGCTCCCGCACCTTCTGCAACCGCTCAGATCACTCCTCTTGTTGTTGAGGAACTCAGGGAGGAGATGACAAGGCAGTTTATTGCTCTGAATCACAGGTTGTTCAAACTTTTTGATGAAACCAAAAAGGGGGAAGGACAAGAGAAAGAAGAAAAACAGACACAGATGGTAACCATTGCGTCTTTACCAGAAGCCACTGTATCTGACTTGCCTGAAGCCACTCCATCTACTGATCTTGTTGCTCCACCTGATGTTGCTCAACTAAAAGAGACTTTGGAGCAACATAGCAAAGAGCTTAAGGATCAAAGGAAGGAGATCACTGAGCAGAAGATAGCCCTTTCTGATGTTACTGCCATAGTGGATAGGATTGAAGACTTCTCTTGTTCTGTACAGCAAAGGATGGATTCTGATGATCAGACCAAGAGCCTTGAACTTGCAAAGAAACTTGCAGAAGAAGATGAACCTGAGCAGACTCTGAAGAGAAAGAAAGTTTAGGGCAAGATGTTGAAATCTACTGCTGAAGTTCAGAGACAAGGGAAATTATCCTCTACCAAAAGCAATATGTCTCCTGAACAAATTCAAGAGCAAACCAGACAGAGAATAAAAGAGGCTGCTAATAAAAGAGGCTGCCATTAAGAAGCAGAAGTTGGCAGAAGCTAAGGGACTAAACATCACATACATTCAAAGGAAGAGAAAGAATGAAGCTGCAGCAGAGGATATTGCTTGGGAAGAGAAAGCCTTTCCGGCACCAGTTAAAGACATCCTCTGTGCCTGGCTAGATCTGCTTCTAGAATGGGATCAGATCAGAGCAGAATGGTTGTGTGACGTGTACATCTTGGAGATAATTATGATTCATCAAGACCAGACTGAAAATGATGATGAATTCCGGAACTGGTTAGAAACGAAGTACCCAGACTTCTACCAGATTGTGATGAAGGAATGGAAGATCATGTCACTGATACCTGAAGCTCCTCCCTTCGAACAACTTCTTCCACCCATGCGTCCAGATAACAAGCTCGATACTCTCAAATTCAAGGATGCTTACTATGGATTTGCTGATAAAGGAGGGATTCATAGAAGAGAAAATCTGGACAAGCTGATGCAAAGGATTTACAAGATGTTTGGGATTCCCAAAGAACTTCAAAAGTTCAAATACTTCTGAAGAAGACAACTTGGAATCAGATGATAGGTACATTTTATGTAATCTGTAATGCTCACACCTATCTGAATAAAATATTCTATCTCTCTGATTCTAAGACAACATCTCATTGTCTTCTGAAGTGAGTACTGTTTTACATTATCTGCATTTCTATTTATGTTATCTGTTTTTCTGATTAAGTGTTTTGGTTCCATCAAAAAGGGGGAAATTGTTGGGAAATTTGTATTTAGTTTTGATGGAAGTTCCAAAACATGTTATAAGGAGGACAGAGACAGATCTGTTAAACCGATCGATGATTTATAATCAGATTAAGATGACCAGCTGAAATGTATAGATAGCTGATGTAAAAGATAGGCCACATATTGAGGGGGAACTCAATATGTATAGGTCAGGTCAATTTATCAGATGACCAGATAAGGTCGGATGATAAAAGAGACAAGAAAACAAGTCGAAGACAACAAGTCAAGACTTAGAGAAAAAGAGAAGAAACCAAGAATCGAGAGAAATTGAGACTCAGAGAAATCAAGACTTAGAGAAACCTCAAGACTCGAGTAACTCAAGATCGAGAGACTCAAGAATCAAGAGAAACGGAAAATCTACATCACCGGTAGAGTCTACAAATAAAGACAATCTGCAGAAGACTCTATCGGTAGCAGAGAAAGTAGTCACCACTACTAAGTGTTAACCAAAATGGTACACCAGATCATACGAATCTTCTACAAGAAGAATGTCAAACTTTTGTTGGTAGAACAAACAAACAGAAGTGTTGTAAGTGAAAGAGAGAGAAGACATGCGCCAAAAATCGACAATGCGGATTATTTTGGAGGAGACAAACGGCTATAATCACGCTTTCGCCACGCCGTTATTGGAAGACGTCACATCAAATCCTACAAAACCTACAAATATAGCGGAAATTAAAATTGCTCTCCAACAAACTCTTTGATTTTTAGTGGTCTATAAATATGGGATTGCTCTTCAAAGTGAAAAGGATGTAAATTATCAAGAAGCTCAAACTATCAATTTCCGCATACGAAGAACACAAATTTGAAGATTATTTCTAAGTGTTCATCCCATTGTTCTAAAGATAGAAATCTCATCCTCAAATTTTTGGTTGTTAGGATAGATTTCCGGTTGAACAACCAAATATTTAACCAAACTCAAAAGATAGGTTAAGTTTGTTTTGCAAGATTTCGTACTAGGGTTTTTAGTTCTTGTTGGGATATTTTAGTTTTGATTAATTATGCCAAAACATTATCAACTTGTGTTTTGAAGCTAATCAAGATAACAAGTTGAGGGGAACGAGAGAACAAATTGAGGGGGGGAACTCAAAAGTAGATGATCGAGATTAGACGAGGTCGCAGACGAGACCGATCAAGATCGATGAGAAGGATGAGTTCCGAGTTAATCGGGCAGAAACCGACTCGCAATGCGCTTTTCTAACATCAGAGGACATCAGCCGAATCAGAAACCGACATCAGCGGCCGATGGAGACAAAAAGACCGATCGATCGGTATAATCACGACGATCACGCTTAAATCGACCGATGATTGGAAGAAAATCACATCAAATCCTACAAACAAAAAAATATCGCGGCCACCGATGAAATTAAAATTGCTTCCGATGAAAATGATTTTTTGATTTTGAACAATGGTCTATAAATATGAGATTGCTCTTCAAAGTGAAAAAGGGGATCCATAGTAAATTATCAATAAGAAGATCAAACTGGATGTTACATAAAGTCGCAAACAACAAAGGCAAAAGGACAAAGAAAATGGAAGATTATTAAGATACGTAATATTCAAAGAACTATAAATACAAATTTGAAGATTATCCGCAAAGTGAAATTCAAATATCCCATTGTTCAAGAACAGCAGAAAAATTCATATCCAAATTTAGCAAGTTGTTCTTTTGGTTACAAAAACACTAGGATAGATTTTCCCAACCTTAGCATTGAGGCTAAAAAAATGAAAAACAACAAATATTTAACCAAACCTTAAAAGGTTGGTAGGTTAAGTTTGTAGGTTGAGTGTTAAACATCTAGCAATCCAAAAGATTTCGGCAATCCGTGAGAGGGTGATAAGGGTTTTTGAACTCGGTAAACATCTAGCAATCCCGAAAGGAGGGTCGGGATTGAGATAAGTGAGTGTGAACTCTAGAAACATCTATCGGCAATCCCGTGAGGGTGATATCCCGTTGTTAAGGGTTTAGTTGGTGGAGGGAAGAGTGGATTAAACTAAGTCCGAACCACTATAAAATCGTGTGTTCTTTCGGTTTATATTCTTACTTGTGCCCACATTGTTCTTAAAAAGGGAAGCCCCTCACCTTTTTTTTATATGACGTAGGACGTTTTGCTTCGCAGAGACGTGCAAATGGGTTTTCAAAAACAGACCATCAACTTTTTTTTTATATAAAAATGGGTTTTCAAAACGGACCATCAATTGGTATCGAGGCGGGTTGTTCAAAAGGTCTTTGTTTTTCAATGTGGATTTCCGAATCGATACCATCAATTGGTATCGAGCGAGGAGTTCAAACGCTCACAACTTTTCAAAGTGACCATGAACATATCTTTTAAATCAAAACCCGATCTCCGTAAAAGTGCATATATTTTAATGTTTTGGCGTCATTATCAAAAAATGCGTGATTTCGGGATTGGTTGAGTGTGAACTCAATAAATATATGTTGGGTGTTGGACTAACACATTAAACTAAGTCGATCGGTTAAGTCGGTTTAGTTGGTGCCCCTCAGGATAGGGAAGAGTGGACGTGGGGACGATTTGCGAACCACTATAAAAAGTCTTGTGTGCATTTTCTTTCTTTCTTTATTTTACACTATTACACACAACCTAGACTTAAAAGCGCATACATATTTCGAGTTAATATATCAAGATAACCGATCCGTCGGTTATTTAGTCGGTGATTGAAAACCGACTTGAGAATGATTTGATAAACCCGGTCTTTCACAAGTATTAATATCGACAATCAGTTAAACCGACAGATACCTACTTGACTGCCCTCAAAGGCCAAGAAGTTGAATATCACCAAATCGATTCCACTCGACGAAAAATCGCAATCACACTCGACCAAGAAGTCTATTCACCAAGTCTATTCACCCCTCCCTCTTTAGATTCACCGCCTCACGAAACTCGTTCGGGACCTACAGATATATTCAAGATTTCTTGGAGAGCAAGAAAAAGATTTTCCCATCTTATTCCTAGGGCAAAAATTGTCCACCCCTTGTATTATAAATAGGGGATGAATTTTTCATCCCTAGTGCAATTCCATATGTTGGAAAAATTAGAAACCCACAAAGGTGGTGCAACATAATTTTATTTTTCCTTTTTGTTAAATTGTTCGCGAGTTCCTACCACCAGATTGTTGAACAAGGATAAGGGAATACTTGAGAAGGTCTTTTGGTGTGTTCGTGTGAACGGGATCCATCTTCTCAATGGTTGTCACTCCGAGAGGTTAGTTCACGTAAACCCATAGCAATTCCGCATGCTTAGGATTTATGTGAACTGTTTATATGCATGATTTGTTGTTGAATTATTATTTGAATTAATATAGGATTAATTCATGCTAGTAATAATTGTTAGAATTAAATTTGTATTTAAATATTCATCCCGAATAGATCCAGGGCAATTAATTCCCCAACACCGTATCGAGCCTGGGTTTTCGCTCGAAGTTTTAAATTGTAATTTAATTCGTTTTCATTAAATTTGAAATTGGATAGTAGAATTGCTAGATCTTTTTTGCAGGTATCCAATTGTCATGGTATTTGATGAATGTTTATATTTATGCATGCATATAAATTGTGGTTTTTAATTCGATTGCATGCAATTCGTTTTTGCCTCGCGGAGAAAATCCACGCAGTAGATTAGGATTTGTTTGATTTGATCAATGTAATAGACTAGTCTAGATCTAGTTTTATTTATTTTTTGTAAATAAATTGTAACCGGATCGAGAACGAAGACGAAGAATTAAAACCAGGCAACCAAGTGCCCGGACATACGCGGGCCACGGCGTAAGCGAAAGACGACACGTAATTAATTAAAGGCGAAAAGGCGCGGGCACGGGACGCGGGCGACGCGCAAGCACCGGGCGCAGAAATGCTGGGCGAGAATTCGGCGACGGGGCAAGGCGGGACGACGGGCGGGGCTAAGCCGCGGCTTCAGCATGGGCGATGGGTGCGCACGGATCCCGTTGTTGAAAGTGTCGCCGAAGCGACAGTGGATGGCCGGTCAAAGACGTGGGCGTCAAGGAAGACGTGGATACGCGGTTCGACCGTGAGCTACCCAATGCCGGACGTCGTTTCGGACCTAGACGGAGGACGTTTTAAAGAACATGTTGCGGACGAGTGAGAGCTTTTCGATACGAACGATGAAGGCTATGAAGACGATTTCTCATGATCAAGACATGACAAATTAACCGTGACAATTGGATATATGTGTCAAATGTGTTTAATTTTTTGTTTTGATGTTTTGCATTATTTTATGCTTATTTAAATTGTGTTTAAATATGCGATGCATGAGAAAATGTTTTGAAAAATCTCACCTTCGAAAATTACTAAGTATGTTTAAATAAATAATTGACAATTTTATTCCGGATAATAAAATTGAATTAATTTTGACCTCCATGATTTATTTATTTGTGGATTCTTTTGGAGAAATTCTTCACCGGACGGCCAAAAGATAGATTTCACATGAATAAATTTCGAAAGGATGATTGTGGGTTATTATTAGTGGCGACGATGACCCTCCCCACGAGGCTCGTTCAAAACAAAATAATAATTCTGTATTTAATCATGGTTATTACTTAGGTATAAAATTGATATGCATATACTTCCCCGAAGTCCCTGTCAATTTTATATTGGTCAAGTGGGAGCCAACTATTAATCTGGATATTAAAGGTTTGTAACTGTTTTCTTGTTTGTAACCTGCTTGAATGTGTTTACATAATGACCCACCCCACGTGGCTTATTTAAACTGTTTTGAGATGTTGGCTGATGCATGTTCATATTGTTTGAGGTTTTAATATGATACATGTGATCGAACCTTGTGATATGTTTGTGCTTATACAAATTGTTATTTATTTCAGTTCAGCATGTCGTAACCTTTTAATCCACTGTTCAATATACTTAAAGACAATTTGCATACTGGTGAAAATTATATCGATTGGATTTACAAACTAAAACTTGTCCTAGCCGCATCACCATCCAAATGGGTACGTGATACACCAAAACCCGAAAAACCAGCTAAGGATGCCGGAATATGGGACGAGATGCAATATGGTGAATGGGAGCTAGCAAATGAATTGATGAAGGATACAATTCTGGCACATCTGTCAGATTTGTTGAAATGCCTTCACCAAGGATATGAGTCAGCTGCAGACATCTTGCAGAATCTCGAAGTGATGTTTGCACATCCGGCCGTATGGCAGTCCAAAGCGTGAAGCAAGAAATGGTTGAATTAAAAATGGAAATAGGAACGACTGCAAGGGAGCACGTTCTTAGGGCTACGGTGCTCTTTTAGGAGCTTGAGATCCTCGGCGAAAAATGTGATTTCAAGACTAAGATTGATTTCATTCTCCAATCCTTACCAAAGAGCTATAATCACCACTATCTTGAATATCTATTGGAAGATCTAGATTTTACAGTGGATGATCTTGTAAATACTCTCACTTTGGTTGAAAGGGAGATGGAGCGCGAGGAAAAGAACTTGGGAAAACAAAAATCTTCTCTTCATTCTAGGTCAAATGGTGGTAAGAATGATGAAAAGAGAAGAAAGTTAAACCAAGCAGACTCAACATCGAATAAGAGCATGGAATCAAGCATGGGGAGAGTTTTGGAGAGCGGCAGAGTAGGACACTGGAGGGCAGCCTGTTCCAATTCTTCTAAGAATGGAAAGGAAGGTAATTCTCACGCACTAGTTGTTGAAACTTGTTTAGCGGCGTATTCCTCCCATTTATGGGTGGTGGATACAGGATCCACTGATCATGTTTGTTTCACTTCACAGGGGTTCAAGCGGACCCGGCAACTTAGTGGGAGTGAGATCCTCATCACACTGGGCGATGCTACGAGAGTGGCAGCTGAAGCAGTGGGAGAAGTGCACCTGTCTTTTGAAGACAGAGTTTTAATTCTAAGAGACGTTCTTTACGTTCCTAGTTTTAGAAAGAATTTAATTTCGGTTTCTAAACTTTACCTTGATGGATATTCGGTTACTTTTGATAAAGTTGTTACCATTTCTCTTTATGATAAATTTATCTGTCATGGAACGTTGTCGAATAATCTCTATACAAATAACTGTGCACACCACTCACGAAATGCATCCTATAACACATCAATTGTTTCCGTTAAAAGAAAACGTTCATCAGATGTGAACGAGATACTTCTATGGCATCTCAGATTGGGACATATTAATCCAAAAAGGATTCAAAGGTTGGTAGAAGATGGTTCATTGGAGTCTCTCCGAGTTGAACCAATCCCAACTTGTGAATCATGTTTGGAGGGTAAAATGACCAAGAGGGCATTCGGAGCCAAGGGGAATAGAGCCAAAGAAGTGTTAGAAATCGTTCACACAGACGTATGTGGTCCAATGTCAATCAAAGCAAGAGGAGGTTATGAGTATTTCGTCACCTTTATTGATGATTACTCAAGGTAAGGCTATATTTCCCTTATGAAGCATAAATCTGAGACCTTTGACAAATTCAAAGAATTTAAGGCTCAAGCAGAGAATCATAGGAAAAAACGTATCAAGTCTCTACGATCTGATAGTGGAGGCGAGTACCTCAGCGATGAGTTTTTGAACTACTTGTCAGATGAAGGGATTGTATCCTAGCTAGCTGCACCCGGAACCCCTCAACAAAATGGGGTTGCAGAGCGAAGAAACAAAACTCTTTTAGAAATGGTTAGATCAATGATGAGTTATGCGGATCTACCCAAGTCGTTCTGGGGTCATGCCTTGGAAACAATGGCTTATATTCTGAACTTGGTGCCATCCAAATCGGTTCCCAAAACTCCCAAAGAATTGTGGACCGGGCGCAAGCCCAGTTTGAGACACATGAGAATTTGGGGGTGTCCGACCTATGTGTTGGACAAGGAAGCCGGAAAATTGGATCCTCGATCAGAATTAAGGCTGTTTATAGGATACCCCGAGGGAATAAAATGGTGTATGTTCTATGGTCCCGAAGATCATAAGGTGGTAATAAGCACCCACTTTAGATTTTTAAAAGAAGACTATATGAACGAAAGAAAGCCCAGAAGTAAGATTACCTTAAATGAGCTAAGGGGGCTAACCTCAGTGCCAACTGTACAAGATGACATACCAAACGACACACTTACACAACCGGAACCTCGTCGTAGTGGGAGGGTTGTAAGATAACCCGAGAGATTCATGGGGGTAGGAGAGTCCTCGGACTTAGTCCCCGGTTAAGATGAATCAGACCCATGAACTTACGACGAGGCAATCCAAGAAAAGGATGCAGTTTCTTGGCAAACAGAAATGGAAGCCAAAATGGGTTCTATGGATCATAACAGAGTGTGGGAGCTAGTCGAACCACTTAATGGGGTTAAACTCATTGGTTGCAAGTGGGTATACAAGAGGAAAAGAGGACCGGACGGGAAGGTGGAAACCTTCAAGGCAAGGCTTTTGGCGAAAGGTTATACTCAGAAAGAAGGGATCGACTATGAGGAAACCTTTTCACCTGTAGCAATGCTCAAGTCCATCCGAATCCTCTTGTCGATTGTTGCGCATCTCGACCTTGAAATCTGGCAAATGGATGTCAAGACGGCTTTCCTTAACGGAAGTCTTGAAGAGGAAATCTATATGCAACAACCTCAAGGTTTCATTGAAAAAGGCCAAGAACACCTAGTTTGTAAGCTCAAGAAGTCCATTTATGGACTCAAACAAGCATCCAGAGCTTGGAACCAATGTTTTGATCAAGTAATAAAGTCGTATGGGTTTGATCAAAACGAGTACGAAAGTTGTGTGTACAAGAAGCGTGTCGGAACTGCATTGGTATTCTTAGTACTATATGTAGACGACATTCTGCTCATCGGGGACAATGTAAAGGTGTTGTCAGATGTAAAGGCATGGCTTTCAAAACAGTTTGATATGAAGGACTTAGGGGAAGCCGGGCACATCCTTGGGATCAAGATCACTCGAGATCGCAAGAAAATGATGATAGGCTTATCGCAAGCTTCATATATAGACACTGTCTTGAAGCGATTCAGCATGCAGGATTCCAAGAAAGACTTTGTACCTTTCAGACAAGGAATCCATCTATCCAAGGAAATGTGCCCTAAGACACAAAAATAGATAGATGACATGAAAGGCATTCCTTATGCTTCGGCTGTCGGAAGCCTTATGTATGCAATGCTGTGCACGAGACCGGATATCTGCTTTGCCATTGGCATGGTAGCGAGATATCAAAGCAATCCGAGAAAAGAGCATTGGACGGCTGTTAAGAACATTCTGAAGTATCTGAAAAGAACTCGGGATAGAATGTTAGTTTATCAGTCAGATAGTCTAATCCCCATCGGTTACAAGGACTCGGATTTCCAATCAGACTTAGATTCCAGAAAATCTACCTCCGGTAGTGTGTTTTTCATGGGGGGAGGAGCCATGACATGGAGAAGCGTTAAACATAAATGCATCGCCAATTCTACCATGGAAGCCGAATACGTAGCTGCTTGAGAGGCAGCGAAAGAAGCAGTTTGGCTCAAGAACTTCCTAGTGGACTTGGATGTAGTTCCGAATTTGCCCAGCACAATCACTGTTTACTGTGATAATGTCGGAGCAGTTGCAAATTCAAAGGAACCAAGAGCCCACAAGGCCAGCAAACACATTGAAAGAAAATACCATCTTATACGAGAAATCTTTAAGAGATGAGATATAGAGGTAGCAAAAATCGCGTCAGAAGACAACCTAGCAGAACCATTCACAAAGGGTCTGCCTCAGAACACATTCGAGAGACATGTGGAAGGAATGGGTGTCAAG
Organism: Stenogyne calaminthoides; assembly: GCA_037126765.1. Taxonomy (NCBI): domain Eukaryota; kingdom Viridiplantae; phylum Streptophyta; class Magnoliopsida; order Lamiales; family Lamiaceae; genus Stenogyne; species Stenogyne calaminthoides. The sequence goes on along the minus strand of JBBCBC010000023.1, from coordinate 16,949,177 downwards.
ACCGTTGCCAATCTACTTTGAGTATAAGTGGGAGATATTATTAGGTTCGTGTAGGTGACATTAGATGTCACGCATTAGGAACTACACGATATATGCTGTAGTATACTTAAAAGCAGACTTTGAGTATAAGTGGGAGATTGTTGGGGTTATACTGGAAAGTATGCTTTTACTTTGTATAACCAAACTGAATTTCTGTCTTATTTACTGAAATAAATTATTTATCACTGATGCTTTAAATATCATTGAATGTTACATATATTTACTGCATAACTGTTCAATAAATAGTACGTGTTACATTGTAGTTAATTTAGTGATACCAGATCACAGAAGATTAAATTAACAGTCCCATAGACGGGTGCAAGCGTCGGTCATGGTCAAAGTTCATCACTCCACACATGTCGTGCGTATTGACCTCAAGTCAAAAGGAGTATCGCATCGCTCCCACTAACCGAGACACCCGTAGATACATATTGTGGACTTACATCAAACGGTTTCTCGGATGGGTATACCAATACCCTCTAAGGTATTTGTGCATCCATCATGAGATACCTAGTATCTCGTAGTAAGTGAGATCTTACTACACTCTCTAAGAGTATGATGCAGATCGCATACTAATCTCCATTGCATTATCAATATCCCATTCTTGATGATCCTTGATCGGGGCTATTTGAGAATCATGCTTATGTCATCTGAGTTCTCACAACCTCAATGACAGCAATGACTCATGGGAACACTTGCATGAATAAATGCAAACAATCAAACATAATATTCAAACAAGTGTATTGTCATACATTAATATTAAATGAACTATAATATTAAATCAAACTGAATATCATCGAGTATTATGTCCTTATAATAGATTGTCTCTAGGACACTAACACTACCAATCTCCCACTTGGACTAGAGTCAATCACCTACATGTCTAACCCCTAGACCATCAAATGTCTAGTGTGTACATGAACACTCAGTGTTTTGGTGAAATGATCTTCCAAATTAAATATGTGAAAATACATTTTAATTCCATTTCTCCTATCCTTATGTCTATCCTTGTGATCTCTCAGATCAAGTCTAGGTACATGCTTGTTTTTGTTTGCTGATCTCGGTTCCTTTGCTTGCACATTCGTACCAACGTTGTCATAATACAACTTTAATAAACAACTGGCACTCAGAACTACCCCTAGTTCTCTTAAGAACTATAAAATCCAGACAACCTCCTTGAGGCTTCTGATACAACAATGTACTCAACTTTGGTTGTTGAATCTGCGGTCGTTTTGCTTGGAACTATTCCAACTGACCGCCTCATTATTGAGAGTGAAACGCGTAACCGACCGTGATTTGTAATCATCACAAATCGGATTGGAAACTCAGGTCAAAACTTAACGGTCACTACTAGTCCCGATCATCCACTATAGACAAGGAAACATTCTTTAGTTCGCCTAAGATACTTGAGAATGGTCTTCGACAAAGAATCTAGTGAGACTCAATTTGGGATTCTCGTTGGTATCTACCAGTGATGTTGATAAAGTAGGCCACGTTTGGCCTAGTGCAAGTCATGGCGTACATGATTGACCCAATTGCATATGCATATGGGACATCTTTCATGTGCTTGATATCAGCTTCAACAGAAGAACAATCCTTCTTTGATAGCTTTATCCCATGATTTGCCGATAGAGATCCTCTCTTAGAGTTTTCCATCGCAAAACGCTTCAACACCTTGTCTATATAGGTGGACTGTGACAGCCCCAACATCCTCTTGGATCTATCCTTGTGGATCTTGATCCCTAGAATGTAGTAGGCTTCACTAAGATCCTTCATCATGAAGGTCTTTAACAACAAATCTTTAACGGACTGCATTAACGGGATATTGTTTCCCAAAATTAATATGTCAACGACATACCCGATTATGAAAATAATATTTTTCCCGCTGCGTTTAAGATAAACGCAAGGATCTTCCGAATTAATGATGAAGTCAAAAGGACTTGGTAGCTTCATCAAATCGGATATTCCAACTCCTAGAAGCTTGCTTCAATCCATAAATGATATCTTTAGTTTGCATACTAGATTAGAATTTGACTTAGATGTAAAACCTTCCAGTTGAGTCACAAACATTTCCTTATCAATGTTTCCATGGAGGAAAGTTGTTTTGACATCCATATGTCAAATCTCATAATCAAAGTGTGCTGCTATCGCAAGTAAAATTCGAATGGACTTGATCTTTGCAATTGGTGAGAAGGTCTCGTCACAGTCAGTGCTTTCACATTGACTATAACCCTTCGCTACCAACCTAGCTTTGTAGGTTTGTACTTTACCATTTTCATCGGTCTCACGCTTGAAGACCCAATCTCAACATATGGGTCTAACCCTTTTAGGAAACTCAACTAAGTCCCAGACTTGATTGGTGTACATCGATTCAATCTCAGATTTCATGGCTTCATGCCACTTCCCTGAATCAATATCTGATAATTTTTCAGAATAAGTATTAGGATCGTCCTTATCCAGTATGTCCATACTATCGAGTTCCTCCAAGAGGTAACTGCTTCTAATGGATGGATAATGATTCCTAATTGACTTACGGAGTTGTGGTTGTGCAGGCTATACATTCCGATCGTAAAAATTTTGTGGTGCATCGATATCATCAATGTCCAGAGAGTCCTCAAGAGCTACACTTTCAGATGTCTCTTGGGCAGGAGTTTGAACTATGTTGTTCTCATTCAGCCCACTTGGAGGTTCTTGCACTAGCAATCATACTCCAATTATGCTCCCACTGGCTGAAAGACGATCACCTAGTGAAAGACTTCCACCGTGAAAGTTGTTGAATGCTCCCACTGATTCCTTTTCATGTTACTTTGACAAGATATCAGTCTCTTTGTTAATTTATGGTTCTTGAATTTCTTCAAGTTCTATCAGCTTACGACCTTGTTCCTTAAAGACATAGTCTTCTTCGAGGAACTTGGTCTGCCTAAAAACAATCACTGATTATTTCTTAGGTAGGTAGAAGTAATATCCTTAAGTTTCCTTAGGATATCCCACAAAGTAACCCTTTTCACCTTTGGATCTCAACTTGTCGGTAAGCATCCTTTTCACAATCACGGGGTAACCCCATGTTTGATATGTGTAAAAGTTGGCTTCTTGCCACACCATAGTTCATATGGTATATGCTCAACCGATTTAGATGGAATCCTATTCAGAATGCAAATTGAGGTTTGTAACGTGTATCCCCATAAGAATGTCGGAAGAGAGGAAAAACTCATCATGGACCTTACCATGTCTAACAGGGTTCGGTTTCTCCTCTCGGACACACCGTTCATCTGAGGTGTTCCGGGAGGAGTCCATTGTGACTGGATTCCATGTAACTTTAAGTAATCAGTGAATTTATGGCTAAGGCATTCACCTCCTCGATCCGATCGAAGAGTCTTGATACTCTTACCAAGTTTCTTCTCTACTTCAGCCTTAAACTCTTTGAATTTCTCAAAAGATTTGGATTTGTATAAGATACACGTATCCGTATCTTGAGAAATTATCAGTAAAAGTGATTAAGTATCCGAAGTGACCCCTAGCTAGAGTGGGCAATGGTCCACAAACATCGTTGTGGATCAATTCTAAAACTTCTTTGGCATGCACCCCTTTCCCAGAAAAGGGTTTGTTGATCATCTTGCCCGTGAGATAGGATTCACAATCTCCATAAGTCTCACAGTCAAATGGGGTTAAGTAGTCTAACTTTCTTAACATTGCAATTCCTTTCTCGCTTGCATGATCAAGTCTACAGTGCCAAAAGTAAGTCAGGTCTTCATGATTACTAAGTTTGAGTCTTTTACTTTGTATATTAAGAACATCATATCCATAATGCAACAAATATATGTTGCGAGTAGTAGAAAGAACTAGATGACAATCATTAAGTTCTAATCTAATACAAAAAAAAGGTAAGTCTAACACATAAGTCCCCACACGTTCAGGAGCAGCTCTTGCTCCGTTCCCACGTGTAAGACGACTTCACCCGCCCTAACTGTCCTATGACATATCATTCCTTTCACATTAGTGCAAATGTGAGAGTTAAATCCGGTATCCAATACCAAACAGTTAGCTCTATTAGTGGACATGTTTATCTTAATAACAAACATACATGTTCTAGTGCTAGAAGCACCTAGTACATTCCTTTTAGCAACAAGAAGCTTATAGTCCTTCTTCCAGTTCCCTCTTCTACTTATAGTAGAGGCACATATGGTCTACCCGCTCCTTCTTTTGAACACCATCTTAGTGATAGTGAACTCAAAATCTTGAGCACGCTGTGAAGTTCAGGCATGGTCGCATTTATCTTATTTATATTGTAGTTCACAATGAAGCTAAAATATGAATCCAGAAGCGACTGAAGGATAACATAAATGAAAACATTGGTCTTTTAGCTCAAAGCCTGAATCACCAAGTTTATCAATTTGGCCTATCATCATAAGCACATGAGGTGAAATCTTTCGTCCTCTAGCTAACCGGCATCTGAACAGATCTCTCATCACTTCATAAATCTCATAATGAGATTCAGAATCAAAGAGATCTTTCAGATGTTTGAGCATCTAGAAGGGACCCATTTTCTCATGTTGCCTATGTATATCGGGAGTCATGCCGAGCAACATCACATACTGAGCCTGGGAAGCATCTTCTTGATGCTTCTTCTGAGCTAATACATCAAATGTGGCTGCCTCAGAGTACCAACTTTAAGGGTAACCGGGATATACGTGTCCAACACGTACTCAATCTTTTCTTGCCTTAGCACCAAACACATGTTTCGGTGCCAGTCCAGAAAATTTGGTCTAGCCAATTTAGTTTGTTTCCAAAACACATCTCAATAACAGTTATACATTTCAACTAACCAAGAGAAATAAAATAAAACGAGAATTAAATACATAATTCCTATGATCAATATTCAGCAATCAAAATAAATGTGGCCTTTCTTTTGTATTTATTTTGTCTCCATTATTTTCACATACTCAACGACCTCATCGGAAGAGTACGAATTTATATCAAATATAAATTGTAATGGACTAGAATCCACATTCCTACTATTACAATATCTGCTTGGACTGATTACTGCAATAGCATAATTGGTAGGTCTCCAAACCAATTGCAAAACTGCAATTCCTAGTTGATTGAACATAGTTCAATCGGATGCCCCTTGACTTTCGTTTCCCTGCTTGGGCTGGTGAAACAAAGTCAAGTCGATTTACAACCATCAAGAGGCGACACTACGTGTCCCTATAAAAGTCCCGTTAAATGTAGATCCGAGCAAAAGACTCGGGCCTTAAATACTCATTGGAACAAAATTTCCGGTTTACTTTTAACTTTGATGGAAGGCATCGTTCAATTTAATGAAAAATCATATTTTAGCGAGGATCATCTTAAAGGCGGGGTATTAATTGCTTAATCGAGATCTATCAATCTATATCACATTTGAGCAATTATTGGGCGCCGCCTACCTAAACAATTATAATGCGGACGTAAAATGCGTTAACATAATTTAAATTAAATCGTTAACCAAGTGGGAATTAATAACTCGTTTAATTCTTTAAACCATAATTTTAAAATCTAATTTTAAAATAAGTTTAATAATTAAATTCATTATTAATATTAGCTTTTAATTAATCCAATTAATTAGATTCGTCATTAGTTCAACTAATACATTTTATTAAAATAATTAACCATGTGAGATTTAATAATTCTTTTAAAACGAATTTTAAAATCCTATTTTAAATTTTAATTTGAAAATTATTAAACTTCAATAATTGATCAAATTAATTACAAATGAAAGTCCAACTTTTATTACTAATTCTTAAAATTAATCTTATTAACTTAAAAATCAGATTTTATTTATTGGTTTGCCAAGTGCTCAAGTGCAATTTCCAAAATTTGCATGGAAGGGCCTGTTTGAATCCAATTTGCAAAACAGCCCTCCCTCATCATAGCCCAGAAACCATTTCTCCAATCGAGACAACCGAAACCAACAATTAAACCTAGGTTCATCAGAATTAATCCAATTAGTCATATGAACAGTTAATTTTGGAACTCAGTTTCATCATACAATCTAAATTAGTCCAACTAATCCGAAAAAGGGACCCAAAATCGCATAGTGTAAGTTGCACCAACAAACAAGCAACAGGTACCGGCGCGTGCAGGCGAGTCGCCGCCGCCGCTTGGCGCGTGCGGGCGACTCGCCGCTGCAAACGATTCAGAAACGCGTACAAGCATCCATCACACCTCGTCTCAAATCGAATTGGAGATGAGAGTTGAAAATTGAGAGCGAGATGTCGGAAACTATTGGAATTTAGATGCACGTAAACACGTAAAACATGCACAGCGGAATTAGACAATTCACCAACAACGAACATATAATTGCAAGTATGAACACGAAAAATAGTAACAAGAAATCTTACAGCAACTCAAGAGCAGATTTCTCAACTACGGTATCCACGTAATCCCCATTTACAAATTCGCGCAGATTCGCCAGCGTTGAATCCCGAGATGAATTTGCTAGGAAAATTCTAACTCTAGATTTTATGGAGAAATTTGAACAACTGATAATTATGAATCCCAAGAGCTCATATTTATAGGAGAGACTCAGCTTAAATCTTAAGCTAGCCTAATTAGGAAATAATATCCATAATCCTTATTTTTATAAATCCTTAGGATTTATTTCTCCTTACAAATCTCTACGAATTTAATTTCCATATGTGAAAAATCTCTACGATTTATTTCCTCATATAATTAAATCCTACAATAATATTTCATATATTATTGTTGGGAATTCCTATTTAATTAAATCCAATTTAATTAAACATTAATAATAATTAATTCTAAATTAATCTATTATTAATTAATTCTCCATAAATTAAATATTAAATCCGATTTAACATTTAATCAACCAACTTTAATCTGTAAAGGGGACTACTTGTTGTGTGGCCCATAGGCCCTCATATATCGAGCAATTAGTCAAACTAACGGTCTTAATTGAACCCTAGACAATAAATCAGACATTCTCAATTTATGAGGTACGTTGCGAGAAAAGTGCAACTACCTGTAATAGAAATGTGGGCAATTGCGATTTCCTCCTTTCATTCACGAATACTCGATTTAGTCTTGAACATGATGAAGTGTCTATTCAAATAACTAAATCAATTTATCTCTAATCACTAATTGATCATTAGTGTCACACTTAGTCACAAAGTCTAAGTTGACGTGCATTGGCCAATGACTTAGATCCAATTATGATGAGAAGATGAGTATTCTCTCTAAATCCACTTTGAGGAATGAATCCATTTCTTGGCTCAACAACCACGCACATGCACTTCGTGATGAACTCAATCCAAGCCATATCTACCCATAGACGAGTGCAAGCGTCGGTCATGGTCAAAGTTCATCACTCCACACATGTCGTGCGTATTGACCTCAAGTCAAAGGAGTATCGCATAGCTCCCACTAACCGAGACACCCGTAGACACATATAGTGGAACTACATCAAACGGTTTCTCGGATGGGTATATCAATACCCTCTAAGGTATTTGTGCATCCATCATGAGATACCTAGTATCTCGTAGTAAGTGAGATCTTACTACACTCTCTAAGAGTATGAAGCAGATCGCACATCAATCTCCATTGCATCATCAATATCTCATTCTTGATGATCCTCTATTGGGGCTATTTGAGAATCAAGCTTAAGTCATCTGAGTTCTCACACACTTAATGACAGCAGTGATTCATGGGAACACATATAAGAATAAATGCAAACAATCAAACATAATATTCTAATGAGTGTAACGCCATACATTTAATATTAAACAAACATTAACATTAAACAAATACTGAATATTATCTGAGTATTATGTCCTTACAATGGATTGTCTCTAGGACACTAACACTAATAGAAACGGCCTGGAGTTCGCGAATCGAAGTGGGTCAAAAAAACGAGTTCAGAGAAACTCAGCGTCGTAGCCTCGCGGTGGAGTGTCGTCGCGAGGTTCGTCGAAGTAGGGGCTCGCCCAATCGAATCATCACTCAAAACGAGGACGCCACCATCTATATTGAAGGACACAGGACAACGCCGCCACGTGAGGGAGAGGCGATTCAGTTTGCGCCGTCGCGGATCCAATTCGCTCGATTTCAGGCCGATGCGGCGTCGCGAGGCCAAAGCGAGTCACGCGGCTTCGCCGCTGACTCATGCGTGGTCACGGATGCACGCAGGGACGAAAAAAGAAGACAACGTCGGAGCGAGACGGTGGTGGCGGATGGGTTTCCCAGAAAACCCTAATCTGGGTGAAGGAGACGAAGTGGCCAAAAACCAAAATAAGGGAATTGGGGATTTTAATCATATAAGCATACAGCCCCAAAACCAAACACAATTTTGGTGCGGTTTGGTCAAACCGATCAGCCGCACCAGCAGTTTTATAAAAAAAAATATAAAACCAATTCAATTAGCAATTAATCCAGGCTCTAATACCACTGTTGGAATTTAGAGGCACGTAAACACGTAATACATGCGCAGCAAAAATAAACAGTTCACCAACAACGATTAATTAATTGCATAATTAAATACGAGTAAACGTAAACAAAATTCTTACAGCAATTCGTACACGGATTCCTCAATTATGGTATCCACGTAAAAGTCATTTACTAATTTACACAGATCTGCTAGCGTTGAACCTCAAGATGAATTTGCTAGGAAAATTCTGACTTAGAGATTTTATGGAGAAAATATGAACTCACGTATTATGAATTCCCAAGAGCTCATATATATAGGAGAGACCTAGCTTAAATCTCAAGCTAACCTGATTAGGAAATAAAATCTCTAATCTTTATTTAAATAAATCTCTTAGATTTATTTCCAACATATAAAATCTCTACGGATTTAAATTTCATATATGACAAATCTTTACGATTTGTTTCCATATATATTAAATCCTACAATAATATTCCAAATATTATTATTGGGAATTCTTATTTAATTAAATTCAATTTAATTAAACATTATTAATAATTAATTCCAAATTAATCTATTATTAATTACTTCTCCATAAATTAAATATTAAACTTAATTTAATATTTAATCAACCTACTATAATTAGTAAACAATCATTACTTGTTGTGTGACCCATAGGCTCTCACATATCGAGCGATTAGTCAAACTAACGGTCTTAATTGAACCCTAGACATTAAATCAGACATTCTCAATATATGAGGTACATTGCAAGAAAATGTGCAACTACCTGTAACTGAAACATGAGTTATTACGATTTACTCCTTTCATTCGTGAATACTCAATTAAGTCTTGAACATGATGAAGTGTCTATTCAAATAACTTAATCAATTTATCTCTAATCACTAATTGATCACTTATGTCACACTTAGCCACAAAGTCTAAGTTGACGTGCATAGGCCGATGACTTTGATCCAATTATGATGAGAAGATGAGTATTCTCTATAAATCCACATTGAGGAATGAATCCTATTCTTGGCTCAACTACCACGCACATGCACTTCATGATGAACCAAACCCAAGTCATATCTACCCATAGACGGGTGCAAGCGTCGATCATGGTCAATGTTCATCACTCCACACATGTCGTGCGTATTGACCTCAAGTCAAAAGGAGTATCGCATCGCTCCCACTAACCGAGACACCCGTAGACACATATTGTGGACTTACATCAAATGGTTTCTCGGATGGGTATATCAATACCCTCTAAGGTATTTGTGCATCCATCATGAGATACCTAGTATCTCATAGTAAGTGAGATCTTACTACACTCTCTAAGAGTATGATGCAGGTCGCACATCAATCTCCATTGCATCATCAATATCTCATTCTTGATGATCCTTGATCGGGGCTATTTGAAAAATCATGCTTACGTCATCTGAGTTCTCACAACCTCAATGACAGCAATGACTCATGGGAACACTTGTATGAATAAATTGCAAACAATCAAACATAATATTCAAACGAGTGTATTGCCATACATTAATATTAAGTGAACTATAATATTAAATCAAACTGAATATCATCGAGTATTATGTCCTTATAATAGATTGTCTCTAGGACACTAATACTAACAAATGTCACTTAATATAGGTTTTCTATCATTCATATAGTCTTCTTCCAAATATCTAAAGTGTGTACTGATTACGGCCTTTTGATCTTCGGGACCATAGAACATGCACCCTTTTTTTCCTTCGGGGTACCCTATAAACAGCCTTAATTCTAATTGTGGATCCAATGACTGGCTTCCTTGTCCAACACGTATGCCGGACACCCCCAGATCCTTATATGTCTTAATTTGGGCTTGCGCCCGGTCCACAATTCTTTAGGGTTTTTGGGAACCGATTTGGATGGCACCAAGTTTAGAATGTAAGCTGTTGTTTCCAAGGCGTGACCCCAAAATGATTTGGGTAGATCCACATAACTCATCATTGATCTGACCATTTCTAAAAGAGTTCTATTTCTTCGTTCTGCAACCCCATTTTGTTGAGGGTTTCCGGGAGCAGTCAACCGGGATACAATCCCTTTGTCTGACGAGTAGTTCAAAAAAATTCATCGCTGAGGTATTCGCCTCCACGATCAGATCGTGGAAACTTGATACTCTTTTCCTTATGATTCTCTATTTGAGCCTTAAATTCTTTGAATTTATCAAAGGGTCTCAGATTTATGCTTCATAAGGAAAAAAAATACCCATATCTTGAGTAATCATCGATAAAAGTAACGAAATACTCATAATCTCTTATTGCTTTGATTTTTATTGGACCTACATACGTTAGTATGAACGATTTCCAACACTTCTTTGGCTCTAATCCCCTTGGCTCCAAATGCTATCTTGGTCATTTTACCCTCTAAACAAGATTCACAAGTCGAAAAAAGTTAAACTTGGAGACACTCCAATGATCCATCTTGTACCAACCTTTGAATCCTTTTCAGATGAATATAACCTAATCTTAGATGCCACGGAAGTGTTTCGTTCATGTCTGAAGAACACTTTCTTTTATGCAAAACAGTCGATGTGTTATATGATGCATTTTGTGTGTGGTGTGCACTTTTAATAGTATAGAGATTGTTCATCAATGTCCCATAATAGATACACTCATCATTTCGATAAATGATGTAATTCTTATTAGAAGAAACTAAGTATCTATCAAAAGAATTTTAGAAACTTAAAGTGAATTCTTTCTAAAACTGGGAACATAAAGAACGTCTCTTAAAACTAAAATTCTATCACTAATAGATAGATGCACTTCTTCCACTGCTTTAAGCAATACTTACGTAGCACTGCAGTACCTGCTACTCACGTAGCACTGCAGTAACCGCTACTTACGTAGAATTGCAATAACCGCTAATCACGTAGCATTGCAACAATTGTTACTTACGCAGCATTGCAGTATCTGCTATTTATGTAGCATTGCAATAACCGCTACTTTCGTAACATTGCCCATGGAGATGATGGTCTCACTCCCACTAAATCGTTGGATTATCCAGAACCCTTGAAACATTGGAACAAACGTGATTAGTGATTCTCGTATCCACTACCCACAAATGGGAGCATACGCCGCTAAACAAGTTTCAACAATTAGTGTTTGAGAATTACCTTTCTTCCCAACCTTTTTAGGTTTGGGACAGGCTGACCTCCAATGTCTGCTCAGACCGCAATTAAGCATTTTCGTTTGTCGGTCTTCTTCTTGACACCTCGTAATGTCATTCTCTACAAGAACAAATTTCGTATGGCTATCTGACTTGTTTTACGATTCTGGTGAGCGAAGAATTCGTTAAGATCTATCATAATAGCTACAATGATTTCCAAGTCCTGGTGTTAGTGTCGCAACACATCTGACGTTGAAGTCAAGATGATACACTTAGCCATTTCATTGGATCTTAACCACTGCTTATGATATTCCTTATCTTCCTCACATTCGTAGTTTTAACGAGTCTAGGTTTTTCAAGGACGGACTTTATGCGATTGCATGGTCAAGACAATATATAATTTCTAGTTTCCTATATAATTATATTGACTTAAAGTATATTAAATAGTGGATTAAAAGCTTGCGACATGCTGAACTGAAATAAACAACGGTTGTATAAATACAAAATTATCACATAATTCGATCACATGAATCATATTAAAATCTCAAAAAAATATGAACATGCATCAGCCAACATCTCAAAACAGTTTAAATAAGCCACGTGGGGTAGGTCATTATTTAAACACATTCAAGCAGGTTACAAACAAGAACAATTACAAACTTTTAATGTCCAAATTAATAGTTGGCTCTCACTTGACCAATATAAAATTGACAGGGACTTCGGGGAGGTATATGCATATCAATTTTATACCTAAGTAATAACCATGATTAAATACAGAATTATTATTTCATTTTGAACGAGCCTCGTGGGGAGGGTCATCGTCGCCACTAATAATAATTCACAATCATCCTTACGAAATTTATTCATGTGAAAGCTATCTTTTGGCCGTCCCGTGGGGGAAATTTCTCCAAAAGAATTCACAAATAAATAAATCATGGAGGTCAAAATTAATCCAATTTTATCATCCGGAATAAAATTGTCAATTAATTATTTTAAAGCATACTTAGTAATTTTGAAAGTGCGATTTTTCAAAACAATTTCTCATGCATCGCATATTCAAACAAATTAAATAAGCATGAAAAATAAAGCAAACATCAAAACAAAAAATTAAACACATTGGGCACATATATCCAATTGTCACGGTTAATTTTGTCATGTCTTGATCTTGAGAAATCATCTTCATAGCCTTCATCGTTCGTCTCGAAAAGCTCCCACTCGACCGTGATAAATTCTTTAAAATGTCCTTCGTCTAGGTTTGAGACAACGTCCGGCAACGGGTAGCTCGCGGCCCGGAACATGCATCCAGGCACACGTATAAGTCCGGACCAGCCATCCCATGCCCATCGCCCGACGTTCACTCGACAGGGATCGGATCGTAGCGCCACCCCCGCCGCCCGAAGTGCGCGACGCCACCAACTTCAGCTAAGATGTCGTCAAGTCCGCAGCGTCGGCCGCGACCCCACGCGGCGCCCGATGTCACAGATCTTCTATGGCGTGCCCGCGCACACCTCGGCTCGGTGCTCTTCCGACGCGACCCGTCTAAAGCACTCAGGCTTTAGCTTGCAGAGACGTCCGCACTTGTTCGCCATCTTCAGTTCTCCATTTTCGATCCGGTTACAATTTATTTATAAAAAAATAAATAAACCTAGATCTAAACTAGTCTATTACATTGAACGAATCAAACAAATCCTAATCTACTCGTGGATTTTCTAACGAGGCAAAATGAATTCGAACGAATTAAACAAATCATAATCTACTCGTGGATTTTCTCACAAGGCAAAATGAATTCGAACGAATCGAATTAAAAACCACAATTATATGCATGCATAATTAAACATTCATCAAATACCATGACAAATGGATACTTGCAAAAAAGATCTAGCAATTATACTATCCAATTTCAAATTTAATGAAAGCAAATTAAATTACAATTTAAAAAATTCAGAGCCCGAAACCGAGGCTCTGATACCAGTTGTTGGGGAATTAATTGCCCTGATCTATTCGGGTGAATATTTAAATACAAAATTAATTCTAACAATTATTACTAGCATGAATTAATCCTATATTAATTCAAATAATAATTCAACAACAAATCATGCATACAAATTCGTCACATAAATCCTACGCATGCGGAATTGCTAGGAGTTTACGTGAACTAACCTCTCGGAGTGACAACCGTTGAGAAGATGGATCTCGTTCACACGAACACACCAAAAGACCTTCTCAAGTATTCCCTCGTCCTTGTCCAACAATCCGGTGGTAGGATGCTCGCGAACAATTAACAAAAGGAAAAATAAAATTATGTTGCACCACCTTTGTGGATTTCAAATTTTTCCAATACATGGTATTGCATTGTGGATGAAAAAATCATCCCTTATTTATAATACTAGGGGTGGCCGATTTTTTGCCCTAGGAATAAGATGGAAAAATATTTTTCTTGATCTCCAATAAATCTTGAATATATCCAATATATTCTTTTCTCCATAATTAAAATATTCCATAAAAATCTCACCTCCTTATATTAAGGGGTTTTCGAAAATTACCTATTAAATAGGGAAGAAATAGAATTTTTGACTCTTCTTGAATTTATGGGATAATCTTGTATTTCAAGAATACATATTCCATAAAATCTTTTCAAGAAAATCTTTTCTCTTTCCTTCTTTAATATTTTCGAAAAAATTTGAAAAATAAGCAACAATAATTTATTTTATTTTAAACACCTTTTTCAGTTATTGGACTTTATCTTTGGGCTACTTGAGGGGCCTTTAGGAGAATTAAGATTGGACCTTCCAATGGATCTTGAATTTCCAATATTGAGCCACAATATTATCCAAACCCATAAATATTAATTAATCTCACTACATAATTAATATTGCACTACCCATCTTAACCCATATTAGTGTTAATATGGCTCCCGGTTATTATTTTCCACGTTTAAGATTATCCAGTCCATTAATTAATTTCTCGCGGTTAAATAAGCCACATAAATCCTACGCATGCGGAATTGCTAGGAGTTTACGTGAACTAACCTCTTGAAGAGACAACCGTTGAGAAGATGGATACCCCGTTCACACGAACAAACCCAAAAAGCCTTCTCAAAGTATTCTTATGTCCTTGTTCAACAATCCGGTGGAAGGATGCTCGCGAACAATTAACAAAAGGAAAAATAAAATTATGTTGCACCATCTTTATGAGTTTCTAATTTTTTAAACACATGGAATTGCACTGGGGATGAAAAATTCATCCCCTATTTATACATAAGGGTGGTGGCCGATTTTTAGTGTAGGAATAAGATGGGAAAATCTTTTTCTTGATCTCCAAGAAATCTTGAACATATCCTATATATTCTTTTCTCCATAATTAAATATTCCACAAAATCCTATTGTAACATAGATTTTCACGTCTAGGCTACAAACAAGTAATTAATAAAGTGATGAATGAACAATCAATGAAAACGCAACGAAGACAAGAACTTGTTGACCCAGTTCGTCCTGAAGGACTACATCTGGGGGCATACCAAGCCAGGATTATTCTACTATGATTTTTGTGTGTATTTTCGTCCCTCTTTCTCTTGAGGTTTGTCCTCTATTTATAATGATTACAATGTTCAAAGATAAAAACCCTAATGGGCCATCTAATGGGCCTTCTAAACAAGGAAATACAACATACATTAAATCTTCGTCTGGATCTTCAATAGATGTGTAAGATCTTCTGTTTCCATAATAAACACCGGGAATCTCTATCTTGATCCACTTTCCTTGCTTGTCTTCATTTTGACTCGCCTGCCGACCTCGCCTACGGGATGACCTTGAGGGAGGTCGCCCAATTAAGCGAGCTCGACTCGTCTTCTTCTTTGATAGCTACCAGGTCGCCCCACGGGGCCGACCTCGGCTCCTTGCACTTTATTGCTAAACCATGGTTGCCACGTCATCACCATTTGCCACGTCATCACTGTTTGTCACGCGACTGCTGACCGATTATTATGGTTACAACAATTGCCCCCAAGAGCGGGCTTCGACTTTGTTCGGAGGTCGGTTTTGATCTTTGTTCACATAAGAGTTCTGATTTTCGCATTTGAGGTCGCAATCTTTGACCCTGTGTATGCTCGGAATGCCTTCATGAGGTCTTGATCGTCACACTTTGATGATAATACTTCTAGTATTAAGTTTGGATCTTCAACTTCAGACTTGGATGTGTTTTAGCGGGCTCGATTCTCCCTTGTGCCCCTGTGTCCGGGGGTCTATCTTCTTGGTTTTGTTGTTTGTCAGGAGATTCATCTGAAATTGTTATTTGAGATCGAGCTCGTCGAGATGCTGGGCTCGTCGAGAGTCTTGGTCGATGGTTCATGCTGCGACTTGGTAGGTATTTGATTTTCTTTATTTGTGCCCGTACTTTGAGGTGAACCTCTTTGTACGAGTCTTCCCTGCGCTCGCACTTTGAGTTGAATCTCTTTGAAAAAGACTTTTCTGTGCTCACACTTTGAGTTGAATCTCTTTGTGCGAGACTTTTCTGTGCTTGCACTTTGAGTTGAATCTCTTTGTGCGAGACTTTTCTGTGCTCGCACTTTGAGTTGAATCTCTTTGTGCGAGACTTTTATGTGCTCGCACTTTGAGTTGAATCTCTTTGTGCGAGACTTTTCTATGCTCGCACTTTGCGTTGAATCTCTTTGTGCGAGACTTTTCTGTGCTCGCACTTTGAGTTGAATCTCTTTGTGCGAGACTTTTCTGTGCTCGCACTTTGAGTTGAATCTCTTTGTGCGAGACTTTTTTGTGCTCGCACTTTGAGTTGAATCTCTTTGTGCGAGACTTGTTTGTTCTTGTCGACGACCATTTCTGGCCGAGGGGTTCGTGGCTTGATGTAACTAGCCTTTGGGCCTTCCGTCAATGAAACTCATTTCTTTTTCTACCTTTAGCATGCCGACTTGATTTCCTTATGCGACTTTAAAATTACATACGTTCTTGCCGTTTATTTGGATGCGGCTTATTTACAAACTTTTGCTTAGTAGTCTTACAAAGTCGGGGGAGGACCGCACTTGCTAGGGTGGCGATCTCGCCGCCAGTATGTCGAAAGTCGTACCTCAGGGGTTCGATGTTTATTCATGCGACCTCCTTCGGTTTAACACCCAGAGATTATGAAAAGAAAGGTAACATTTTATTTGACTTATATTGACTTATGATAGATGAAACCAGTGAACCTCGCCGAGTAGGCGGAAAGCCGATGCCGAAGAGGCGGGCAGGTCGACGCCTTAGAGGTGGACATAAACATCGCCACGAAGACGGAATGCCAACGCCGAGGAGGCGGGCTAGTCGATGCCTTAGAGGTGGACATAATCATCGCCCACGGCCATGAATGCCAGCCGGCGAGGCGCCGGGTCGACGCCTCAGAGGTGGATTATAATCATCATCGCCACGGTTACTTTTAATGCCGCCGAGGAGGCTGGCCGGTCGACGCCTTTAGAGGCGACATAATCATCGCCATCGGCTAAGAATAATGCCGTCCGAGGAGGCGACATAATCATCGCCACGGCTACGAATGCTAACGCCGGAAGGCGGCCGGTCGACGCCGCTGGAGGCGACATAATCATCACCACGGCTGCGTAATGCCAGGCCGGTGAGAGCTGGTTGGTCGACGCCTTGGGGAGGGGGATATTCATCGCCACAAAGGCGGAATGCCAGCGCTGAGGAGGCAGGCTGGTCGACGCCTTAGAGGCGGACATAATCATCACCACGGGCGCGGAATGCCGGGCCCGAGAATACGCTCGGGTCGACGCTTTTGAGGCGACAAAATCATCACCGGTTGAATGCCGCCGAGAAGGCTGGAGCCGGGTCGACGCCTTTTTAGGCGGATATAATCATCGCCACGAAGGCGGAATACCATGGTTTGTTCGACCATTTGAGGAAATTCTTTGTGGGAGAGAGATTTAGGTTAAAAGACCCTTGAAAAATTTTGTAAAGATATTATTAGGAGGTCAGAAAATGTTTCTGATATTTTTTGGTAAAACTGATTTTTATCAGTGTTGAAAAGGAGACTTGAATTTCAAGATTATTAACAAGATCTCTTTCGATTTTTGTGTTTATAAAATAACCTTTGAGATTGCTGGGGTTTTGCCCCCCAGGATTGGGTTTTGATATCTGTTTAAAAACATCTTTCATGGATGCGTGAAGGTTTAGGATCCCTAGGGTCGTTCCCCAGGATCGAGATTCGATTCTTGTTTGTTTAGATCGTCTGTACCAGAGCGATTTGTTGTTTCAAGAATGTGAGAAGATTGGCCTATAGGTTTATAGTCATTTCGGACTGTATCGGTTTATAATCGTTTCGGACTGTTTGCCAGTGACTTGAATAACTTCCACGACTATGAATCGAGTTATTTTCTTATCGTCTTATTGACATTGCGATTTAAATTAACTTTGTTCTTTGTCGTCTTATGAAGTCGCGATAAGAATCGAGCCGTTTAGGCCGCGACCTCATCGACCTTGGGATTCAAAAGTCATGGCTACAATATGAGCTGAAGGATATTCCGAAATGTGACTTTAATCAAGTGTTTTAACTCAGTGTCAACTTGGATTGAGATATTCGTTTGATATGAAAAGGTCGTCTTTCGAAAACGTTTTATTGAGGTAACAACTCTCTTTGACTTGTGATTTGAAGGACTTATTTGTCGTCTTACTTAAATCGCGACTTTGATTGCCTCCTGGTTTGACCATTGTGCCTGTCAGGGTCGACAGGGTCATTTGTTTAAAAGTGCGACCTCACAAACTTGAGATTGTCGGGTTTGCTTGTCTGAGACCGTGACTTACTGAATTTGAGACCGCGACTTTGTGAATTTTGAGTATTTTAGCTTAGTCTCGTGATATTTTCCATATTTTATGTCATTAGTGAAAAGTAAGGATTTGGAGTTTGTTTTAATTAACCCTCCAAATTTAAACATGCTAGTTTGAGTCTTTAACGTCAACTAGTGTTTTGAAATTAACTCGAATAGCTCGATATATGAGAACATATGCCCCCGCCTTTTAATATATATGTAAGTATGAACACTGTGATATATACTAAAAGGAAGTAAATAAAATAACCACGACGCGAGTAAATTTAAAGCGACTAAAAGTAGATTTTTTTTTGAGTTGTCCCCGAGGCTTCGCCCGTGCAATTTTACTTTGCGTGTGTTTTTTTTTTTCCTCGCAAAAAAATAAATAAATAAATAACCCGTTAGATATCAAATTATCCACATAGCACGAAAATATTATTAGTATTTTTTTTTAAATAAAAAGATTGCGTCTTTTTATAAGAAGAAGCCCAAATTTGATAGGTAAATGACCCAAAATAAATGAAGCCCAAGTCTTTCGATTAATGCAGAATTTGGACCTCCAATTTAACTAACCCATAATTGGGTTCATTTAAATAAATGAAGCCCGTTCCATCTTTGAAACTTGGAGGTTCCTCACGAGGCCCATGCGCTGAGCTAGGTCACGAAGTCAGCTCTTCTTCCCTTCTTCATACGAGAGAAATTCGTCCCCATCTCCACCAAAACCGCACGCCTATCAGAAATCACGTACGCGCATCCCCGTTCACTTGCAGAAATCACGCACGCGCATCCCCGTTTTCTTGCAGAAATCCCGCCTCCCCCCAATTTTCGTTGACAGCATATCTCGTGCCCCCGATTTATGCATCTCCATTCCCGTCTGAAATTGCGCAACGCCGGGAATAGAGTCCCAATTTACTCGCCGGCTATAGGCGATGAATTGACATCATGGATTGCAGCGACAGAGGCGGCGAGATCCCGGGCTTCGGCGATCGTGCAGGCCTCAGAAAGGTGATTCGCGAGCGCTGTTTTACCGGTGATCATCATCCTCCTATTCCAACAGCTTGTTCACTGGGTTACCGGTGAAGAACGGCGGCTGTTCGCTGGGTTGTAGCTATAGTGTGCAGATTGTTTGGAAGACAACATTAAAATTGCCGTGTGTACGGATTATGATGATGGGGTTTGAATTCTTTTCGGTATTGTAGTATGAGTGAAGGATGTATTGTAGGAATTGTTAGAATTGCAAAAGTGTTGATGAACGGTTGTTCAGTGTGATATTTGTGAAATCTGGGAAGAATTCTGGATGAACAGTGGATGTTTCACCCAATTTTATTCTTTGATTCTCGATCATTTGTGTATGGGTCCTAACAAATATTCAGTGAAAATTCGTTAGATGTTTCCCACAGACGGCGTCAATTGTTGTAACATAGATTTTCACGTCTAGCCTACAAACAAGTAATTAATAAAGTGATGAATGAACAATCAATGAAAACGCAACGAAGACAAGAACTTGTTGACCCAGTTCGTCTTGAAGGACTACATCTGGGGGCATACCAAGCCAGGACTATTCTACTATGATTTTTGTGTGTATTTTCGTTTCTCTTTCTCTTGAGGTTTGTCCTATATTTATAATGATTACAATGTACAAAGATAAAAACCCTAATGGGTCATCTAATGGACCTTCTAAACAAGGAAATACAATATACATTAAATCTTCGTCTGGATCTTCAATAGATGTGTAAGATCTTCTGTTTCCATAATAAACACCGGGAATCTCTATCTTGGTCCACTTTCCTTGCTTGTCTTCATTTTGACTACTTTCTTCACGCCGCCTGGGGACGACGACCTTGAGGAGGTCGCCCAATTGCTTGAGCTCGACTCGTCTTCTTCTTTGATCATTTGTCGAATTAAGCCCCCGGAGGCCAACCTCGGCTCATTGCACTTTATTGCTAAACCATGGTTGCCACGTCATCACCATTTGCCACGTCATCACTATTTGCCACGCCACTGCTGATCGATTATTATGGTTACAACAAATCCCACCTCCTTATTTTATGGATTTTTCGAAATTAATAAGGAATAGGAATCCAAAATTTGGATCTTCTTAAATTTTTGAGATATTCTTGTATTCCAAGAATACATTCCATAATATATTTTCAAGAAAATCTTTCATTTCCTTATTTTTTCACAATTTTCGAAAATTCCCAAATAAATAACCAAGTGGGAGATTTCTTAAATTTCTAATATTGAGCCACAATATTATTCAAGCCCATAAATATTAATTAATCCCACTACATAATTAATATTGCAATATTCATCTTAACCCATATTACTGTTAATATGGCTCACGGTTATTATTTCCCGTGTTTAAGATTATTCAGTCCATTAATTAATTCAAGCCACTAAAAAACTTTATTTTAATTAATATTTTTTTCCTTGGATTAGGAATGGCTCAACATTATTATCCATGCCGGAAACTAATTCCACTTACAACATAATATATTATCACATTGATTTTCTGCCCATCATAAGTCAAAGCAATAATTATTAATTCCACACGATCCTATTTAAGGGACGGGGATTAAGAAATAATGAACCACTGAGGTCTAATTCTTCTATATTCAGCACTGAAGAATTCCACATGACCCTATTAAGGGACGGAGATTAAGAAATAATGAACCACTGAGGTCTAATTCTTCTATATTCAGCACTGAAGAATTTATCTTCATGTAGGTCCTACTCAGCGCATCATAATGCACTAGTGCAATCTCTTGGCCAAGACAAGTCAATCTGAGCCTTACACTTCAACCTTTCATGATGGATTGTTCATTTCCATTTAGGTTGTGAATTATGTACTTTGGTTACAAGGAACTTTTAATTTAATCTTCTGTGATCTGGTATCACTAAATTAACTACAATGTAACACGTATTATTAATTGAACAGTTGTGCAGTAAATATATGTAACATACAATCATATTTAAGGCAACAGTGATAATTAATTTATTTCAGCAAATAAGACAGAAATTCAGTTTGGTTATACAAAGTAAAAGCATACTTTCCAGTATAACCCCAATAGTATTGCCTGTATTGTTGTTCATGTAGTAACATTCATATTAGCATACAGTGAAAAATTAACTACATGTAGTAACATTCATATTAGCATACAGTAGAAAATTAACTACAGGTAATAACACGCAGAAAACACAATTAATGAAGTAACACATATTTTTGCATACCGTAATAATTAAAAGTTCATGAAGTAACACACTTTTTTCAATGCAGTAACAACCACACACATATTTTTTTCGAATATAATCACAACATGTTTATGGTCTCTGGTAACACTGCGAATGAGGTATGCATTTTTTACCTGGTACTGATGAATTAGCTGATTTTGTTAGGGTTACTATTAAATTTTCGGAATTTTCCATGTTTTCTGAATTTTCCATTGTTTTTCTGGTGCTTTTCTTCCTGGTTTCTTCTTTGCGATTCGATCTGCGTTGTGTTTTTTATCTGTGTTTGTGATTTTTGAGTGTTAATTAAGTTTGGTTTCAATGAAGCCATGATCGGTTTTTTGATTTTGATCTATGAGCTGCGTTTTTTATTTTGTTTTCAATGGAGACCCGCGTTTTTTTGTCGGGTGACCCGGGTCCATAGGCGACCCGCGAGTTTTTTTTAATTTGTTCCCTTTTTAGCTTAGATTGCACATAAGATTAGTGTGCAATATTTCACACAAGACTTTCTCTTGAGATAATTAAGTTACTCACACAATAAAAAGTTGGACCGAAATTGTAGTATTAATTTAGTATAAATTAAGAATGTTAAATCATGGAAGATGTTAATTAAACCATGAAATGAACTAAAACAACAATACAACATGTACAAATAATCTTAATAAACAAAAGAGTAAATAAGTATTTCGATATACACATTATATCTATATCCATCTATATAAGTACATGGCTATTTAATTAATTTTTCTTTTGAAAACACTACTTAATTAAAATTAAAATCCTAAAGATCATAATTACCAATAGGAGATATTCCCAAGTAATATGAAAAAAACTTGCCGTAGTATAGATATTGATTTGATCAACTAATGTTACGAAATTTTTTAAGAAATTCTATAGCTAGAATTATGGGCCGAACTTTAAAAAGTGATATGTTTAGTTGCCCATATCAATAATTATGGCATAAATGAAATAATTGAAATTAAATCTTGATTAATTAATTCAAAACTAAATATTTAAAATATCATAGATTATTGTTTTTTTCCTTAATCATGTAACCATAATTAATGACCCAATTTTAAATCAGATGATATTTTCTATTTGAGGAAAATCTTAATTAATTAGATAAGTTACGGAAGATGAATCAGATGGATAATTTTTTACTTAGTATATTAATTGATTTAATTATTTTCAAAAATCAAGGGATTGAGTTTTGATTCGGAATCTGAGTGTACTGATAATAATTTATGCACATTAATTATAATTAAATGGACTTTGACTTGATATTTTTTGTAAATATATTATAAATCAATTATCATTTATTATACACATTATATTTAATTAATGCAGGAATGTTGATAAACAAATACAAAATCCATATAGTATTAGTACGCACCCTTTAAAAGTATCGGATATTGAAATTATCTAAATAGTATTAATAACATCAAAACTTATATAGATCAAAAGAAAACGTGCATATAAAAGAAGAACGGACTATACATTGATAGGTTTAAATATAAAACATAAAGAAATTTATATTTCTAAAAGAACTTTAAAAAAAGTGAAGATTGTCTTTGCAGATGCATTCTTCAACTTTCCAAACAGTCCACTTGCAATGGTACTCTCGATATATTCCGCAAATCTGTTGATTAAATAAACGAACAATATCAAGGAGAATGGAATAGGTTGAAAGAAACATCAAAAGAAAATTGAAAGAACTAATATTTCGCATGATGAAATTATCATCTTTACCTTAATCCATAGAAGAGAACGGAAGTAGATGAATCTACGTAAGAGACGACCTAGGTTATAAGAACCTGCAGAACAAAACAAAAAAAATAAACAAAAAATTGTTAGTGAACAACTACGAATCAAGAAATACGATTAAAAATTAAATATATTTGACACAATAGATAAATAATAATGATCTCGTATTAAAGATGATGACAATCATGAATTTGAGAGAAATCGAGAAATGAAAAAAACAGAATGCAGAAATTGTGAAATGGAATGGAGAAAAAATGAATGAGAGAGGTCACAATTTATAGGAAATAGAAGACAAAATCAACGGCTGAGATCAAAGCAACACTCTAAATGAATGATATTATAGGGATTTGAAATAGAAGAATGTGGCTTTGCCACATCATTTTATTACTTGACACATCATCTTATAGAAGTTTTGCATTATAAAGATTATAGATATAGATTATAGATAGATTATAGATATAGATGGAGTGTGTATTTAATATAAATTAATGTATATGTTTTGAAGAGTAAGTATTTTAAATATATCAACCACATAAATAGGGGGTGATTTCATAATTAATTAGATAAAATATAAATGGAAGTGTTGGGAGATGAATTTAATAAAGAAGTTTTGATTAGATCCCAAAAACCCTGAGTATGACATGTTCAGGATAATCTTGATAGATTGAGTCAGGTTTCAGTATAGATTGTTCAGGAAGTTATCTGCACCATGTATAGTCAGCAGATATAGATCATGTTAGATTTTGAAGACATCAAGACTCAAGAAGTAAATCAAGACATCAAGACTCAAGATGTCATCAAGACATCAAGACTCAAGAAGTTGATGAAGACATCAAGACTCAAGAAGATTTGTCAAGACAATGAAGACTCGGTGAAGTTGTCAAGATATCAAGACTCAAAGATGTCATCGAAGACATCAAGACTCAAGATGTCATCAAGACATTGAAGACTCGGTATGTCATCAAGACATCAAGACTCGGAAGATATCAAGACCCAAAGAGTTATCAAGACTCAAGAAGATATGAATACTCAGTATAACCTGAATGTTCAGAGGCATTGAATATAATCTATCTGAAGTCTACTAAAACTGAGGAAAACGCAAATATTCAGAAAAGTAGATATTGCCCAAAACATTCATATGCAGACAAAAATGAACTAAGTCTAAGTGTTGTTTAAGGTTGTCTAATTCAGAGAGATTGACCAAAAAAGAGCCGCTTTTGTTTTGTCTACATTCATCAAGACAAGAACCAATCGAGGAAGACAACATCTGATTTTTATCGACAATCGAAAAAAAGCGATGGGACCTCTGAATCATGTCAAGTAGTACTAAGTTCCAGATGTAAAAATTGGTGATTGGCTACATGATTTTGATATTTCCTAAAACATGCAAGGGAGTGTTCAAACCCTAAATATAGCCGTTCATCAAACACCAGAAGAGGAAACCCTTGATACTATCTCCTCCAACGGATAGTTTTTCAAGAGTGACCTTGGTGAAGTTGCCTATAAATACCAGTGACCCTTTACATTGAGAGGTTACGGGAAATTTCAAAGCAACTCAAGAGCTCATTCGTATTATTGCAAATTGAAGCACTCGAAAACCCTAGAATTTCCCAAGTGTTTCACATTGGAGAGAGCTCACTATTCTAAGCCTAGAGTGATAGATATATCCAAAGCTTAGAAGAGATATCCTAGCCTTTGCATTAGTTCTTATTGTAAAGGATATCTCACCCTAGTTGAAACCAACCCAATACCCAAAACCCTTTATTAAGGTAGTTTGTGTGTGTTTTGTTGGTGAGTTAGAGTTGTAAAAAGAGTTAGTAAGATACGGTGAGTTAGCCGTAAAACTCTAGAGAAGAAGTTAGTAAGCTACTTGTGGTAGTCGAACACTTGTGTGTGTTTGAGTTAGTAAGTCGCAGTGAGTCGGCCTGTAAAACTCAAGGTATAAAAGTGAGTAAGCTTCAAATTGAGTTAGCCGTAAAGCTTTAGGAAGTGGTTAAGGAATTTCTCTCGAAGATCGAGAGAGAGTGGGCGTAGGAGCTTGAGTCTCGAACCACTATAATTCTTTGTGTTGTTTTGTTTTCAGATCTTGCATTATTATACATTTGCATGTTTTTCATCGAAAGCATAGTTCATCGATATACGATTGGAACCAATCCAATCGAACTTGCATCAAATTGATCACGACCTTAATCATTTTTTTTATTGAAGGGAAGATTTTCAGCAAAGCTAAAACGAGTATAAACTTAGGGCCAACCATTTCGCACACTTGAGTAGCTAGAACAGATAGTTACCAAACTGAACTAACTCTACTGAGGGTTCACTAAGATATTTATCTGATCCAAACGCCTCAGGATCTATGATAAACTCGGGCTCAGTTGGGCTAATCTGAAGCTTCTGAAAGCAGCTCAGGATCATTGTCTCAGTAGACTTTGACTCAGGGCAATTCGTGCTTCTCATGGCAAAATCATCAGGATAACCTGACCCATCTGACCTCAGTGAAAGAAAAGTTTTAAAAATCACTGAACACGTGTATTCCCCCCCATACACGTGTGAGACTCGTTAGCATCGGGACCAACAAGTGGTATCAGAGCAGTGGTTCATTTTGACCACTTGCTGTGGTAGCCATAGTCTATTTTGCTGAAAGACTTTGGTGGTCTACTGAATAGATCTGTTTGCTGATATCTTACAAGGCTCTGTCATCATGCCTTCTAAGAAACTTCCTATGTTCTCTGTTGAGAGCTATGACCTATGGAGATTGAGAATGCATGCTCATCTGTATTCAAAACATGAAAGAATGTGGAGAGTGGTTTCTGAAGGACCATTCAAATTTACTGTTGTGAATCCTTAATCACCGATAATCGAGAGGAATGATCCCAGAGATGAATTTCCAAAGTCTGATGATCAACTTACTCTTGATGAGAGAAAGTTAGTCAATCTGGACTACATTGCTAAAGATACTTTGTATAGCACTATTGATGATGGTGTTATGGGGATGATTTCTCACTGTGAAACTGCAAAAGAAATATGGGACACACTTTGTTATATGTGTCAAGGCACGATCATATTAAGGAAAACAAACTTTTGTTGCTATTGGAAAGTTTGATAGCTTTGAAATGGAAGATAGTGAATCCATTGACAAACTTGAGGTCGATTCACTAAGATCATGAATGATCCGAGTGCTCTTGGGAAAAGATACCCACAGAGAGAAGTGGGTAATCGAAAATTCTTAGAGGATTATCTAAGAAATGGGATATACATCTTTGTGGTGATTGAAAACACCAAAAATATTGATTCCATGCCATATCAACAAGTTTTCTCCGAACCGAAAGCTTATGAGTTTGTGATTGACAAGAAAACTAAGAAATCGACAAAGAAAGATGACTCTTCATCTAGCAAGAATGTGGCTTTCAAAGCCAAAGAGAAATCCTCAGAAGTCTAGAGAGTCCGAGAACTCACTTGTCAAAAATCGGGATGAAAGCAGGAGGATAAGCTAATCTTGATGGCAAGAGAGGTTTGAAAGACTAAATAGCGAGATATGGGAAATATAAGAAATATTTACAGAATCACAGTACAAGAGAGACTCGTGGTCGAGGGGACAGATACACTGAGAAAAGGAAGGACCAGAAAGCTGAAGGATCCTCATCCAAGAAGAAGGACTCCAAGACCAAGGAGAAAAGTGATCAGGATGATGATACCAACAGATCTTACAAACCGCCGAAGAAAGGTCACTTTCAATATGGTATCTGAAATGAAAAGCTAAAGAAAGAAAGGAGAGACAAGCCAAGAGAGACAGGAAGATCTCCAGAAGAAAGCTATGATTGCAGAAGAGGAAGAACATTCTGAAGAAGGTTCCAGTTCCTCAGATGAAATTTTCTCAGACAGTGACAGTGATGATGTCTGTCTTATGGTTGTGGAGGAGGTAAATTCTTCTATCTCTGTTGTTGCTCCTACACAAGCACATGAGTTCTCAAGTTCAACTGTAAACAATAACTTTGACCTGATGGATTCGTTTGAGAAGAATCTTATGAAGGACTATTCTCAGGTTACAAGAACTACTCAATTTGAAACTCAAGAGTAGAACAAGGAACCGATCACGAGAATCAAGTGGAAAGACTATAAAAATGCTGAGATCACTTCTCAATTGATGGGAACTACTGATGAACTGGATGTTCTGAAAGTACAACTCTCAGAAAAAGAGAAGGTGATAGAGATCCTGAATGGAAAATTAGAGAAATTCACTAAAGAGATTCAGCTTATCAAAACTGAGTTCAATGACCTCTTTGAGAAGCATGAAACTCTAAAGAAATGTGAGGATAGTCTTGCAGAGAAAGTTAGCTCTATTGAATTCTCGTGATCTAAAGTGATAGATGAAATTGAGTTATCAAAGACCAAGAACTATAAAAAAGCCGGATTGGGATACATTCCGGGGAACCTCACAAGGTCTTGAATGTCGCTTCTAGTAGCACCAAGATCGCTCTTTGTTAAACTAGTGGCATCTAATCTTCTTACTGAAGAACTGCCCAGAGTTTTAGACAAGGGTAAAGGACATATGGTTTCAGAAAAATCTGAAGGTTCAGGAAGAAAGCCCAGGACCTCGTGAAAAGGCTAGAAAAACCCGAACACTCAAGAGGGAAATTTTCAAAGCCAAGATTGCCGAAGCCTCGGCTAAGAATACCAACCTAAAGAGATCTCAAGACCGAACCATCAGAGGAATTTTCGAGAAGAGAAACACTCAAAGCAGAGATATTCTCAATTGAAAAAGACCAAGTCCTCGACATCGAAAGACCCCAATTTCAAAGACAGTAACCTAAACCCCACTTGCCTAAGGGTAAAGGTTTCCTTAACCCAAGTCAGCATAGACAGAGACCAGCTGCACCAAAGCTAAGACACTTGAACAAAAGGCCTAAACCCAAGAAGAACTCTAAGGCTCATGTTCATGCTAAGGCTAGCACTCATGCACAGGATACTGCCAAGGCACCTAGGGTGGTGAATGTGTATGTAGATGTTTATGGGATACAAATCAGCCACTCTAAAGTAATTAGAGTTGTTAGGCAGATTTGAGTTCCAAAAGGTACAGTTAACCTGGTAGGACCCTACACCAAATGGGTACCTAAGAACTGATCTGTTTTTTTCGGTGAAGGAAAAAGGCACCGAAATGAAATGAAAACAAATAAAGACCGATGAGTGGAAATGAACTGCTCTCTTTGTATGGTATCTGGACAGTGGATATTCAAGACATATGACAGGATATAAGCAACTAATCACTGACTATGTTGAGCAAAAAGGCCCTCAAATAACATTTGGAGACAATTCCAAAGGACAAACTGAAGGATATGGAACTCTCGAAGTTGACTCTGTTCATATCCATGGTGTTTCATATGTGTCAGGTCTAAAGCATAACTTGCTTTCTATCACCAATTCTGCGGACAAAGGATTCAAAGTGTTGAGTTCTCAAAGAACTTATGTTATGTAAAAAGACAATACTTCACGTAAAATTTTCTCGACCGGTACTAGAAAAGGAAATGTGTATCTTGGTCGATTGAGTTCAACTCCTAAAGATACATGTTTGGTTGCAAAAAGTTCCATTGATACCAGTTGGTTGTGGCACAAAAGAATGAATCACTTAAACTTCAAAACCCTGAACAAACTTGCAAGATTAGCACTTGTAAGGGGGCAACCCAATGAAGTGTTCAGTAAAGATCATGTATGTGATGCTTGTCGGAAAAGAAAAACAAATCGAGCATCTTTTCAAAAGCAAAGTAGATGTTTTCTATCGATAGAATACTACAACCTGTTACATATGGATCTCTTTGGTCCAAGAACACCGTGAGCACTAATGGCGTAAAAAATACACACTTGTGGTAGTTGATGACTACTCTAAATACACATGGGTCATATTTTTACTCAAGAAGAAAGAGACTCGAGATAAAACTACGAATCCATCGAAAAGGCTCAAGATCTTGAAAAGAATCTGAGTGTGGTCAAAATCGATCGAGATAAAGGAACCGAAGTTTATCAATCATATCATATCGATTATTAGACAAAGAAATGGAATAGCTCATGAAACATCACCGCAAAGGACCCCACAATGTAATGGTGTTCTTTGAAAAGAAGAAATATGACTCGAAAAGAAGTTCGCAAGGACAATGATTGTTTGAAGTCGATATTCCTAAGAGATTTTGGGTGAAGCTATCAACACCGCATGCTACTCTCGTAATGCATCCATGCTTGACCAAGAACCAAGGAAAAACTCCATATGAGCTATGGAATGAAAGGAAGCCTCTTTGTTTTTTTCTTTCGTGTTTTGGTTGCAAGTGTTTCATACACAATAATGGTAAAGATCAGTTGAAAACTTTTGATAGCAAAGCTGATGAAGGATCTTAGGATATTCTGAAGTCAGTAAAGCCTTCGGAGTTTACAACTGTAGGACTCTTATTGTGGAAGAAACACCATGTTATTTTTTTATGAATCTACTTGTGTTCGGAAGAAACAGAACATGACTTCAGAGAACCGATCAAGAGAATCACCGGACTTAGCCGAAAAAGAATGATAAAACATCCTCTGGACCTGAAAAGAAGAAGTCAGTCACTTTCTATGAATGGAGTGAATCAGACTCAGACAAAGAAGTTCAGGATGGAAAAACTTAGGATGGTGAGACTCGGGATGGAAATTCTCCACCGGGAAGGAAAGCCAACACCTGAAGTCGACCAATCTAAACATACACCGGTTCTCGGACTCGGGTATGTAATGCCGATGAAGATGTGGTCACAGCTGAGGCAAACTCTGAATCTATCAACCAATGGGGAACAAATGTCTCTAACAATGTTCTGAATTAAATTTCCCCTGAGGAAGATGATTCTCTTTCTCCTTTTCTGTTGTTCCCTGAATTTAATGAACTACCCGAACCTAAACATTTCGATGTTGAGGATACTCTCAAGGGGGGAACATCCAGAGAAAATGGTTGGATAGTCATCCTACAAGTCGATTGTGGGTGATCTATCGATGGTGTCAAAACAAGAAGGTTCCATGGAGAAAGTGCTTTGTTTCATTTGCTTCCTATCTAAAAAAAGAACTCATCGAGATTGAAGAAGCTCTACAAGATTCATTTTGGATTATTGCTATGCAAGAAGAGCTGAATCAGTTCTCAAGGAATGAAGTTTGGGAGCTAGTGGATAGACCTAAGATGCATAATGTGATTGGAACTAAATGGGTGTTCAAGAATAAGAGAGATGAAAACAACAACATTGTGAGAAACAAGGCAAGGCTAGTTGCACAAGGTTATTCCCAAGAAGAAGGCTTGGATTATGATGAAACTTTTTTGCACTGTTGCAAGATTAGAAGCCATCGATTGTTTCTTGCATATCTTCGCCCACATGAAATTCACGATCCATCGGATGGATGTGAAAAGTGCATTTCGAATGGTGTGCTTAAGGAAGAGGTTTATGTAGAACAACCTCCCGGGTTTGAGATAGAATGACCAAGTTTCTGTGCTCAGAAAGCCTTGTATGGTCTTAAGCAAGCACCCCGAGCATGGTATGATACCCTTTCTTAGTTTCTTACTGACCATGGTTTTATCAAAGGAACTGTTGATAGAACTCTGTTTAGGATAGAAGATGGGAAAGACATATTACTTGTTCAGATTTATGTAGATGACATCATATTTGGATCTCCAAATCATCAGCTGTGTGAAAAGTTTTCTACCCTGATGAAAGGAAAGTTTGAGATGTCAATGATGGGGGAGATGAATTTCTTTCTTGGACTTCAGGTGAAACAAACTAAGGAAGGAATTTTCATCAATCAAGTAAAATACACCAGAGATCTGATTGCAAAGTATGGTGTACAGAATTGCAATACAGTTAGAATTCCTATGAATACTAACTACAAGATGGATCCTGATCCTGAAGGCAAATCAGTAAATCACACTAATTATAGAGGGATCATTGGATCACTGCTATATCTCACAGCAAGTAGGCCTGATATAACATTTCTTTGTTGGGATATGTGCAAGATACCGTTAATCCTAAGGCTAGTCACATGGAGGCCGCCAAAAAGATTCTCAAATATCTTAAAGGCATTGTGAATAGAGGATTATGGTATCCGGTGATGATAACCTTGAATTAACCGGGTTATTCGGGAGATCGATTATGGAGGATGTAGAATTGACAGAAATCTACCCGGGAACTTGTCAATTTCTTGGAAGTAAACCGATATCATGGTTTTCAAAGAAACAAACCTCAAGAGTAACCAAGATTCATCAAATTTGAATACATGGTTTGCAGGAAGTCACAGCATGCATTCTTTCGCTCGCACAACAATTGAGGGATTATAAGATTATAGCCAATGAAGTACCTATATTTTGTGATAATAATAGTGCAATTGCTATTACACAAAAATCTGTATTACACACCGATGTAAGCATGTTGATATCGGACATCACTTCATCGAGAGATCATGTTGAGAAGAAAGACATCAGAATGGAGAAAATTCATACTGATAAACAGAGAGCTGATATCTTGACTAAACCTTTGGCTGAATCAATATTTCAGGAACTATTAGTTGAATTAGGTATGTTGGATCCAGGTGAATAAAGCAAAATGAAAAAAAAATTTGAAGGTTTTTGGATGCATGAAGTTTTTCGTTTTTTTACCGAAAAACTCGGGATAAAATTGAGAATCTTGAACACCGAAGTCTTGGGAAAACTCGGTTATCCTCAAGATCAATACTCAAAGATATTATATCGACATTTTATCAAGGTCAAAACTCAGTAAGACTGATGGAGAAAATTAGTCTAAAGAAGTATTGACTCATGCAACACATTTATTGTCTAACTGAATCTCAGTAATCATTAGCAATAAATGACAAAACACCTAAAGAAATAACTGGGCGGGACCTTTGAAATCCACGAGGAAAGTCAATAGTCTGTTGGAACAGTAATTAAATGCACTGTTCATTAATCACCAATAGGGATAAATTGACGGCTTAGTATTTGCGAAATCGTCCTTTCATATACCCGTTTTAGTCGGTTTTTAATCTCAACCGTCGATTTCTTCATCTACGCGATTTTCCATAAATCAAAACCCCATATCCATTTGAAAAAATTTCTTTCAAAAGCTCTATTCCAAAAAGCCTTCATCTTCACAAACACTCTGCTTCGAAACACTCGATTGCCCAGAAATTTTCACCTATCTCAAAACCCTTCACCAGAAATTCTCCAAAAATGACACTTTCTGTATACGATAAACTCGTCATTTCCAATAAACCTTGGTACGAATATGTCGTTTCTCTAGAAAGCTCATCCAATGCAACTCACGAGGAGGAGGCGTTGCATATGATTCGTTTGGCAAAGCTTACATGCCTGGTCGCGAATCAACCAGAGGCCAAATATGCAAAAGAGGTAATTGAGTTTATCTCTAATATGCAGTTAGATGATGAGAATTGCATAGAATCTCAGATTACAGTCTCGCATTTGGAGCATGGTTCGAAATATGTGGATTTTGTTAGGGAATTATATATTATTCCTAAGAATCTAAATGTCATATATGAGTTAAGTGATAGAGGTGAAGACCCTACGGTATACATGATGGGTAGGGAACAAGAATATTTGGATAAAATTATCGAGCATCCAAGAAAGTTTGAAGTTACTCGAATAAGAGGCATTTGAAGCCTAAATATCGAGTATTGTTGGATATTGTAAGCAAATGCATCATGAGTAGATCTGGTAGTTTCGAACAGATAAGCACGCCTAAGTTAAGGCTAATGGCGGCGATTGAAGATTCACCTTCCACGGCATTCAATTGGTTACACTATTTGATCAAGGTGGTGAGTGATCAAGCCAAACAAATTCAGAAGGTGAATGGCTCTGTGGTTATCAAAGGAAAGATTCTACATGCAACCAAGATTGCATTTATCTTGGAAACGTGCAGAGAAGAGGAGGACATCTTTGCCAATTCCATTTCCTTTCCAAAGTCAAAAATCATGTTCAAACCAACAAAGAAGACTTTGAGAGGAAAGAAAGAGAAAAACTCTGAGTCTCAGGAGGAGACCGGCCAAGAAGAAACCCGATGAAGAAGCTGCATAAGCTAAGGGAAAGCCCTCGATGCAAATTAAAAGAGAGAAAGGAGAGAAATCGAAGAAGAAAGCATCGCTCCTCGAAGCGCAAGGCTTCAATCTATTGCCGAGAAGGAGGCCGCTGAAATCAAGAAAAACTCAACTCAAGGCCAAGAAGAGTTGAAATCTCCACTTGTGTTCTTGCTTAGGTAGTGACAAATGTGCAGGAGCAAGAAACTGAGGAACATGTTTTTTCTGAGGTACTCGAAACCTCTCTGAGCTCAGATAAAATCTCTCAGGAAATCTTCAAGGGACCTCAGATCTCTACTGAAGAAAGAACTGTTCAGACTCCAGATCACCAACCCTGAATTGCTCGAACTTGGATGCGCTCGAATGAACCATTTCTAGATCCATCAGCTCTAGAACTCATACACTCGAATCCCACTGCTTTCGAAAAGCCCAAGATTGAAGAAGGGAGAAGCCAAGAGATCGAATGGCGGAATAAGGGGAACGGTTCATCTTAGACAGATACCTCGAAATAATGCCTATCTTGACCTTCGAGGATATGTTCTTGGACTTCGGAAACCACAGTGTATATTCTGAATCAAACACTCCCGGAGATGCTGAACATTGCTTCATATAGAGGAGAAGAGTGGTGGAATGCAAAGACAGCTGCCCTGACTGAATTCTCAGGTTTCAGAAAAACCAAGCTGAGAATGAAAGCTGCTGATTTTGATGAATTAGTGTAAAAGAAGCTAGCTGAAAAGAAAGCTACTGAAGGAGTTGATGCTTCCAGCTCCCATGATCAAAATAAAGATAAGGATAAGGAGATGATCTTTAAAAAGAAATCGAGAAGGAGAAGGAACCTCGGATAGATCTTCGAGAAAGAGAAGGAAACCGAGAGTCGATGGGGACAGACATCGATCTTCGAACTAATCGATATCAGACAACCTCAGACTGAAGTTAGCATTCTTCAGATACCTTTTGGCACTATTGTACATTATGCCGAAGTTACCGAAGTACCTATCTTTAAATCTGATGTTTATGATATGCAGACTGAGCTCAGTTGGAGCACCCAGCTCAGTTGGAAAATATTGTACAAACTCCAGTGGTTGATTTCACACCAATCCTGGATGAGTTAAAGAAGATAGAGCCAAGGATGGAAGAGATACTGGCAGGTCAATCTCAAAAGCTTGAGAATCTAAGATCTTCATCAAGCATGCTGCAAACAATTCTCACAGACAAGATGACTCAGATGGAGTTAGTTTTGGCTGCTCAAAATCAGAAAATGGAGAACCTGAGTTCATCATCTGATACGCTTCAAACAACTCTATCAAGTAAATTAGCTACATTAGATGGAAATATTGATGGAGTACATACAGAGCTTAATGCCAACATGAAGCAGATGTATCAAGAAAGAACTACCTATCTTGAAGCCAAGATGATTGAGAAGAATGATCTGGTGATCAAAACAGCTGTTGAGGAAATGGGCTCTCTGCTCATGACCAATATGACAGAGATGATGCATGATGTCTTCTCAAAACAGTTTGCTCCTCTTTCGGATGAGTTCTCAATGGCCAAGAATTACATGATAAGGCTAGAAGATGAGCATAATCAGTTGGCAGGAGAAGTGCGCAGTATGAGTAAGGAGCAATACGATATGGATACTGCACTGACTCAACTACTCCCAAGGTATGGTGCCTGTTGGGATATTTTAGTTTTGATGAATTATGCCAAAACATTATCAACTTGTGTTATTGAAGCTAATTTACAGATAACAAGTTGAGGGGGAACGAAAGAACAAGTTGAGGGGAACTCATTTAAATCGTAAGTAGATGATCGAGATCGACGAGGTCGAT
Organism: Stenogyne calaminthoides; assembly: GCA_037126765.1. NCBI lineage: Eukaryota > Viridiplantae > Streptophyta > Magnoliopsida > Lamiales > Lamiaceae > Stenogyne > Stenogyne calaminthoides. The sequence goes on along the minus strand of JBBCBC010000023.1, from coordinate 16,913,872 downwards.
TTGAGACCGATCGAGATCGAATGAGTTAGATGAGTTCCGAGTTAAGTTAATCGATGAGTCAGGCAAAATCGTAAGAGAAGAAAAGTTAAGCCACCGATCAAAAGATCGATGACCGTAATGCAGACCTGATCAGAAGAACAGTCGAGCTGATATGGTGATCACAAGAGTAGACAAGCTGATCAGAAAGAAATTGACCAGAAGATCGGGAAGAGAAGGTTGCAGATCGTAAGAGGAGCGAGATGAGATCGACGAGATCGACGTGATCGAGATCAGATATGAAGATGAACAGATGATCAAGATCAGACGTGATTGAGATCAGATGTGCTAAACTGATATGCTAAACCTAATGTACTAACCTGATGCTATCCTGAGATGTTGATCTGAAGATGTGTTGATCTGATCAGTCGAGCTGATCGATCAGGGCAAAGAAGAAATCGATACTCGAGTCAAAGTGACTGAAGGTCGATGTCCGAATCAGAGAATCGAACTCGGCCACCGAGTGTCAAGATGCTCGACGTACAAGGTCCGCCAAGAGAAGTCTGGCTGAATCAAGTATCCCGAGGCTCGATAAACCCGAGGCTCAGATGAGAAATCTGAGACTCAGATAAACCTGAAGACTCAGATAGAACTGAAGACTCAGTATGTCTCTGAAGACACTGAGACTCAGAGAATCCTGAATGATTCCAAGGCGAGGAATCTGAGGAATATAGCCGTTAGAATCAGCTGACGTGGACCAATGAGAGGAAGATAACCAGCCTGAAGAAGCTGCTGTACTTACAAGAATAGTATGGATTTGAATGTGATTCTCTCCAACGGTAACATTCAAATCCACACTATAAATACAAGGTCTTTCATCATTCTAAGGCGTGGATGCACGGAGAAGATAGCAAACGATGCTACAGAGCCAAAGAGAGTTATACCCAAAGCATTCCCACCCTAGAAATCAAGTCTGTAGATATACAAATATATTCAAAGAGTGTTCTAGAACCCAACCTAAGCTACCCACGATGTATCTTAAGCTTAGAGAGATTTTCCCAACCTTAGCATTGAGGCTAAACAAATGTAAGGGAAAATCTCACCATAGTTGGAGACAACACCAAACCCAAACCCATTCTCGCAAGAGATAACTAGTGGTGAAGTGAGGTAGTTGTTAGGCAATCCCGAGTGAGGGTGATAAGTCCCGTTGGAGTGTGAACTTGTTAAATATCTAGAGGCGAACCCGAGAGGGTGATAAGTCCAGAGGTGAGCCCGAGAGGGTGATAAGTCCAGTTGGAGTGAGAGCTCGTTAAATATCTAGAGGCGAACCCGAGAGGGTGATAAGTCCAGTTTGAAGGAATTTCCCTAGGAACAGGGAGAGTGGATGTAGGAGCTTGAGTCTCCTAACCACAATACATTGTTGTGTTCTTTATTGCTTTACGTTCTTATCTTGTCATATGCATTCGATTATAAGCAAAACACAACACATTGAGCTTAAAATGAAAAAATCTGAAATCATCATTCCTTCACCCCTATTTTTATATGCATTTCATGATTTTTTCGCATTTCATGGGTTTTCCACCGGGCCTATCAATTGGTATCAGAGCAGGAGTTCAAAAGATCACTTTTAATGTGATCACCTGAACTGATCTTTTTAAAAGAAAACCCATTTCTTTAAAAATGCATATATTTTAATGTTTTGGCGTCATTATCAAAAATGGGGAAATTGTTGGGATATTTTAGTTTTGATGAATTATGCCAAAACATTATCAACTTGTGTTATTGAAGTTAATTTACAGATAACAAGTTGAGGGGGAACGAAAAAAGAACAAGTTGAGGGGAACTCACTTAAATCAAGTAGATGATCGAGATCGAGGGAGGTTGCGAGACGAGATTGATCGAGATCGATGATGAGTTAGATGAGTTTCGAAGTTAACCGATGAGATGTGCAAAATCGTAAGAGAAGAAAAGCTAAGCCGTTGATCGTAAGATCGATGACTCAGAATGCACTGATCAAATGATCGGAAGAATAGTCGAGTGATATGGTGATCGTAAGAGCGCACATGTCGATCGAAAGAAATTGACCAAAAGATCGGAAGAGAAGGTTGCGGATCGGAAGAGGAGCGGATGAGACCGATCGAGATCGACGTGATCGAGATCGATATGAAGATGAGCAGATGATCAAGATCGACGTGATTGAGATCGACAAAGCTAAACTTATATGCTAAACCTAATGTACTAACCTCGATGCTATTCTCGAGATGTTGATCTCGAAGATGTGTTGATCTCGATCGGGCCGAGCCGATCGAGCAAAGAAGAAATCGATAAAGCTCGAGTCAAAGTGACCAAGGTCGATGTCTAAATTCAGAGAATCGAACTCATTTAGCCCGAGTGTCAAGATGCCCGACGACAAGGTCCGCCAAGAGAAGTCTCGCCAATCAAGTATCCCGAGGTTCAGATGAGAAATCGAGACTCAGATAACTCAAGACTCAGATAGAATCAAGACTCAAGATGTCTCAAAAACACCGAGACTCGTGAGAATCTGAATGATTCCAAGGCGAGGAATCTGAGGAATATAGCCGTTAGAGTCAGCTGACGTGGACCAATGAGAGGAAGACAACCAGCCTGAAGAAGCTGTTGTACTTACAAAAATAGTATGGATTTGAATGTGATTCTCTCCAACGGTAACATTCAAATCCACACTATAAATACAAGGTCTTTCATCATTCTAAGGCGTGGATCGTGGAGAGAAGATAGCAAACGATCTTACAGAGCCAAAGAGAGTTATACCCAAAGCATTCCCACCCTAGAACACAAGTCTGTAGATATACAAATATATTCAAAGAGTGTTCTAGAACCCAACCTAAGCTACCCACGATGTATCTTAAGCTTAGAGAGATTTTCCCAACCTTATCATTGAGGCTAAACAAATGTAAGGGAAAATCTCACCATAGTTGGAGACAACACCAAACCCAAACCCATTCTCGCAAGAGATAACTAGTGGTGAAGTGAGGTAGTTGTTAGGCAATCCCGAGTGAGGGTGATAAGTCCCGTTGGAGTGTGAACTCGTTAAATATCTAGAGGCGAACCCGAGAGGGTGATAAGTCCAGAGGCGAGCCCGAGAGGGTGATAAGTCCGATTGGAGTGAGAGAGCTCGTTAAATATCTAGAAGGCGAACCAGAGAGGGTGATAAGTCCGGTTTGAAGGAATTTCCCAGAAGGAAGCAGGGAGAGTGGATGTAGGAGCTTGAGTCTCGAACCACTATACATTGTTGTGTTCTTTATTGCTTTTACGTTCTTATCTTGTCATATGCATTCGATTATAAGCAAAACACAACACATTGAGCTTAAAATGAAAAAATCTGAAATCACCATTCCTTCACCCCTGTTTTTATATGCATTTCATGATTTTTTCCGCATTTCATGGGTTTTCCACCGGGCCTATCAGTGCCAAAAAGGAGGAAAGGCCTGGTGGCAAATTAAGTGAGTTGTTGGCACAAACCTTGGAGAGAAAAGCTCAAAAAAAAAGCTGAAGGAAAGAAAATTGTTGATGCCTTAAGAGAAATTGAAGCCATCGAGAAACTAAAGTTCAAAGAAGTTCGAGAAACTTATCTTCACTCAAACATCCGAGCAAACCTGCTCAGAAGTAATTTCGAGAAATTGAGTGATAGAAGGATGGTCGGAACAAGCAAGGCGGAAGAAGAACAAGCCGGACTGAAAAAAGAAAAAGAGTTGCCTTTGTTGAAACCGAAAAAAGAAGAAAAGAGCAAAAGGTAGCTAAACCTACTCAGAGGAAGTTCGATTATGGATTTTGAAGAATCAGATGAAGGACCAGAAAAGGAAATTGAAGCTCAACCAGAGACTTTTGATACCAAGAAGACTCTGAAGGCCCTGGAGATTGAAAAGGAGAAAAGAACTGCTGCTTCGAAGATTCGGTGCTCCTCGATCGTAAAAAAAAGAAAGAAGAAGAACAAGAAAGAAGAGGTGGATTCAAAAAAAGTTTCTAAGCAAAAAGGAGAGGTACGAAAAAGACTCAGAAGTGGCCGCACATTGACAAGTGGATGCCTATACAGTTCAATGATGCATGGGAAGAGATCAAGAGAACCTTCTGGTTCTATTATGAGATTCTGAGAGAATGGAGGGGGAGCAACTCGGATAAGAATGAAGCCTTTATTGAGTACTTACTGACATTCTATCCTAAGTACCTGCAAAGTTGGATCAACTTGGCAGATGAAGGAAACACTCAGATAGTAGCTCCTGGTCCATACATGTACCCAGCTCCTAGGTTTGAGAATGGCTATGTAAATTAAAGGCGGACATTTCTAGAAATAACCCCAAGATGCCATCCGGCCTAGGCCTAACAGAAACAACCCCGAAATCATCAAGGAAAAAGAGATGAATCAAGAAGAGATATCATGGGATGTTCAACCTGGAAGTGCCAGAGGATGAAGTGGAAGAAGACTGAAGACTTTGTACTTCTGTTTTTTTATTTTTCATTGTAATCTGTAACTCTTATCCTACATCAATGAAAATTTTATCTTTATACTCAAAGATAATATCTCATTATCTTTTTACATGTCTTGATATGTCAGATTGTTAAAGAACTTGATTGGAGAAATACCATTTTGGTTGTAATAGATAAACTGAAACCTGAGAATAGGTTAGGTTTTCTTAAATGTAACAAGATGGTTTTGGCATCATCAAAAAGGGGGAAATTGTTGGGAGATGAATTTAATAAAGAAGTTTTGATTAGATCCCAAAAACCCTGAGTATGACATGTTCAGGATAATCTTGATAGACTTAGTCAGGTTTCAGTATAGATTGTTCAGGAAGTTATCTGCACCATGTATAGTCAGCAGATATAGATCAGATTAGATTTTGAAGACATCAAGACTCAATTAGTAAATGGCGAAGACATCAAGGCTCAAATATGTCATCAAGACACCGAAGACTCGAAGAAGTTGTTGAAGACATCAAGACTCGAAGAAGTTCTGTCAAGACAATGAAGACTCGATGAAGTTCTGTCAAGACACTAAAGGCTCAGTATGTCACTGAAGACTCAGTATGTCACTGAAGACATTGAAGACTCAGTATGTCGCTGAAGACACAGAAAACTCAGAAGATACTGAAGATGTTGGGGATTGAGTTGCACAGATCTATTCGGGGTGAATATTTAAATACAAATATAATTCTTTAATTATTACTAGCATGAATTAATCCTATATTAATTCAAATAATAATTACAACAACATATCATGCAAAACCTACGCATGCGGAATCTACGGGTTTACGTGAACGTACCTCTCGGGATGGCAGTGAATTCGGTTGTACGGACTAACCAAAAGGACTTCCCAAGTAATCCCTTAGCCCTTGCTCGACAATCCGGTGGAAAGATACTCGCGAACAATTAACAAAAGGAAAAAAATAAACTTTGTTGCACCACTTTCGTGGATTTGCTAATTTTTCCAGCACATGGAATTGTACTTGGGAATGAAACAATCATCCCCTATTTATAGGATAGAGGTGGTCGAATTTTTCAGTAGAAAACCAATGTGGGAAAAGACTTTTCTTGATCACCAAGAAATCTTGAATATATCTCCTATATTCTTTTTTCCATAATTAAAATATTCCACAAAAATCCCACCTCCTCAATATATGGAATTTTCGAAAATTTGGAGTGCAAGATTCTAAGATTTGGATCTTCTTGAATTTATGAGATATTCTTGTATTTCAAGAAATACATATCTTCCATAATATCTTTTCAAGAAAATCAAGAAAATCTTTCTTGCCCTCTATTTTCAAAATTTCGAAATATCCCTTATGAATAACCAAGTGGGAGATTTCTTGAATTTAATGAGATAATCTTGTATTCCAAGAATACATATCTTCATTCCATAACAAAATTCAAAGAAAATCTTTCTCCCTCTTTTATCCATAAATTTCTAAAATTTAGAGGAAAAATAAGCAACAATATTTATTTTATTTTAATCACCTTTTCAGTTAATGGACTATTTGTTGGGCTACTCAGGGGGCCTTTAGGAGAATTAAGATTGGACCTTCTAATGGACCTTGAATATCTAATATTGAGCCACAATATAATTCAAGCCCATAAATATTAATTAATCCCACTACATAATTAATATTGCACTATCCATCTTAACCCATATTACAGTCAATATGGCTCCCGGTCATTATTTCCCGTGTTTAAGATTATCTAGCCCATTAATTAATTCAGGCCACTGAAATAGCTTTCCGTTAATTAACATCTTTTATCCTTGGTCGAGGAACGGTTCAACATTATTATCCATACCGGAAACTAATTCCACTTGAAAGATTTGGTATGATAAAACTTATGAACCTCCCAAGGGGGCAAATCAAACAAGCGTACTTGCACACGATTCTTCGTATTAAATCTTAGCAATCACATGTGACTAATAGCCCAAGATAAAAAGTATTGAATCTCTTTGATTCGCTACCCATGATAAGTCAAAGCAATAGTTATCAATCCCACGTGATCTTATTTAAGGAACGAAGATTAAGAAACAACGAACCACTGAGGTCTAATTCTTCCTTGTTCAGTTCTGAAGAATTTATCCTCCTCAGAGGTCCTATTCAAAGGCATCGTCATGCACTAGTGTAATCTCTTGGTCAAGACAAACCAATCGAGCCTTACACCTCAACCTTTCGCGATGGGTTGTTCATTTTCATCTAGGTCGTGAATGGCGTATTTTTTTTAGTTACAAAGGATTGTTAATTTAATCTTCGTGATCCGGTATCACTAAATTAACTACAATGTAACACGCACTAATTATTGAACGATTATGCAAAGAAATATATGTAACATTCAATCATATTTAAAGCATCGATGATAAACAATTTATTTCAAGAATAAGTTCGAAAATTTAGGTTTCGATTATACAAAGTAAAAAGCATACTTTCCAAAGATAATCCCAACAATCTCCCACTTATACTCAAAGTCCGCTTTTAAGTATACTACAACATGTCTTCGTAGTCCGTGACATCTAATGTCACCTACACCTAACCTAATAATTTCTCCCATTTATACTCAAAGCAGATTGGCAATTGTCTTGACACCCATTCCACCCACATGTCTCTCGAATGTATTCAGAGTACAGACTCTTTGTGAATGGATCTCGCTAGTCGTCCTCGAGACGCTATCTTTGCCACATCTATATCTCTCTCTTAACGATTTCAGATAAGATGCATTTCCTTTTAGTGTGCTTGTTTGACTCGTGGACTCTTGGTTCTCTTGAATTTGCAACCGCCCTAGCGAGATATTGCTCGACAAATTGAGAACACCATCCAAGTCCACTAAGAAGATCTAGAGCCCAATCGGTTTTTTTTCTTCGCTTCACAAGGCCTACTTACCTGACTTCCATGGTTGAGTCAGTGATACATTTCTGCTTCACACTCGTCCATTTGATGGCTACACTTCCCAAATGGAAACATACTAACTGAGGCAGATAATTTCTGGAATCTAAATCTGATTGGAAATCCGAGTTCGTGTAGCCGATGGGGATTGGAGTATCTGACTGATAAATCAACATTCTATCTCGAGTTCCTTTTAGACACTTCAGAATGTTTTAACTGTCGTCCAATGCGTTTTCCCTGGGTTACTTTGATATCTTGCTACCATGCCTACGGCAAAGCAGATATCCGGTCTCGTACACAGCATTGCATACATAAAGTTTCCGACAGCCGAAGCACAAGGAATGCCTTTCATGTCATCTATCTCCTTTTTGCATCTTAGGGGACATTTTCTTGGATAGATGGATTCCAAGTCTGAAAGGTACGAATCCTTTCTTGGAATCTTGTATGCTGAAGCGTTTCAAGACAGTGTCTATGTATGAAACTTGCGATAAGTTCGATCTTCCTTTTCTTGCGATCTCGAAAGTGATCTTGATCCCAAGGATGTGTCCCGCTTCCCTAAGTCCTTCATATCAAACTGCTTTTGAAAACCATGCCCTTACGCCCGATAACACCTTCACATCGCTCCCGATGATCAAAATGTAAATCACGATAGTACTAAGAATACCAATGCGGTTCTGACACGCTTCTTATACACACAACTTTCCAACTCATTTTGATCGAACCCATAAGACTTTATAACATGATCAAAACATTGGTTCCAAGCTCTGGATGCCTGTTTGAGTCCGTAAATGGACCTCTTGAGCTTACAAACTAGGTGTTTGTTGCATATAGATCTCTTCATCAAGACTTCCATTAAGGAAAGCTGTCTTGACATCCATTTGCCAGATTTCAAAGTCGAAATCAAGAAAGAATCGATAAGAGAATACGGATGGACTTAAGCATGGCTACGGTAAAAAAAAAGTTTCCTCATAATCGATCCCTTCTTTCTAAGTATAACCTTTCGCCACTAGTCTTGCTTTAAAGGTTTCAACCTTCCCGTCCGGTCCTCTTTTCCTCTTATATACTCACTTGCATCTAATGGGTTTGACCCCATTAAGTGGTTCGACTAGCTCCCACACTCTATTATGAACATAGAACCCACTTCGGCTTTCATTGTTGTTTGCCAAGAATCTGCATCCTTATCTTGGAGTGCCTCGTCATATGTCCATGGGTCTGATTCGACCTGTCCGGGAATCAAGTCCGAGGACTCTCCTATTCCCATGAATCTCTCGGGCTGTCTAACAACCCTCCCACTACGACGAGGCTCCGGTTGTGAAAATGTATCGTTTGGTATGTCATCTAGTACAGTTAGCACTGAGGTTTGCCCTCTAAGCTCATTTAAGGTAATCTCACTTCTGGGTTTTCTTTGGTTCATATAGTCTTCTTCCAAAAATCTAAAGTGGGTGTTGATGACCACCTTTTGATCTTCGGGACTATAGAACATACACCCTTTTGTTCCTCGGGTATCCTACAAATGATTTTAATTACGATCGAGGATCCAATTTTACGGCTTCCTTGTCCAACACGAGGCCGACACCCCTAATTCTCATGTGTCTCATACTAGGCTTGCGCCATGGGTCCACAATTCTTTGGGAGTTTTGGGAACCGATTTGGATAGCACCAAGTTCGAGAATGTAAGTCGATGTTTCCAAGGTATGACCCGTAAGCGACTTCGGGAAGATCCGATAACTCATCATTGATCTAACCATTTCCAAAAGAATTATGTTTCTTCGCTCTGCAACCCCGTTTTGTTGAGGGGTTCCGGGTGCAGTGAGCTGGGATACAATCCCTTCATCAGATAAGTAGTTCAAAAACTCATTGCTGAGGTATTCGCCTCCATGATCAAATCGTAGAGACTTGATACGTTTTTCCCTATGATTCTCTGTTTGAGCCTTAAATTCTTAGAATTTCTCAAAGGTCTCAGATTCATGCTTCATGAGGAAAATGTAACCGTACCTTGAGTAATCATCAATAAAAATACTCATAACCTCCTCTTGCTTTGGTTGACATTGGACCACATACATCTGTGTGAACGATCTCTAACACTTCTTTGGAGTTATTCCTCTTGGCTCCAAATGCCCTCTTGGTCATATTACCCTCCAAAACTGATTCGCAGGTTGGAATCGATTCAACTTGGAGACGCTCCAGTGAACCATCTTTCACCAACCTTTGGATCCTCTTTGGATTTATATGACCTAATCTTAGATGCCAAAGAAGTATTTCGTTCACGCTTTCTTTTGTCGAAAATAGTTGATGTGTTTACAGATGCATTTTTAAGTGAGTGGTGTGCATGATTAATTGTATAGAGATTTTCCATCAATGTCCATAGCAGATACACTCATCATTTCAAAAATGATGTCATTCTTATTAGAAGAAACTTAGTGTCCTTTAATCAAATTTTAGAAGCTGAAAGTGAATTCTTTCTAAAACTGGGAACATAAAGATAATCTCAAAAAACTTTATCTTCAAAAGATAGGTGCACTTCTCCCACTACTTTAACTACTACCCATGTAGTATTGCAATGTCTGCTACTTGCGTAGTATTGCAATAATCGTTATTATATAAAGCATTGCAATATATCGCCACTTACGTAGCATTGCAATGACTTCTACTTTAAATGAACGCCGCTCAAAGTGTGATGAGGATCTCACTCCCACTAAGTTCTTGGGATCATTTTGAACCCGTGAAGTCAACATGATTAGTGGATCTCGTATCAACCACCCACGAATGAGAAGTATACGCCGCTAAACAAGTTTCAACAACTAGTGCGTGAGAATTACCTTTCTTTTCCGTCCCTTTTGGGGTTGGAACAGCAAAACCTCCATTGTCCTCTCTCTCACCGCAGCCTTAAGCACTTCATCTTTGGATTTTCCTTGACACAACAAGCATTCCTCATCTTACCATTGCCCTTGGCAACAGATTGAGTTTTATTGCTTATGGCCTTTGGTCCTCTTCTTTATCTTGCCTACCCTTGGCCTAGAAAGATGAAGACGGACCACTTAAAATCAAAGCTTGAGTTTGGTGCCTTATCATTTTTGCCGAGACCAAAAGCTTGCAACAAATTAGCTAGCGAGGCCAAAATGCTCAAAAACTTTTTGGGCAAGAGAGTGAAGTATTAAATTCATCCGAGTCTCCGGATCATGTCTGACTCGGAATCTCAAGTTTGTTGGGATGGGCCATCTATTTTGAGGACGTAATCCCTTACGGGTTTGCCCTCCACCATTTTCAGCGACGACATCTCTCGCAAGGTGATCTGACGAGTCCCGCATGTTTTGACTCGTCAGTTGGCTCATCTGATTTTGGTGTGTCATGTAAAAAGCCACGTAAAACCTACGCATGCGGAATCTAAGGGTTTACGTGAACGTACCTGTCGGGATGGCAGTGAATTCGGTTGGACGGACTAACCAAAAGGACTTCCCAAGTATTCCCTTAGCCCTTGCTCGACAATCCGGTGGAAGGATACTCGCGAACAATTAACAAAAGGAAAAAAATAAACTTTGTTGCACCACTTTCGTGGATTTGCTAATTTTTCCAGCACATGGAATTGTACTTGGGAATGAAACAATCATCCCCTATTTATAGGATAGAGGTGGTCGAATTTTTCAGTAGAAAACCAATGTGGGAAAAGACTTTTCTTGATCACCAAGAAATCTTGAATATATCTCCTATATTCTTTTTTCCATAATTAAAATATTCCACAAAAATCCCACCTCCTCAATATATGGAATTTTCGAAAATTTGGAGTGCAAGATTCCAAGATTTGGATCTTCTTGAATTTATGAGATATTCTTGTATTTCAAGAAATACATATCTTCCATAATATCTTTTCAAGAAAATCAAGAAAATCTTTCTTGCCCTCTATTTTCAAAATTTCGAAATATCCCTTATGAATAACCAAGTGGGAGATTTCTTGAATTTAATGAGATAATCTTGTATTCCAAGAATACATATCTTCATTCCATAACAAAATTCAAAGAAAATCTTTCTCCCTCTTTTATCCATAAATTTCTAAAATTTAGAGGAAAAATAAGCAACAATATTTATTTTATTTTAATCACCTTTTCAGTTAATGGACTATTTGTTGGGCTACTCAGGGGGCCTTTAGGAGAATTAAGATTGGACCTTCTAATGGACCTTGAATATCTAATATTGAGCCACAATATAATTCAAGCCCATAAATATTAATTAATCCCACTACATAATTAATATCAAGACTATCCATCTTAACCCATATTATAGTCAATATGGCTCCCGTTCATATTTCTCGTGTTTAAGATTATCTAGCCCATTAATTAATTCAGGCCACTGAAATAGCTTTCCGTTAATTAACATCTTTTATCCTTGGTCGAGGAACGGTTCAACATTATTATCCATACCGGAAACTAATTCCACTTGCAAGATTTGGTATGATAAAACTTATGAACCTCGAGGGGGCAAAATCAAATGTTTTATTTGCAGACACCGATTCTTCAGATAAATCTTAGCAATCACATGTGACTAATAATATTGCCCAAGATAAAAAGTATTGAATCTCTTTGATTCGCTACCCATGATAAGTCAAAGCAATAGTTACCAATCCCACGTGATCCTATTTAAGGAACGAAGATTAAGAAACAACGAACCACTGAGGTCTAATTCTTCCTAGTTCGGGTTCTAAAGAATTTATCCCATCAGAGGTCCTATTCAGTGCATCAGTCATGCACTAGTGTAATCTCTTGGTCAAGACAAACCAATCTGAGACTTACACCTCAACCTTTCGCGATGGGTTGTTCATTTCCATCTAGGTCGTGAATGGCGTACTTTTAGTTACAAGAGACCGTTAATTTAATCTTTCGTGATCCGTATCACTAAATTAACTACAATGTAACACGCATTTAATTATTGAACAGTTATATGCAAAGAAATATATGTAACATTCAATCATATTTAAAGCATCGATGATAAACAATTTATTTCAAGAATAAGTTCGAAAATTAGGTTTTGATTATACAAAGTAAAAAGCATACTTTCCAGTATAATCCCAACAGAAGACCCAGTAGTTACTGAAGACTCAGTAAGATACTGAATACTCAATATAACCTGAATGTTCAGAGGCACTGAATATAATCTATCTGAAGACTACTAAAACTGAGGAAAACACAAATATTCAGAAAAGTAGATATTGCCCAAAAACATTCATATATGCGGACAAAAAAGGAACTAAGTCTAAGTGTCGTTTTAAGGTTGTCTCATTAGAGAGATTGACCAAAAAAAGAGCCGCTTTTGTTTGTTTACATTCATCAAGACAAGAACCAATCAGAGGAAGACAACAACATCACTTTTTATCGACATCGAAAAGCTCTGGGACCACTGAATCATGTTAGTAGTACTAAGTTCCAGACTGCAAAAATTGGTGATTGGCTACATGACTTCATATTTCCTAAAGCATGCAAGGGAGTGTTTAAACCCTAAATATAGTCGTTCATCAAACACCGGAAGAGGAAACCCTTGATACTATCTCCTCCAACGGATAGTTTTTCAAGAGTGACCTTGGTGAAGTTGCCTATAAATACCAGTGACCCTTTACATTGAGAGGTTACGGGAAATTTCAAAGCAACTCAAGAGCTCATTCGTATTATTGCAAATTGAAGCACTCGAAAACCCTAGAATTTCCCAAGTGTTTCACATTGGAGAGAACTCACTATTCTAAGCCTAGAGTGATAGATATATCCAAAGCTTAGAAGAGATATCCTAGCCTTTGCATTAGTTCTTATTGTAAAGGATATCTCACACTAGTTGGAAACCAACCCAAAACCCAAACCCTTTGTTAAGGTAGTTTGTGTGTGTTTTGTTGGTAAGTTAGAGTTGTAAAGAGTTAGTAAGCTACGGTGAGTTAATTTAAAAACTCTAGAGAAGAAGTTAGTAAGCTACTTGTGGTAGTCCGAACACTTGTGTGTGTTTGAGTTAGTAAGGCTGCAGTGAGTCACCCGTAAAACTCAAGGTAGAAAAGTGAGTAAGCTACAAAGTGAGTTAGCCGAAAAAGCTTTAGGAAGTGGTTAAGGAATTTCTCCGAAGATCGAGAGAGAGTGGGACGTAGGAGCTTGAGTCTACGAACCACTATAATTGTTGTGTTGTTTTGCTTTATGTCTTCGCATTATTATACGTTGCATGTTTTTCCTTCGAAAGCATAGTTCACTAATATTGAGTTTGGAACCAATCCAATCGAACTTGCATCAAATTGATCACAACCTTAATCTTTGCTTTTATTGAAGGGAAGATTTTCAAAGAAAGCTAAAACGAGTATAAACTTAGGGTCAACCATTCCAAGACACTTGAGTAAATTTAGAAACGAGATAGTTACCAAACCGAACTAACTCTATCGAGGGTTCAATAAGATAATTATCGATCCAAGCGCCTCAGATCTCCGATAAACTCAGCTCGGTTGGGCTAATCAAGCTTTCGAAAAGCGGTAAGGATCATTGTCTCGAAGAGACTTTTGACTCGTGGCAATTCGTGCTTCTCAGGGCAAAATCATCAGGATAACCTGACCCATCTGACCTCAGTGAAAGAAAAGTTTTAAAAATCACGGAACACGTGTATTCCCCCCCCATACACGTGTGAGACTCGTTAGCACCGGGACCAACAGGAAGGTAAATATCAAAATTAAATAATGAATGAACGAAATTAAAAAATTAATAATAATAATAATACTATAAATAATTTCTCACATAAATTTAGAGATTTGAAATAAAGTCACCATATAAATTGGGGTGATTCCTTTAGTTAGGAGATGAAAGAAAAAAAAAATGGGTGAGATTAAGGGGGGTGTATTCAATTGGGATTTTTTTGGACGTTAAAAAGTCTGTGAATTTAGAAAATTCATAGACTCCATGCAGAGTCTGACTGACTTTTTTTATTGATTTACATGGATTTTCATAGACTTGACAAGATTGTGAAATACACTTTTTTTATTGATTTACATGGATTTCCATAGACTCTGGCACTGAAACTATTGATGCAAATGTATATGGAACACACTTGTATATAAAAAAAAGTTATCCAAATTGTTTAGAAAAAATACCAAAAATACATTAGTTCAAAAAAAAACATTATTATTCATCATTATTATCCTCATCTTCATTTCCATCATCTTCATTTCCATCACCGTTATACATCGGTCTCATTTCCCACATAGCATTAACAATACTCGTTCTCCATGCATTAGCTTCCGTTCTTTGTTGTAGTTGGCTTTGAGAAAGCAATTCCAAATTTTCCTCTTCCATGTCGAGATGTGGTGAATCTTGATCTTCTTCATATTCGACTGGAAATTCATCAGAGCGACATTCTTTCCGAAGAAAGTTGTGTAATCCAGCACAAGCCAATACTAACTCTGCTTGTGTTTGAAATGGGAACGGAGGTGCAATTTTGAAAATTGTGAATCGCGGTTTGAAAATACCAAAAATTCTCTCAATCACATTTCTTAATGATGCATGACGAAGATTGAATAACTCACTTACATTTCTGGGGTGACGACCTTGACCACAAAATTTTTTTTAGATGATATCGAAAACCACGTAATGGAGCTAAAAATTGACGTCGATTAGCAAATCCACAATCCACGAGAAAATATTTACCTAAAAATACAATTTCTTTAATTAGTTAGCTTGTCACTATTTAAAAAATATACACACAATAAAAAATATGGTACCTTGAGGCACTTGAAGCCCATTTCTTCTTGATAGTGCATCATTTAAAAGTTGAGTCATGTGTCGAACCTTCCCGCCCACTAAGCACATACATGAACTGCAAATCAAAGTTGCAAGCTGCCAAAACATTTTGCGATTTAATACCATGACGGTTACGATAATTGCTTACTTCTCGGCCTATTAGCATTGCCGGGATATGAGTTCCATCTATAGATCCGATGCAGCCGAATCAAGAATCTCATTTGATAAAACTAAAAACTCCAAGAAACAGAGGGTTCAAGAAACAAAAACCAGAATTAGCACTCTGCCAATGAAAATTGAAAAAAATAAAAAAACTGCATACCTGTGGCGGGCTGCGAGGGCGGAGGGAGGATAGCGTCGGGCGGCGAGCGGCGGGCAGCGGTGCCGTTTCGGCGAGCGGTGTGAGACACCCTGCGTCGTGCAGCGGTGCAGGGCGCGGGGGTGAGTGCTGCGTCGTCCGGTGGCAGGAGAACGACGGCGACGACAGGAGAACAATAAAGATTTTTTTCTTCTAACCTTTCGTCTTCAGAGTTCTCTGAGAGAATACTAAAAATCTCTGATTGTTAGAAGAGATTTTGGAGAGTGAAATCTATTTATATTTTTGGAAGAGAATCAAAGAAAATCCATAGAGTATTAAAGTTCATAGACTGTTGAATACCTAAAAATTACCTAATAATTTTTAAAAACTTTTGAAAATTCAGATTGAATACCCCCAAACTTTAAAAATAAAAAGATCCTGCTAATTTCACAACCAATACACCTCTTTTAACTTAAACTCAAAATTAATGAGACTATTGAGATTTAAACCAAGCGGCCAGTTTATCGAGGGTGAGACCCCGGGCTATAAAATATTCAGTCGTCCCTCTCAACCAGCCATTTAACTCAGCTTCAGTCGAGAAAAAAATAAGGAATGAGCGCCCACGCCAATCTTCTTCCCCACATTTACAAATTCAATGGCCGTCCTTCTCTTCTCCCATCGGAAAACCTCCGCCTCAGGCCTACCCGTGTCGCCGCTACTTATTCGCCGCAGAATTCTTCTCATAATTCAGGTTCTTTTTTTGTTCTTTTCCATTTTTTACCGCTGACTTTGAAAACAAAGATAATGGTGAAAATATTTGAATGCTTTTCTGTTGAATTGCTTCTTCACTAAGCAGGTTTGCGTCTATCGAGCTTCCCTTGTCTTCTCGACTCCGGTGAGTTTTTAGTGCTTTTTAGTGCAATCTTGTTGCTGAAATAACTCTGTGTCACTGCTAGTAGATTTTTTTTTTTATTTGTTTAAATTTTGGTTCAGTTAAATATAACTTTATTAAAAACTCCAACCAAGAGGCTGTGAATATGAGGCATAATCCAGTCAGTACAGTAGGTTGCATACAACATGTCAATCTTTAAAACTAAAAGAAAACAACTAGGTACAGCTCAAGAAATCAGTTCGCCTGTTTGAAAAATCTGGGACTTGTCGGATCTTGTTCAACCTTACTGAAAGCCACAACCAAGTTCTAGCTTTGATTTCGTCCCAAATTTTTTATGTATTCGGAATAGTACCATTGAAGACGCAATCATTCCTAACTTTCCATATAGCCCAAACCAAGCCAATCCATAATGCTTGAATCTTTTCTACCGAACTCTGTTGAAGAAAGTGGTTGATCTGATTGCTATGATCAGCTGTGTTTATTTGTTAACATCTTGGCCAGAGATCGGACGTCATCTTGCAGTGGAAAAACAAATGAGAGGTCTGCCCGCAACATGATCCAGACCACGCTTTTTACCAGATTATCTTTAGTAGCCAGTTTGTGGAATCATTACTGTTAATATATATATTATTTTAAATTGTGATCGAGTCTTCTTTCTTGTGTGTAAGCATTTTAATTTACTTAATGGAGTTAGCTTTATTGGTGGTTTTGGGAATTTTGCTTTTGAACCATGAGAGAAGGCTTGTTCATTCTGAAGAAAACAACTGTTTAATGTGTGTATGTGTCTGTTCTTCTTTTTATCTTTATTTTTTTTCCGTTTTCCTTTGAAACCTTCTATGTTTCTGCATTAACAGCGGTTAAATGTAGGTGGAATGTCTAAATTTTTATTAATTGGCAAGTGTACGCCGGATAATGTGTCACCGGAATCGCCTTCTAATCACGCATCTGAATCTCCTGAGGTATTTTTTATGTATGTGCTTTATTGAGTGAATAGTGGAGAGAACCACATAGAACAAATCAGGAAAATAGGAAAGGGGACATCAACATTCATCAGATTTGATTTTTCTAGCAAATATCATCCCTAAAAGCTTTAGGAGAAATATTTCACAAGCAATTTCTGCCTTAGCCACTCTTCTCATTGGAAAAGAATGTACCGTGGAAAGAATAACAACACAAACTAGAAACTATTAAGATTAACCTAAGCTAAACTACCATGCAATGACACTTTGCCATTAATTTCAAAATGCAAAGCAAAATGAGGGTAATTAGAACAGTTTGTCATGTACGAGTATCATCTCTGTTAGAATGAGTTCAAATTTATACATAAATTTCTTCAGTGCTCTCTCAACACCAATTAAGGTTCTTACAGTCCTTTTGTGGTTAACTTTCTTCAGATTCAAGAGGAGGCATCCTTGCTGACAATTTTGAAGGGAGCAAACTCCATTCTACCTCAAGTTGTTATAGCAAGTACAGTTTTGGCCCTTGTATACCCAGCGTCATTCACTTGGTTCACTACCAGGTTCGTGCTGTTCTCTTAATAGTGAAGTTGTTCACATTGCTTTCTTGACATTTCCATTTGCCTATAGAAGATAATTATTGCCTTAAATGTCCTAGTGTATATCTTAATTTGAGAATTACAGTGATCGCGTATCATCATTTAACTCCTATACAAAAAGTTGTGAAATGGTACTTCAGGGTAATTGTGTACAGCACATGAAGTTGTTGGTTGTTTGTAAATATTAGGGTTCAGGGAACAATAGAAAGTTATTTGAGTTCTTTTGCAAATCAGGTGCATTAAATAATTGGTTTTGACCTTTAGGTATTATGCTCCGGCATTAGGCTTTCTGATGTTTGCTGTTGGAGTTAATTCAAGTGAAAAAGATTTTCTTGAGGCATTTAGGAGACCATCTGCCATTTTTGCTGGTTACATTGGACAGTTCGTTATCAAGCCTGTTCTTGGGTATCTTTTTGGCACAATTTCCATGACTATCTTTGGTCTCCCAACTCCTTTAGGTAAAATTTCTTGTAAACTATTTTTTGAGAAGTAACACTTGAGTGCACTAGTTGCACTGTGCAACAGGTGCACAACTTATACTGTAACACTTTTAAGTGAAAAACAACTAATACTGATCAACTAATACATTTTAGTTAAACAACTAGTACTGTTCATAAATACGCGGCGTTACTGGTGCATATAATTTTTTGCCTTTCATGAGAAGTGATTAAACGGCCTAACATCTGCTGCTATTTTGTTTCTCAGCTGCTGGGATCATGCTAACTTCTTGTGTCAGCGGAGCCCAGCTCTCGAATTATGCCACTTTTTTAACAGATCCACAAATGGCTCCTCTTAGCATTGTCATGACATCTATATCCACTGCTTCAGCAGTTATGGTTACCCCTTTATTGTCCTTATTGCTTATTGGAAAAAAGCTCCCTGTTGATGTGAAAGGAATGGTTTCCAACATTCTTCAAATTGTGGTCACTCCTATTGCAACTGGGTTGCTTTTAAATAGGTACACAATTGATATGTATTGTCGGAGTGAATTTCAAACTTGGTACTGTATCATATTGGATGTTGGTGATTTTTGTCTCGTACGAATATTTTTTCAAAATTAAGTCCCATTACTTTTAAAATGATTCAATCTGCGTTGCAGGATTTTTGCACGTGCTGCTCACATGAGCTGCCGGAATTCTATGTAACAACCAGACTAATAACATGGCGTAGTCTACGTGGCATAATGAGACCCTATCATATTAATTTCAAAGTTGCAGCATTTTAGAAGTTATAGGACTTAACTGAGAAAATTGATTCATATGGGACAAAAATCGCCAACTAGTAGATTTGGGACCAACGTTGCAATTTACTATTAATAGTCGATTCTGTCACACCTACCTTGTGGTGTATACTACCTTAATTTCTCTTACGTTAATTACCTTGCTCCCGCAGATTTTTCCCGAATATCTGTAATGCAATTCGATCGTTTCTGCCTCCACTTTCAGTATTTGTTACTGCTCTCTGTGTTGGAGCTCCACTTGCTCTCAATGTAGAGTCCGTGATGTCCCCTTCTGGGATTTCGGTGCTGATGCTAGTGATTGTGTTTCATCTTTCAGCATTCGTTGCTGGGTTTTCTCTCACTGGTCTAGTGTTTCGTGATTTGCCTGATGTAAAAGCTCTGCAAAGAACACTATCGTATGAGACAGGTCATCATGCCTCTTTGATATTGTGCTTGAATGACAATGATTTGAAGTCGAGCTGAATGACAATGATTTGAAGTCGAGCTGATTCTGATCTTCTCTGCAGGCATGCAGAGCAGTCTTTTGGCCCTCGCACTTGCAAATAAATTTTTTCCAGATCCACTTGTCAGCATTCCTCCTGCTATTTCGGTAAGCCAACGACTATAAGCTTTGTTAAAGAACATATTGTTGATTTTGTTTACTGAATTCCTTTGGGTATGTTGAGACTAACTACAAGAAAAGGGGTCCTCTTTCAAAACTTGAAAAGTACCATCCTGATAATAGATTTTTTATTTTTTGTTGATGGGGATATTTATAAGAAAAATACAAACCTCAAGGTGGTGAATGTAATACCTTAATATACAAGGTGCATCTGTAATTTACATTATATGCGGTTATGGAGCCTGACGGTGGGTTTCTTATTAAGCCCAACATTAGCATGGACTAACATTGTAGTTTGTTACAAGTTGTTTATGCTGATGTTGGGCTCCATGAGAAATCCACCGTCGGGCTCATATAGTTAAATAGGTCAAGCTCCAAGCGTAGTTTTTCACTATATTAATTTTGGAATTATATTCATTGGGAACAATATCTATGCCAAACAACGGCTTTGTTCTTCGTTCTCTTCTTTACTTATTTTGATTAGTGGCACTGAGAGTGGCAATTACTAAGTTGTATGATTTCTAACAACGTGATAATTCTTATGGTTGACTACTTGACTTTGCAGACTGTAATAATGTCATTGATGGGATTTTCTCTTGTAATGCTGTGGGCTAGAAGGAAAGAGCCTGCTCTCTAATGAGATGAAGAAACTCTTTGTATCACTGATGTGTTATTATTCAAGACATGTATAACTTCAAGCCGTAATTGTTGTCAATGGACGAAATGTAACGTCTGAAAATCATAACTTGTTTTTGAGGTGCGGATAGAGACTTGCTGACTCTGCTATCCTCCCTGCAAATGCTCTGGAATTGTTGGAAACAAAGAAATCAGTTCACAATACGGTAGAGTTGTGTTGTTCTGCAAAAGCAATTTGTGCTTCTGGAAAAGGTACCAATATTATTAGACATATAATTTTTTATTCAGCAGTTTATAAGCACCCTTTTAACCACATCATGACATTTATTAGGGATCAGGAACAGATTTTTATTTGACTATTAACATGTTGTGATTGTACTTGAAGGCTGAGGTGAATAATGTTTCAAATGGAATAGAAATATTAAGAAAATGAAAATTGTGTTTTCTTGGATTGCATAGACATGTGTTATCTTCTGTTATCCCGTGCTTTGTTAGTAAATTGTATAGTGCAAAAGGACTCATGGTATAATTATCATTTACTATGAGTTAAAATTGTTATCAAGTCGAGGACTTATTTTGTCCATGTTCCCCCAAATTCGTGTCTATAAACATTATGAACTCATCAAACACATATGGTGGAGAGAATATTGTCTGTAATTTTTTTTATTTAAAGTTCTACAATCATGTTACTTTGGAATTTTATAGAAGATAATATTATAATTTTTTTTGCGAGAGAGGGATTCAAATTAAATGTATCCAAACCTCTTTATGCTCGAGAGTCATGAGTTCGAGTTATTTGCTTTATCAAAAAGAAAAAAATGTATCCCACCACCTAGCTTAATTCGCATTTGTTTAGTATCTAAAGAAAATCTTTTAAAACTTACTTACGCA
Organism: Stenogyne calaminthoides; assembly: GCA_037126765.1. Lineage (NCBI taxonomy): Eukaryota > Viridiplantae > Streptophyta > Magnoliopsida > Lamiales > Lamiaceae > Stenogyne > Stenogyne calaminthoides. Next base: position 16,892,647 of record JBBCBC010000023.1, on the reverse strand, counting down.
TCAAGGTTGAAATCTCAGTGGGACAGAGTGTAAGGAAAATGCCTATTTAAACTTCAAGTTGGTGATCTCTATGAGATGTCTAGAGTGTAAAGACAAATAGCCACAGAGGTTGCACAAACGATCCAAGTGCACAATCATAAAATAGTCGCGTAAAAAATAAAATGATGAAATAAAGGCGAAATATAATGAGGTTATTGATTCATTTCATAAAAGGGATAACGACCAAATTTATAAGAAGGCCTGAAGACCGAAATTACATTACAAAAGGAGAAAAAAATACAAGGCATCATAGATCGCTGCCCTGCTCACCGCCTTGGGCTCCTTGCTTGCGGAGTGCCCCTTTGTTGGCAAAGCATTGTCCTCTCCTGGAAGAGAATTTCCTAGGATCGCCTCAGCTCGGGTGGGAGTGGTGAGCTGAGTCGGATCGGGAAAAAAAAAAGAGATGTCAACACCCAGCTGTGCGAGAATGGCGTCAAGAGGATTTTCTCCTACATATGCATATTTGGTTAAGGCATCTTGCTCATCATGGACCTAGGCCACCTCAAAGGTAGTCTTCTCCTCGACGCGACCACACAATTCTTTAGGTCCTTAGCCTCTTTCGTCATAGCTCCCTCTGCATGTGAGTTTCCTCCGCATGTCGGGCCTGATTGGCCTCCAACTCCTTAACCCGACCTCAGTCCTCCTTTTCCTCCAAAGCCAGGGACTTGACGAACTCAGATTGTTTTCGATATTTCTTCAGAAAAACTCTGGTCAGCTAATGGCGAATCAGCACGGAGCAGGGGTTGATAAGAGGATACACTCCTACAACACAGTGGTCCAGGCCTAGGAGACGTCGTTGGTCACCCATAGAGGTGGGTAGGCCAATCTGCCAGAAATTCCAACAATTTTGGATTCTTGGAGTGTAGATACCCAAGATCTCCTTGGGATGTCTCCCCTTAAAGACCAAGCTGCAAGAAAAGACGGACAAAAAAAAGATTCAAGAAAAATAGAAATATTAAATGATGCATAAGGAAAACGAAAAGCGATGAGAACTTATATTTCCACCCTCTTGGGGTCCCAGTCCAGGAAGGAAGTTGGTCTCGTCTTTTTAGTAGCATTTGTATCCCTGTCGGCGGAACGAGGAAAAGAGTGCTAAGGGAGTCCTATCTAGGGAAGTACAGAAAGAGTCAAGGACTAGTCTTGATGTGTCCATCAGGTTGGCTCAAGTGATTTCCTTTGAGCCTGTGCCCGGCCCGGGGAAGAAAAACCTTCTTCCACAAGGAGACAACAAAACTGACCTGAGCATAAGCATTGTTGGTGCTGGGATTCAAACTATACTATGCCCACATCCGTTCACGACATCTTGTTCTTTTTCTCTTCTAATCTTCTCATAGTAAGTAAGAAAAGTTTTTCGGCCCCCGCGGCTATGGTCTTTCCTTTCTGAGCTCGCGAAACAGCCTCTCCTTCGAGGCGAGGGTGGGGCATCGCTCCTAGAAAGACCGCTCAGTATGCGGGGCTTTTGGGTTGCCATCTCAGCATCGTTTGGTTGGTTTTTGAGGATCGGGAAATGTTCAACTGCAAAATGGAAGTTCGTAAGTTAGTCTGACTTATTAAAGAAAAAAAAAGGAGTTCTAAACGTGAAGTTCACTTACTTGAGATAGGCGAGAACAAGTTTGTAGACCCATGTCGTTGGTTTTAAGAAGCTCGACCCTCCTAAATCCCTCGGGCTCAAGTTTCGCCAAGCAAAGAGCATCAGAAATTCCCAGTTAAGATCGGCGACCTTAGGAATTCGAATGCCTACATAAAAGGAAAAGAAATTAGACCAGTACAAATCAGTTCAAAAGAAATCAATTCAAGAATTACGAGTCCATCGATCATGGTAATTTGTTTGGAAGGGAATAACTTAGACACCACTTGGATCAGGACTTTGACAAGCACCCCCGACGAACCACCACTTGATATGTCAATCCTGAATCTACTTCGAGATGCCAAAACCAGTTTTTGGCCGGAGCGAGGTTTAAGACATCCCTTCATTCTCTGTGGCCACTAGTTTGACCAAGTAATTTTTTGGTTCGTAAAGGTACTTAGGAAGAGCTTTCAGAAGTCTAGAAGGGGGGATTGAATAGACTTCCTATGCCTAAAGCATTTTTTTATCAAATTAGCTAAGTACAAAAAATCAGAAGACTTAATTTGTTATGTTCAGAGATCAACTTGTTTTTCAAAGGTAGCTGGTAAGGCGCGAAAACGTTTTAAACTTAAAAACTTTTTCAGATAAATCTTTTATGCCAAAGTATGAACATATAAAGCAAAATAAAAGGCAAAATATTTTATAGTGGTTCGGATATCAAATCCTACCTCCACTCTCCCTTTCGTCAAAAGGGTTTTCACTACTAATTCGCTTATTTACTGAAATTGACAAGTACCAGCTCCTTGTAACAACAACCCTATCGAACTCAATCAATAGTTCATGGAAATCTCTCAAACTATCATTCTTTCTCAGAAATATTAAGTAATGAGGATTGGTTCCAACTTTGCTAAGCTAGAATATGTGCGAAAGCTTTGAGTGTGAGTGTAGGGATTTCTGTGTTCTTCGTGTGATGTTTGTCTCTTGTGTATCGATCTCTTGGTCTTAGAATGAACCCCTAACTCTTGTATTTATAGATGGTGAATAACTAGTCGTTGGAGAGCTAGCAATCAATTATCCATAATTTATGGAAGTCAATCAATCATCTTGATTGATTGTATAATTGGTAAGTCTTGATTAACACGAATGTTTGACTTCGATCTTCAATTACAGATTGACGAAATTATCTCGGTCAGCCACAACCATTTGCCTTTGATTTGGATTCTTCACTTAGTCGCCTTTTGACTTCCATATTCTCTTTGTTGGTCTTCTACCTTTTTCTTTCCAGCGGCGAGCAAGTCTTCTGATGCTTAGACTCAGTTCCTTGCTTCAAGGGTGGTTACCAGATGACATTCAAGGACATCTGGTCTTCACTATAAGGGCAGCTCGCCTTTAGCTTAGCTTCCCTTTATTCTGTCTCCATCTGAAATAACAAGTCTTCTGGTTTTATGGTCATTCTCTTGGTAAAGCCTTCTTGTAAGGTCTCCTGGTCTTCTGAATTCAGTTCCCCATTAACCAAGGACCTATATTATTCTTCCGCCGACTAACAGGCTCTGTTGGTCCTATTAAAAGGGTAGTTTTAACATCTTCAAAACACTAACAAATATATCCTAATATAATTCATCTCAGCTGGAGTTGACATCTGTTGAAGGACATTCCTCCCAAGAACAATCATGATCCGCATGATCATGTGCCACCCATTGGGAGTGATTTGGGCGATCGCTAATTCCTGGGCGGCGAGCAGATGAGAAATCTCCGGATGGAGCGGAAAAGAAGCTTCGACATCTATTATCCCTGAGCTGACGACAATCATTCACCCTAGAGGTTGATCAGCTCTCTCTTTGGATTGAGGAACAAAAAAGTGAGAATCGGCGAACACCTTGTATGTGAAACGAATTGCCGAGAGATCATCTTCGACAACAATACTCTATTTATGAGAAGCAACATACTTAGTCTCGAACTTGGTAATTAAGGCGAGAATACTAGCACCCACACATATACGATAAGTAGTCAAATATACGCGGATGAGCTTCTTGGGGGCGAGATAAGTGGCCAGGTTCTTCAACAACACGGGTTCATCATTGACCATGATCCTAAGTGGGTCGGCGTCCATAGGAGACTTGACAGTCTATCGACATCGAGTTCAGTCAAAATTGTAATTGTATCAAGTAGTTCCGAACATTTATGATAAGACCAGGTAATATTTATACAATTATTATCTCGTCGTTGCATACATTTTATTGAGATTTTAAATCAAACAAATGTTGATATGAATAATCTATAAATTTTCATGTCGATATTGATGTTGTCATTATTATTATCTTTTTAAGTTTCTGAATTTACTAGAGGGGAGGAAAGAAGCAAAAGAAGATGCACTATAGAGCACACAGAATACAGTGCAAGTTCTATACATTATACAATTATAATACAGTTGGATGGGTGTATAAGACTAAACATATCCAAGATGCCTTGGATTTTTAACATAAATTTTGTACGAGGAAAATGTTATAGCATTGGTCAAGGAATGGTAGAAGTTCTTTGCAATGAAGTTGATGAGTTAAAAATTTCTTGTCCAAGCTCATTAATTTTGTTGAGAAGCAGCATCTGCTCCCTCTCGAGTTGAAGCATGAATTCTTGTTGGCTTTCATGCAGACTTTCAAGCTCACTCAACGACTTCAAAACCCCTTCAAGATCTTCATCCTCGACTTCTGATCGTGCCTTCATCATCATCTCCTTAATCTGTACGAACCCAATAACCGTGTTTGGTACGTTTTTTTTATCAACGAGGAAAGAAAAAAACTAGACAAGTATAGCCTCACCTGGTCTAAAATTTGGTGGCGAACTTTAGTAGGGGAAAAGTCGGATTCAGAGCTTGGTTTCTTGTCGAGTTGAGGAACTTTTCTGGTAATTTGGACGTGGATCTCGCCCCGTTTTACGCCTTGAAGTGGTATCCATTTATCGGCCATCTGGTTTGGGGGCAACATCTGATACTCAACAACACAGTCTCCTATGCTGGATGTAGGCAACAAGGTGTTGTGATCTTTAACGTGCAATGTGAGGGGACTTCCATCATCCGGAAATTCTAACGTTTGATGCCATTTTGGAGTCAATGTTTTGAACATAACCTACAGGGAATGCAGAAATGTCACCCACTGAAATAAGGCAAATACTTGTATGCACCAGTTGCACCGTGCAACTGGTGTGCGTTTTTTAAAAGGTATTAGTTACTTCACTAAAAAGTATTAGTTGTTTTATTATAAAGTATCAGTTGTACACCAGTATTACTCCTGAAATAATTAAGAGATATGAATGGCTAACAAGTACAAGTATCGAACCTTAGTACTTCTCTTCAAGTTCCCATAGTGTATCCTCACGTACAGGTCACTTGTTCCTCGTAGATCAGGATCTCTTGCTTCGATTAGAACGAGTTCTATCCAGCCATTTGATAGACTTGCACTTGAGCCCTGAGAATGAGAATTAATTAACACGAAGAAAACGGGCGCTTGCTTAGTTCAGATTCAACATGCAACACGAACAAGCTAGGTGAAAATACATACGTACCCTTGAATCATCGAGTTTGATTGCTTCTATCTGAAGTTGCAGCTCTCCTGAGTTGACTTTCTCAAGGGGGATGAACACATTCCTCACTGAACCTTCTATGAGTCCTTCCAAATTCACTCGTGCACTACCAATGCTCTCATCGCCAAGTGTTTCTTCGGTAAAGCATTTTATCTTCAAATACTCCCCACTTATTTCATCAAATTCAAACTTCGATTCCAAGGGGGTTTGAAGAATGTGGGGCGAGGTTTTGTTCTTTTGGATGACCCTAAAGAATAAATATAATATGATGAAGATTTATATGTTTCGATACATAATACCAAAACGGAGCATAAATAATCGGATATGTACCTTGCCGTCATCGCATTTAACATAGGGGTCGATTTCCCAATTTTGTCTTTTCACAAGGAGGTCCATCCCCCAACCATTATTATACTGATTTTTTCCTTCTTTTTTGGAGAATAATTTGACGAACCACTAAGTGAATGGCGAGAACTTGCGTTGAATGTAGTCAAGCTATGTAAACCATCAGAAAACTGCCACTCTTTTAGTACAAGCCTCACTGTCAACTGCAAGGTAGTTTTCGAACAAGATTAGTTATAAGCAAAATGCTGCATCTCTGATGATTGTCAATGAAGAATATTCTAAACAATAGAGACGAGACGATGATGAGAAAATACCTCTCCTAAATCAGTCCCCTCAAATGGAACTGTCATTTCAATTTCTTTTCCACAAGTTTCAGCATGTTTGGCAATCACCGTGTTGTTGGGACCGATCGCCCAAAACATGGTTGAATCATCTGAGACGTACCTCATCTGCAATGACGGAAATGTTTGTGAAGTTTTTCAGAAAGATATAGCAACATAAGCTGAGAACCTTATTTTCAGACATGGACATCATGGAACAATTTTGTGTATATATATGACTTGAGATTTGAAAATGGGATTTGGGATTTCGAAATCTAAATATTGTTCTATTTTGGGATTTCGAAATCTAAGCAATTTGTCTCCAAGAACTATCTAAATTTGTTGGGAGATGAATTTAATAAAGAAGTTTTGATTAGATCCCAAAAGCCCCTAAGTATGACATGTTCAGGATAATCTTGATAGTCTGAGTCAGGTTTCAGCATAGATTGATTCAGGAAGATATCTGCACAATGTATAGTTAGCAGATATAGATCAGGTTAGATCTTGAAGTCACTGAAGACTCAAGAAGTAAATCGAAGACATCGAAGACTCGAAGTTATCAAGACAATGAAGACTCGATGAAGTTCTTTCAAGACACTAAAGACTCAAGAATTAATCGAAGACATCAAGACTCAAGAAGTTATCAAGACATCAAGACTCAAGAATTCTATCAAGACTCAAGAAGAATCTTGAATACCCAAGATAACTCCGAATGTTCGAAAGCAATGAATAATATCTATCTCAAGACAAGAACCAATCGAGGAAAAACAACATCAGACTTCATCGACATCGAAAAGCGACAGACTCGAATTACGTTAGTAGTACTAAGTTCCAGACTGCAAAAAATGATGATTGGCTACATGACAACATATTTTCTAAAACATGCTAGGGAGTGTTCAAACCCTAAAAATAGTCGTTCATCAAACACCAGAAGAGGAAACTCATAAAGCTATCTCTTCCAACGGATAGTTTTTTCAAAGAGTGACCTTGGTGAAGTTGCCTATAAATACCAGTGACCCTTTACATTGAAAGGTCACGAAAAATTTCAAAGCAACTCAAGAGCTCATTCGTATTATTGCAAATTGAAGCACTCGAAAACCCTAGAATTTCCCAAGTGTTTCACATTGGAGAGAGCTCACTATTCTAAGCTTAGATTGATAGATATATCCAAAGCTTAGAAGAGATATTCTAGCCTTTGCATTAGTTCTTATTGTAAAGGATATCTCACCTTAGTTGGAAACCAACCCAAAACCCAAACCCTTTGTTAAGGTAGTTTGTGTGTGTTTTGTTGGTGAGTTAGAGTTGTAGAGAATGAGTAAGCTACAGTGAGTTAGCCAGAAAACTCTAGAGAAGAAGTTAGTAAGCTACTTGTGGTAGTCTGAACACTTGTGTGTGTTTGAGTTAGTAAGCTGCAGTGAGTCAGCCAGAAAACTCAAAGTAGAAAAGTGAGTAAGCTACAATGAGTTAGCCTGAAAGCTTTAGGAAGTGGTTAAAGAATTTCTCTGAAGATCAGAGAGAGTGGACGTAGGAGCTTGAGTCTCTGAACCACTATAATTGTTGTGTTGTTTGTTTTCTGTACTGCATTATTATCTGTTGCATGTTTTTCACTGAAAGAATATTTCACTGATAATCAGTTGGAACCAATCCACTGAACATGCATCAAATTGATTAATCACTGTTTTATTAAAGGAAGAAGATATTTCATCAAAGCTAAAACGAGTATAAACTTAGGGCCAACTATTCCGCACACTTGAATAGCTAGAACAGATAGTTACCAAACTGAACTAACTCTACTGAGTGCTCAGTAAGATAATCATCTGATCCAAGCTCCTAAGGATCTCTGATAAATTCAGGATCAGTTGGGCTAATCTGAAGCTTCTGAAAGCAGCTCAGGATCATTGTCTCAGTAGACTTTAACTCAGGGCAATCCGTGCTTCTCAGGGCAAAATTATCACGATAACCTGACCCATCTGACCTCAGTGAAAGAAAAGTTTTAAAAATCACTGAACACATGTATCCCCCCTCCCATACACGTGTGAGACTCGTTAGCACCGGGACCAACAAAATTAATTAACAACGTAAATCACAAATTAGAGGCAACCACATTATAGCAATATTACCTTAATTTCACAACTACTAAGATAGTCGTATTTGATATTTACAGGAGTGCTTTGATAAAGATGTAATTTAAGAATTCCTGTATTTTCATGCAGGATGAGATTGAACATTGAGTCCCAATTTGGCTTAGATCCCATTCTGACGTCTGTTCTCCTCGTCAGTTCCTCGAGTTCAATCTCTACAAATGTCTGAAGCTCTTTGCCTTCAACTGGATCCTCTTGAACCGAGGAGTTGGTTTGTTTAGTGGAAATACAGCCTTTCAAGCTACGACCAGAGAGTTTTCTAGCAGACAGCACTGTGAAATATAATATTCCACCTACAGCTTTCTTGTGCAGGTCTTCATGTGGTAAAGCAAGACACTGACGTCGTGGTTCAACCATCCTCTTGTTCATCGTTTCAATGGCAAGTTTAACCTGTAAGACAATATGAACTTCATAATGAACATGTGCTGAAATTGGACAACGTTGAATTTTAATGATAGGTACTTCCAACTGAGTACTTCAACTAAGGATTCAAGATATTGCAGAAGAGTAACACTTAAGTGAACCAGTTGCACTGTGTAATCGGTGCAATTTGACTAAAAATTTCAACCAAACTATTTTTTTTTTTTTTTTTTGCGTGGATCGAGAAGTATTAGTTCATATGAAGAAAGTTATTAGTTGTATATTGAGAAAGTATTAATACTGTTCAACTTACACATGAATATTTTTATTTTGTATGAACTAGTACTTCTCTTCATATGAACTAATACTTCTCATATTATATTTCGGTATATTCTTGTGAATGAGTCAACCTTTGGTAAAAAACTGAGTAAAAATTGCACTAGTTGCACCGTGCGTAGAAGTTTTTGCCTTTGCAGAAACATGGAATGGAAAGGAAATAATCAAAGCATTATATTGTTTGTTCGAATAGGGGCATACCAGCCATGAGGAGACACCCGGTAGCTCGGTGGCAGGTAGAGACTGGCTACCACCACTTCCGAAAGCAACACCAAGTCTCACCTCTAGAGTCGACAGAAACGAGTATGCTACAGCTTTCCCTTCTAATATTGGCATCAAAAGAAGCTGCAAAAATGCAATTTAAACTCATTGTTTCATATGCCTGATGGAAACATGTGATTCCTAGAGAAAGTTATTTGACAAATTTATTCTATAAGTAAAGCAGATTATAAAACAATCACGTACATAGTTACAAACATATTGTTGCGAATGCATTATTTACATGATTAGTTTCAAGGATCTCTCATGAAAGAAATCAAAGATCCACTCCAATCAATATTAAAACATACTCCCTCCGTCCCAAAGTTATTTACGCCTTTGCTTTTGACACGGATTTTAATGTGGGAGTTGTTTATTAGTATTTAAAGTGATAGTGTAGTTTTTGGTTGAGGGTATTGTAGTCCTTTCTACTTTATTATTAAAGTAGATGACTTTTTGTGGGTAAAAGTAATGGCATGAGATGTAATTTTGAGATGTTGGGAGGGGATAGTTGAAAAGGGTGTAGTTGCTTTATTGCCTTTTATGGAAAAGGGGTAAATAAGTTTGGGACGGACCTTTTGGGAAAAAAGGGTAAGTAACTTTGGGACGGAGGGAGTACAAGATTAAAAAAAAAAAAAAAGATTGATGCATACATCACCCTTGATATGGATGCTGTTTACAATGATTCGAGCTGTCCCCATCAATGGCATGGCCAGCTTAGCAAAGAGCAATATATTCACATCGTCTGAGTCCCAGTCAAAACTCGTGTGCATGATTTTCTGTTCCAGAAAATGGATTCAAGATGATCATTATGTTAAACATTTGAGGATATCAAATAAGAGATATGAGCAATAATTTATTGAGAACATGGTTGGAGAACATGAACCAAAATTTGCATAACAATATATAAGTAAAATTTATCAAACCTGATCACCTGAAGCTGCCCAACGGGTTCCATGCAGCCCAAATATTGGAGGACGTGAACCAAGAGAAAATTCTTGCAGTTCAATCTTTTCCTAGAGAAGTAATTTAATAATATTAACTTATAAGACCAAAGAAATTAATTGATCATGGAATGTAAGTGGAGAATCAGGACTTACAACAAGCCTTGATTTCCGATGCTTCAAGCGTCTCTGCATAATTATTACAAGTGAATAAGCAACATATATGTCTATAGATGCATCTGTGAAATTCACCGGGTTAAAGATGTAGTACCAGAATACATTATTTGCAATATCTATAGAGAGAGATAATTTGAGATAGTACAATACCAGGCCAAACCAGAGGTTTCAGAATGGTGAATAACACACAGGAAATGGGTTTGATAAGAGTGAACAAAAATATATCCCCCACGAGAAGAATCGGCAGTCAGACTGAAAGATTAAAAAACCAAATAGCAAACCAAGTTCTATGGTTAAACATGCATAGTGTGTTGCAAACATATCACGAGATCAAGAAAACCTTAGCACGAGCTCAAACAAACATTTCATGCATTAAGTCACCAAGGAAAGCTCCCCTAACACAATAGGTGAAATTCATGAGTCGGAAAGTAGGTCTTCAATTAACTGATATAAGTAGGCCTTCCCTGAAGGAAATATCAAGTTCTATTCTTTTTTATTATAAACTAGTTATGTTACTTTGAAAAAAAGAAATAAATTGAGTAGGAAACCAGGTTCATTTCTTATAGAGGAAGAAATAAAGATACACATTACTGTGGTTTTAAGAAATTTAGAAAAAGTCGGACCTTAAATGAATAAGAATATATCAAGTTAATAGTAGACGTCTGTTCTAAAACTAATTCCAGAGCTTCGCCATATTTTACTGATAAGTTTACTATTTCTTAACAGAAGTTAAAGTTCCTATAAGAGCCAAATGTCATTGCTGAATACCAAAATAACATACAATATTTATGTCATACAAAACCATTTATGAATCTACACATATATATATATATATATATATATATATATATATATATACACACGTGTATAACACACACACACATTTAATGTTGACGTTTACACATTACCAGATAAGTGAACAAACGACGATAAAGATTATGGAGAACAAAATAGTTACCTCGACGATAGATGAAAATCGTGAAGACAGCTTTGGGTTGATGTACTTCAACCAAACTTCAGTTAATAGCTTGTTCAGCCATTCACAGTGTTCCAAAGGGGTTACTGGCTGTACTCATATGAATAAATAGAGTTATTTCCAATAAATAGGAATTTATATGAAATATGAATTAAAGGGAACTCATACCGAATTGTGTAATGTCACTTGCATCCATTTCTTTTTCAAGTCTTCCTCAATATTTCGTCGCTGATAGCTTCCGTACTGCCAACACTCAAGTACAAGTTAGTAAATTCACATTTTTAGTTGCTATTGGTAATTTCAATTTCCATAACAATAGAAATTAAATATCTGCAGTCTAAATTAATACTGCAATAGTTATGAACTTTTTAGGTAAAGCTGTCCAACTCATCAGTTCCGAAACATACACTGCACCTTAATACTTGATACAAAATATGACGGCATCAATTTTGAGAGGCAATTTTAGTTACTTATCCTTATATTAATTTTGAGAGGCAATTTAGCAGCCCAATCCCGATTGAGTCCCAAATTCAATTAATTTATTCGTTCCCAACATCCATCATTCTTATATCAAAGATCAAGGAGACCAATCTTGATCATATAAATCCTTCCAATAAAAATTAATTGTGCACTAGCAAGACATCTAACTCCAAATATGAAATATGGTCATCTTTTCCCACCACCAGAAATCAAAATTCAAGTACAAATTTACAACTAGGATCCTTCACACATCAATTATGTCTTCCTTCATACAAAATTTCAACAAGTAGAAGCAGCAGTTTAAGTTAATAACAGAGAAAAGAGTAGCTTAATTCAAGATAGAGACCAAAAAGTACCTGAATTGTAGCCCAGATAGCAAAAGCAAGAAGAATCCAATTCGAGAGAGAGAAAAACCATTTTTCAACAACCCAAAGAAATAGCAAAAGAGGAATCAGAAACGGAAGCAGAGGCTGCTCCTCTACCAACTTGTACCAAGATTCCACCGCATCATTCAACTCCCACAATTTCTTCTTTCTTCTTCCCATCTTCACTCCTCTCCAAAACTCATCAAAGGTCGGACAATTATTTAACTCAAGTACTCACTAGTCGCCTATTTAATAAGTAATTAAACAATTCTTAAACCGTTAATCAGAAACGAAAAATAAAAACGTCTGTGATCGATCATTTCTTGAATTTTCTTATAATTGTAAAATGCAGAAGCGAAGCGGCCAGAAAAGTCTTGGTCAACAATCAACATAGATGGTCGTTCGGAGCTACTAATAAATAAAGAGAAGAAAAATGGTATGTGTCAAGAATTCCTTGTGTGTTTCTTGATTTGACAAAAATCCAGAGATATAATGGGGGCCACAAACAAAAAGGGACCAATCTGAAATAAGATGCGTTGAAATAATAAGCTATGTTTTAAAAAGCGGATCGGACCGGCCGGTCGGACCGGTCCGACCGCTACTCGGCAAGCTCACCGGGCCAGTTTCACACGTCGGGCCGCTCACCGATCGGTTCGGTCACGAACCGTTCAAAGCGGTAATAAAACGCTACGAACCGGCGATCGTTAACCGGTCGCCCGCCGGTTCGACTGCATTTTCTAAAAAAAAAAAAAAACTAATGACTTTTTGTTATTTGAAGATTTGTACTGCAACGGAATCGCTTCGGCTCCAATCGGCAACGGAAACATTGAAATCAAGAAACTTCAGGAAGGAAGAAGAAAGACATTAAAACACAAAAATTAAGAAAATAAAACCTGCACAAAATATATACATAACCTTTTTCTTAAGATAGTCTTGCAGAAGAAAAAAGCAATCATATCTGATATCTCTCTCAATATTGATTCGATGGCGACGGCGAGTGGGTGGGGGATTGGGGAGGCAAAGGTAATTTTTTGGGTAGTACCGGCCGTAGTAGGGTTTTGACTTATTAACTCTGGGCTTGATTATTTTTTAATTTAATAACAATGGGCTTCTTCATAAAAAGTATTGGGCTTGATTATTTTTCAACTAGCTTGGACTATAGGTTCAATGGCTGGAGAATTAATTAGTTAAATAACGAGTGTAAGAATTCAGAATTTTAATTAATAATAAATAAATATTATTTATATATTTAATTATATATTATATAATTATAACGTCATACCGGCTCAACCGTTTTAAAAACGGTCGAACCGGTCCGACCAAAAGCGCTAAGGCTGTCCGATCTGATCGTCGCTTCCGTTTTTAAAACATAGATTCTTGTAAGGAGTGGGCCAAATAGCGAAATAATCGCATTTCGAATCATACCAATGAAATTCGGTTTATTAAGTTTGATTTTTTTGTATAAAATTTGGTTTCGTGTTATTTTTTGAACCGGGTTTCAGGAATAATCTATAAAATAATTGCATAAAAAATTGTGATACCCCGAGTTTATCACTACTTATTGATCAATAGTATAATTCATGCACTGCGTGCAATATATACTATTTGTGTGAAAATTGAGATATTACATTACTATTTTATTTGCTTTTAAATATTAAATTATTTATATGTTTCTATATATTGAGAAGGACTTGTGTGAAATATTGCACACTAGTGTTATTTATGTGCAATACCACACAAATAAGAAGAAAAGACTGAAAATTCGCGGGTTGGCTGGGGCGCGGGTCTGACAGACTAATATATATTTATTGAAGGATATATTTATCAAATAAGTGTTGTAGTCTAGTGATTCAGGTTTGTTGTTAAGGTATTTGGTCGCAGGTTCAATTTTTACTAAGCACATAATTTTTAATTTTTTTTGTCAGGTTTTTGTGTGTTACTACATCTATGTTTAAGTGTTACTACATTATTATATTGAAATAACTTCATAAACTTCATATCTTATGTAACATGTATTAAAATATAACGTAACACATAAATGTTCATAAGGTAATACATTATTGTTCATATGGTAACACATGAGAATTCACATAGTATTGCGACATGTATACAGTATTACATATTACTAAAAAAACAAGTGTTACTACATGAACAAAAAATGTTACCCTATGAAGAATAATGTGTTACCACATGAATAAAATAAGTACAAGCGCGAAAAGAAATCTTCAGTCCAAAATTACATATTTAAACAACAACTTGATGTGTTACTACATGAACAAAAGAGTGTTACCCTATGAACAAAAGAGTGTTACTGCATGAACAAAAACCAGTACAAGCGCGAAAAAAAATTATCGGTACCAAATTACAGATCAAAGAACAGCGTGAGAAGAAAAGTTTTATTCAATCAAATTTCATACAACAAAAACAACAAAAATATCAAAAGCAATATTAATTTATTAAAATCTTACAAACTAATTAGGATCGCTGGTAAACTTGAGCACTTCGTCGGAAAAAATCTGATAGATCGCGAAAGAAGGAGAACCTAGATCGCGAATTTGAATTGTTCGATTGAGTATATAGACGTTGGGGATTTTCTGTTGATTTTGCAAATACTGCGGCTTGCTTTCCATTTACTACTTTGGGTCTCATTTTCGTAGTGGGGTTGTTTTATCTCATTTTGTTTTCGTCAGCTATGAGGTGTGTAGTATGGAACGCGCGAGGACTTGGGAACCAACGCGCGTTCGCCAACCTGCTGCGTCTTGTCGCGGATCAAGATCCGAATGTCTTGTTTATATGTGAGTCTAGACTTACAGGGGATCGATGTAATAATTGGCGGGTGTATTTACGTTTTGCGGGTGTGTTCTGTGTAAATGCTAGGGGCCGCAGCGACGGACTTGTAATATGTTGGAAAGAAGGATGTAATATATCGGTTTTGTCATATTCATCCGGTCATATTCATTGTCGTATTGTGTATAACAACTTGTTGTGGCACTTTACTGGTTTTTATGGGCATCCATGTTCGGCTCTCCGTCACTTGTCCTGGGTTTTGTTGCGACGTATCTGTGGTGCGCACTCAACGTGCACAGTCCCATGGTTGGTTGGAGGTGACTTTAATGAGATCCTATACAATACGGAAAAGGTAGGCGGGGTTATGCGTAGTCACCATCAGATGGATGCTTTTAGGCAGGCATTGGAGGAATGCAATCTTCACGAACTACATGCATGTGGGGAACCGTTTACGTGGTTTGCGGCTCGCCATAATTATGGTGTCGTACAAGAGCGTCTAGACCACTTTGTTGCAAATGCTGCATGGAGGAATGCATTCCCAGACTGCCAGAGTTACGAATGTTGGATTTTACGGATCTGATCATCGTGCAGTAAGCCTTGAAATGGGACTTACGCAGATTCCCATCCAACGGGGGGTACGCAGATTCTTCTTTGAACATAAGTGGCTTAATGATCAAAGTCTGGACCGTGAGTTCTATGACTTTTGGATTACTATTCCTGATGGTGATTCGTGGCCATTGAGATTGGCGGCTGTACAAAGGTTCTTTAAATCGCGACAAAGCACTCGCTCAAACTCCATGGTCCACAATGTACGTCATCTCACGAATCAATTAGACAGAGAGTTTACTAAAGCGGGCAATGCTCAGAACATAGGCCGAATCAGGGAGTTCACACAGTAGATCGAACGAGCTTCTGCTTTGGAAGAAATGCATTGGCGCCAACGGGCACGAGTGACATGGCTGCAGCACGGTGATGGAAATAATAAATACTTCCATGCGGTTGCATCCGGGCGACGTCAATCATCATGGGGACTGGACAATGTCGGTTGACGGGTTGGCAGATATAGTGGTGGACTATTTTGGTCAGTTGTTTACGTCGATCGTGCCAACACAAGCGGACATTGACCATGTCCTACAATTTCAAGCCCGGTCACTTTCAGTGGTAGCTGCAGAGGAACTAGAAAGGCCATATAGTGAAGACGAAGTAAAACGAGCGCTTTGGGATATGCACCCATCAAAGGCCCCGGGCCCGGATGGATTTACAGTGGAGTTTTATCAGAGGATGTGGCCGATTCTAGGAGGAAAATTCACAAAGGTGGCTTTGGATATCCTTAATAATGGAGGCGATCCCTCTTCGTGGAACCACACTATTGTTACGCTCATCCCTAAAATGAATGTGCCCCGGTCCGTTAAAGAATATCGTCCTATTAGCTTGTGTAGTGTTGCCTACAAAGTGGTTGCCCGTGTAGTTACCAATCGCATACGACGATCTCTGGAGGATATAATTGACCACCAACAGAGCGCATTTGTCCCTGGATGACTCATTACGGACAATGTATTACTCGGTTTTGAGTGTATGCACTGGCTTCGAAATAACAAAAAGACCAAGACGGGATATGTTGCCCTTAAATTAGACATGCGCAAGGCCTATGACAGAGTTGAATGGGGTTTCTTGCGGGCAATGATGATTAAAATAGGCTTCCCTCAGAGGACTATGGAGCTGATATGGCGATGTATTTCCACGGTGCGTTATTCATTTCAAATAAATGGATCGGTTGTAGGAGACTTGGCACCACATCGAGGCATTCGTCAAGGTGACCCTCTTTCCCCATATCTGTTTATTTTGACGACGCAGGCTCTTTCCGCAATGATTAATGGATACGTGGAAGCTGGCTTGATTAGAGGACTAAAAATTGCTACATCAGCACCAGTCATTTTGCCGATGATAGCTTACTTTTTTTCCGAGCAACAAAGATGGATGGTAGGGGTATTCGAAGTTGTTTGCGTTCGTATGAGCAGGCATCGGGTCAGCTTGTGAACTATGAAAAGTCAGCACTCACCATTTCTCCTGCTACCCCACCTCATGTTGCGGACACACTCAAATTGTTGTTGTCTATTCCCGTGGTGGCCGGTCACTCTCTTTACCTGGGATTACCGACATTTATAATACGAGACAAGACCCTTCAATTTAGTTACATACGGGATAGAGTTCTTAAGTGACTCCACGAATGGAAGATGCGGCTTTTTTTCCAAAGGAGGCCGCGAGACACTGATTAAAGCAGTCCTACAAGCAATTCAAAGATATCTGATGTCTGCTTTCTTTTGCTTTGAGCCGCATCAGTGTCGAATCAAAGAAAGTTATGGCTCGTTTCTGGTGGGGGGCTACGGCGACGTCTAACGGGATACATTGGTTCACGTGGGATGAACTTGGAAAACCTAAATGTAAAGGCGGGATGGGGTTTCGAAGGCTAGAGCAATTTAATCAGGCGATGCTAGCTAAACAGGTATGGAATATGCTCATACATCCGAATTCCTTGGTCACCCGGGTCTTCAAGGCACGATACTTTCGACATACTACCTTGCTCCAGGCAGATATTGGTTTGAATCCCTCTGCGGTGTGGTGCTCACTGATGTGGGCTCGACCATTGGTCCAAAGAGGGCTGATGACGAGGGTGGGGGACGGAAAAACAATAAATCCATATTTGAATATGTGGATCCCTTGCCTCAAATCAGGATGCATAATAAATCGACAACAACCAATTTCATCCCGAAGGACATGCAACCAGATTTGCTTTTTTGGCGATATGAGCACCATCGCCTCTTCACGGTGCGGTTGGCTTATAAACTAGCCATTGATTTCTATGAACCTCCTCGAGCTACATCTGCTGACCCTGATGCAGCATGGTGGCTAGTTGTATGGTCTCTTAAGGTACCTTCGAAGGTCCGTGTCTTTCTATGGCAAGCGTGTCGAGACGCCATTGTGGCACCGGCGAATTTACGTCGTCACCACGTCCCGACGTTGGGTATGTGTAACGTATGTGGAACTCCAGCAGCATCTACGTCTCATGTTTTGATATTTTGCCATCTCACCCGCCAGGAATGGAAGAAGTCCATCTTTTGGGAGTTGTTAGCACCTTGCCGGGATTGGGCATTTCGGGATTGTGCGGAATTGGTGTGTCGGTCTGTGTCATCCCGCGCATTTGCTCTCTTTGCAATATACGCGTGGGCAATGTGGAATGCAGTGTGTGGCTATAACCACTCAGATAAGATGAAATGGTTGCCTCCTGAAATGGACAGGGTGGATGCTGGTGCGCAGGCATACCATGAGTTTCACCACCGTACTATCCCAACTGTTATTCAGACTCAACCGGATCCATCCGGACCCCCACCCCTACGTGTCGACCTAGCCGAATTTGTCCTCCAAGTTGACGCGGTCTATGCTCCTCACAAAGGGCAGTATAGTGTTGGTTTTATCCTGTTTGAGAAACAGGGACGGATCCGAGCAGCCGCAGCAATTCCCACGCTACAACCTCTATCGGTGTTGCAGGGCGAGCTCATGGCCCTGCTCCACGCTTTCACATTTGCTAAAAATATGGGGTACACTAATATTTGTGCATTTTCTGACTCTCTCCTAGCGGTACAAGCAGTTACAGCCACGAGAGAATTTAGACATTGTCTAGGCATACAGTTCACGAGCTCAAAATGTTGTTCTGAGACCGCGATTTCAAAAGCTTCAAGACATCCCTCGAACGAAGAATGTCTTAGTGCATGCTTTAGCTTCATTTTCGTTGTCTATATCCTCGGCCCAACTTTGGGTTGATGAAGGTTTTCCTGACTGGCTCAATTGTTTGTATGCTCGTTACTAATTAATAGAATTTTCAGTTGAGTTTAAAAAAAAAGGGATTGTTAAGGCGGCTCTTCGTGATTCATGTAAATATATATCTAAGGAAGATAAATACACAAAAAAGAAAAAAAGGGAGAGTGGGTTAAGAAAGTTTAATCGAGAAAGGAAGTTGATGAAAAGAGAGAGAGAGAGAGAGAGGTAGTATAGGCAGTGGCGGAATTATATTGGGGCAAGGCATGGCAAATGTCTTGCCCCAATTTTTTTTTTATAATGTATTATATAATTTTTTATATTTTTTAAAATTAATAAATACCAACTAATATTAAGATAGAACATTATATTTTCAATTCATTCAATTCAAGCTCCTACTGTTATTTTTATCTAGTCCTTAAATTTTTCTGTTCAAGCCCATAATTTATCTATTCATATGTTGGTTGAAGCTGTTGGGAAAATCGGGGTGCCCGGATCTATTCGAGGTGATTATTTAAATACATATTAAAATTAAACAGTTAATTACTAACATGAATTAATCCTAAATCAATTCAACATAATAATAAACAACATGCGTACACATAATTCACGTAAATCCTAAACATGCGGAACTAGGAGTTACGGAATTACTAACCTCTTGAAGAATCAAACGGATGAATCAACTCAAGAGTCTTCCCAAATATATCCTCAAAGTCCACGAACTCTATCCGGATGGAAGATTTCAACGAACTATTTTAATGGGAGAGAATTTAAATATTTTGCTAACACCTTTGTGGATTTCTAATATTTCCAACACATGGAATTGCACTTGGGAATGAAGAGCTCATCCCCTATAAATAGGGAGTAGGGGGTCGAAAATTTAGGTCAAGAAAATAAGGAAGAAAATCTTTTCTTGGTCCCCAAGAAATCTTGAATATATCTTCTATATTCTTTTCTCCTTAATTAAATTTTCCATAAAAATCTCTTCCCCTCTTCTACACATTATTTTCGAAAATTACAAGGCAAAAGGAGTCAAGATTTGACTTCTTGAATTTATGGCATAATTATGTATTCCTACAATAATTATCTCTTTCCATAAAATATCTACAAGAAAATCAAGACAATCTTTTCTTCCTTTTTATCTACAAATTTTTGAAAAAATGGACATGGAAATATAGCAAAATATTTTCTTCTCTCCCTCATTAATTGGACTTTATTTTGGGCTATTTGGGGGGCCTTTAGGAGAATTAAGATTGGACCTTTAATGGACTATGAAGCTTTAATATTTTGGGCCAAATATTATTCAAGTCCATTAATATTAATTTACTCCACTATAAAATTAATATTGAACTATCCATCTTAACCCATATTACGATTTCATATATAACATGACTCCTGGTCATTATTTCCCGCTTTTAAGATTATCTTAGTCCATTAATTTAATTAAGCCACTGAACAAGCTTTATATTAATTAATATCTTTGTCCTTAGAGTAAATACAGCTCAACATTATTATCCATGCCGGAAATAAATTTCCACTTGCAAGATTTGGCATGATAAAGGATATGAGCCCACCAAGGGGACAAATCAAGCAAGACGTACTTGCACGCGATTCTCCGTATTAAATGTCAGCAATCGTCATGTAATTAATAATATTGCCCAAGATATAAGTTATCGAATCACATTGACTCTCTTCCCATCATAAGTCAAAGCAATAGTTATTAATTTCACACGATCATATTTAAGGGACGAAGATTAAGAAACAACGCACCACTGAGGTCGAATTCTTGTATATTCAGTATCAAAGAATTTGTCCTCCTGTAGGTCCTCATTCAGCGCACCTAAAT
The DNA here is from genome assembly GCA_037126765.1 of Stenogyne calaminthoides. Lineage (NCBI taxonomy): Eukaryota > Viridiplantae > Streptophyta > Magnoliopsida > Lamiales > Lamiaceae > Stenogyne > Stenogyne calaminthoides. Next base: position 16,872,317 of record JBBCBC010000023.1, on the reverse strand, counting down.
GCGCTAGTGTGATCCCTTGGTCAAGACAGACCAATCTGGGTCTCACACTTCAACCGTTCATGATGGTTCGTTCATTTCCATCTGGGTTGTGAATTTGTACTTAATTACGAGGGCTGTTAATTTGATCTTCAGTGATCGGGTATCACCAAACTAACTACAACGTAATACGTACTGTCTTATTGAAAGGGTTTGCAGTAAACATCTATAACATTCATTCATATTTAATGCAATAGTGATTAAATAATTTATTTTAGTAAATAAATAAGAAACTTCAGTTTGGTTATACAAAGTAAAAGCATACTTTTCAGTATAACCCCAACAATCTCCCACTTATACTCAAAGTCTGCTTTTAAGTATACTACAACATGTCTCGTGTTCTATGTGATATCTAATGTCACCCTACACGAACCTAATAATATTTCTCCCACTTATACTCAAAGCAGATTGGCAACGTCATTGACACCCATTCCTTCCACATGTCTCTCGAATGTACTCTGAGGCAGACCCTTTATGAATGAATCTGCTAGGTTGTCTTCCGATGCAATCTTAGCCACCTCAATGTCTCCTCTCTTAACGATTTCTCGTATGAGATGTTATTTTCTTTCAATGTGTTTGTTGGCTTTGTGGGCTCTCGGTTCCCTTGAATTTGCAATCGCCCTCGGCGTTATCACAAAGAGACCGTGATTTTGTTGGGTAAATTCGGGACCACGTCCAAGTCCACCAGGAAGTTCTTGAGCTAAACCTCTTCCTTCGCTGCTTCACAAGCAGCGACGTACTTGGCTTCCATGGTAGAATCAGCGATGCATTTCTTCTTTACGCTTCTCCATGTCATGGCTCCTCCCCCCATGCGCAACACACTACCCGAGGTGTACTTTTCCGAGTCAATGTCCGATTGGAAATCCGAGTCCGTGTATAACCGATGGGGATCAAATCTTTGATCTTTCGACTTATAAACCAAACATTCATCTCGGTCCTTTTCGTGTGATCTTCAGTAATGTTCTTTTATCAAGCAGCCCAATGCTCTTTCCCAGGTTACTTTGATATCTTGCCACCATGCCTACGAAAGCGGATATCCGATCTCGCATGACATTCATTTTTTCGCCACAAGTCTTTATAAGGTTGATCAACATGAGGCTTCCCCAAATGGACTTCGAAGCATAAGGGATGCTCTTCATGTCATCTATCTCTCTTTTTTCGTGTCTTGGGACACATCTCTTTCGATAGATGGATTCCGTGGTCTCCAGAGGGCACAAAGCCTTTCTTAGAATCCTCGCATGTTGAAGGGCTTCAAAATAATATCTATATATGAGAACCTTTTATAAAGCCCGATCATTCTTTTTCTGCGATCTCGGTGATCTTGATCCTAGGATGTGACCATCCTTTTCAAACTTCCCTAAATCCTTTGTATCGAGCAGCTTTTTGAAACCATGCCCTTACGCCCCGATAACACCTTTACATCGTTTCCGATGAGCGTAGAATGTCGCCCACGATAGTACCAAAAATACCAATGCAGCCTGGTCATGTTTTTTTATAGACACAACTTTCAAATTCATTTTGATCGAATCAGTAGGATTTTATAACTTGATCAAAATATCGATTCCAAGCTCGGGATGTTTGCTTGATCCATAAATGGACTTCTGAGCTTGCAAACCAGATGCTCTTGGCATGTTTTGAATTTTTTTTTCAATGAAGTCTTGTTGTTGTTGCATATATAGATTTCTTCGTCAAGATTTCCATTTAGGAAAGTTGTCTTGATGTCCATTGCCGATCTCAAAATCTAGATACTTTTTAGAAAGAATCGTTAAAGAGAATCGCTGGATGGACTTGAGCATGGCTATGGGCTAAAAAGGTTTCCTCATAATCGACCCTTCTTTCTCGAAAGTGTACCCTTTTCGCCACAAGTCTTGCTTTGAAGGTTTCAACCCACTTTTGTCCCAAAAGGTCCCTTTTTTCTCTTGTATACCCATTCTTGCATCCGATGGGTTTTACCCCATCAAGTGGTTCGACTAGCTCCCACACCTTGTTGTGATCCATTGAACCCATCTGGTTTGAAGCTTCCATTTTTGTTTGCCAAGATTGAGCATCTTTGTCTTGGATCGCCTTGCCTTTGTAGGACCATGGATCTCGATTCTTCCATCAACATCTGCGGAGATCAAGTGGGAAGACTCTCCGATCCCCAAGAATCTCTCGGGTTGTCGATAACCCTCCCACTACGATGAGGTTCTCCGGTTGTGTAGGCGTGATGTTTGGTTTGTCATTTTGGACGAATTGGCAATGGAGTTGGCCCCCTAAGTTCTTCTAAGGTAATTTCACTTCTAATTTTTCGAACGTTCATATAGTCTTCTTCCAAAAATCTAAAGTTTGAAAGTCTTCGATTACCACCTTTTTGATCTTCGGGACCATAGAACATGCATCCTTTAGTTCTCTGGTAAAATATTCAAACACTTTTTTAAATGAGCCTCCTTAATGAACATCATTTAATTACAAAAAAAGAACAAAAACGCTTTAATCCAATTTCACCAATCTTCCTTGTCTAGGACTTAGGAGAACATATATAAATATCAATTTTATACCTAAGTAATAATCATGATTTGTGTCAAAACATTTCGGCCTTGGGAGGTCATTCGCCCACTAATAATAATTCACAATCATAGTTCTCGGGGTTTTAGGAATTACTCAAAAAGATTTGGATGACACAAAAAATTAAGGTTAATTAATAACATACTTAGTAATTTTTTGAATTTGAGATTTTTCTAATTCTCATGCAACCCATTTAAACAATTTTGGTAAATCCAAAAAGAAAATAACTCATCATTGACCTTATCATTTCTCTAAAAAGTGTTATATTCCTTCGATTCGAAAAGAACCCCATTTTGTTGAGGGGTACCTATCCAAGTACAAAGATGCAAATAATCGAAAAAAGGAATCCCCACTTCCGATAGGTAGTTAGAAATTCATCGCCGAGGTATTCGGCCTCCACGATCCGATCGTAAAAACTTGATACTTTTTTCCCTTATGATTCTCTTCCTGAGCCTTAAATTCTTTGAATTTATCAAAGGTCTCAGATTTATGCTTCATTAGAAAAATGTATTATATTGAACAAATCAAGTGAGTAATCATCGATTAAAAAAAGTAATGCATGAAAATAAACACATTAGCCACCTCTACATTTTGATTTGCATTGGACCACACACTATCCGGTTTGAACGATTTCTAACACTTCTTTAGCTCTAAGCCCCTTGGCTCCAAATGCCCTCTTGGTCATTTTACCTTCCAAACGATTAATCTTAAAAATTCAACATAAAATGACTCAATTTGGAGAGACCCCAAAGAACTATCTTTCACCAACCTTTGAATCCTTTTGGTTAATATGACCTAATCTTAGGTGCCAAAGAAGTGTCTCTAAATCAACGATTTTCATGTCAATTTAGAGCTTTGCTACGTTTATAAGAAATAGTAGATGTGTTATAGGATGCATTTTGTGAGTGATGTGCAGGAAGTTAATAATATAGAGATTGTTCCTTAAAAGTTCCAAAAAAATTTCGACAAACCCATAATCACATCGTTATTTGACTTCTTGAATTTAAAAATTATGAATATCTTTATTAAAATATCTAGCAGAATATCCACAATCTTTTTTTCTTCCTTTTTTTAAATAATTTTAGAAATAGAAAGCAAAATTTTTTTCATAAAAAATTAAGGAACATTAAAGAACATCTCTTAAAATTAACTTCTTGTCTTCCAAAAGGCTTTTAATATTTTTGGGCCAAATATTATTCGTCCATTAATATCGATTATAAAATTAATATTGAACTATCCATCTTAACCCATATTACGCGGTCATCGCGTTTAAGATTGATGAGGATTTTTAACTCCCCACTTTATATTAAGTTATATTTGTGGAATTATCCATCCTTGGGAAATAAACATGATGGCATGATAAAGGATATGGATTCCATATCAACTACCCACGATTCTCGAATTAAAATGACAAGTAATTTATATGTAATTAATAATGTTGATGCAAGATATAGGTTTCAAACAACCAGTGTGTAAGAATTACCTTTAATTTCCATTACATTTTGGGATTGGAACAAGCCAACCTCCATTGTCCTTACCATTCAGGTAAGTCCATTGAAGCACTTGATCCCTCTAGATTTCATCGACACTACCAAAGATCCATCATCTTACCATTGTATGAATTTGTATTTAATTACGAGGGCAACATTTGATCGGAGTATCACCAAATTGAGTTTGATTATTTATGGTTTTTTGATCCTATAACATTCTTTTCATATTTTGCAACAAGTGATTAAATAACCTAAAGAAGAACTTGATTTGAAGATGGACCACTTTTGTATAACAAGCTTGTTTGGATAATACAAAAATTCTAATTTTAGTAATTATTATATGAAAGTTTGAATTTAATTTTAATTTAGTAGTGATGATATACCCCATCAACATTTTCATATTACTATTCACCAAATTTTTAAATTTGCAACAAATCAAAGTTTGAAAAAAATATAGCATTTTTAGAAAAGTGCTCAAAAACTTTTGGGCATATAAAGAGGAGTATAGGAGAAGAAATCGATATATAGGTATATGCATGTAATGGAATGAGATCATAATTTATTTTTAATGATTGATTTTCAAGTTTGTTCGAGATGTGCCATTAATTTTGAGGCGTAAAATTTTTACGGGGTTGTCCTCCACCATTTTCAACGACAACATCTAAGGAGGTATGATAGATGGTGATCGACGACCTCCTTGAAAAACATTTTATCATTTCAATTACTAATACAAACTCGGTTATTTTTAAAAAACGTTTTTTAAAAATCAATCGAATTTTTGGTATGTCAAGAATCCACTTGTGCTCTTATGGGTGCGATTAGGACAATTATAATTTTTTCATTTCCAATCAACAAAGTTTTCTCCGATGAAGTTGGTTTTCTTTCTAAAGATATTGAGCAAATGGATTAAAAGGTTACAACATACTAAAATCCATTTCGAAATAAACATACATCTTGTGTCAATCCAAGATGATCAACATAAAATTAAATCACATAATTCGATCACATGATTCATATTAAAATCTCTATGAAAAAAATGTGAACATGCAGGCAAGTAATCGCCCAACATTCAAAAACAGATTTAAATGAGCCGGGATTTGGGAGGGTCATCATTTAAATCACATTATGCTTAATGATAAAGTTACACAAAAACAAGAACTTGTTCATACTATACAAACCTTTAATTTATAAAAAAAAAATTAATAATTCTTACACTCCCCACTTGACCAATATAAAATTGATGGGGACTATGACTTGTTAGAAGTGCAACATATAAATAATTATCAATTTTATACTTTTAAGTAATAACCATGATTAAAAAATGCACTATGAATTATTACTTCGTTTTGATGAGAGCCTCGTAATAATATTGGGTGCAATTTTATCGCCGCCATGTAATTCAAATTAATAATAATTCACAATCATCCTTTTGGGAATTTATTTCATGTGAAATTATCTTTTCATGTGGCTATTTATCTATTAAGGGGCAAAATTTCATATAATATACCAAAAGATTTCACAAATAAATAAATCATGGAGGCCAAAATTAATTTGTGTCAAAACAAATTAATTATCAAGAAAACATACTTAGTAATTTTTGAATTTGAGATTTTTAGGATATTGTACATCTCCTTTGTGGCCAATTCTCATCTCCACGAATCCAAAATTTCCATATCCAAAGATCCAAAAAATTCAAACAAAATTTAGAAAACTTTCCATCTGAAAATCCAACAATCCTCGTGCAAAGAAAAGACATCTCTAACCAAATCACTTTTTGGGACGACAGACGATAAAGACTCGGAAAATGGACTTTTAAACTAACTCGACACTCAATCCATTGATCCACCCAAAACTTGACTTGACTCCCATTCTTAATAGATAATAACAAACTCTCCCTAAATAGACAACCCTCCCGACTCCACCAGAGTGAATGCAAATCTCTCCACCATAAGGAACACTTATTCCACTCATCAACACTATACGACTCGACTAAAAATGACGAATATCTAGACTTAATTACTCTGATCCACAAAGATTTTTCACTCGATACCCATCTCCAAAACCACTTACATAGAATAGCCAAATTAATTTTTTTTTATATCTGTCACTGTTGGGGAATTAATTGCCCGGATCTATTCGGGATGAATATTTAAATACAAATTTAATTCTAACAATTATTACTAGCATGAATTAATCCTATATTAAGTCAAATAATAATTCAACAACAATCATGCATATAACCAGTTCACATAAATCCTACGCATGCGGAATTGCTACGGGTTTACGTGAACTAACCTGTTTGGAATGGCAATGGACTCGGTTGATAAGAACACACCAAAAAGCCTTCTCAAGTATTCCCTAGTACTTGCTCGTCAATCCGGTGGAAGGAAACTCGCGAACAATTAACAAAAGGAAAAATAAATTATTTGTTACACCACCTTTGTGGATTTCTAATTTTTCCAACACATGTAATTGCACTTAGGGATGAAAGAATCATCCCCTATTTATAGAGGGGGTGTTGGTCGAAAACTTTGCATGGAATAGGGGGAAGAAAATATTTTTCTTGATCTCCAAGAAATCTTGAATATATCTCATATATTCTTTTCTCCATAATTAAAATATTCCATAAAAATCCCAACTCCTCTTGTTATGGTGTATTTCGAAAAAATAGGAAAAAAGAAACCAAGATTTGGATCTTCTTGAATTTATGAGATATACTTGTATTCCAAGAAATACATATCTTCCATAATATCTTTTCAAGAAAATCAAGAAAATCTTTCTTTTCCCTTATTTTCTCAAAATTTTCGAAAATTTCATAGCAAATAACCAAGTGGGAGATTTCTTGAATTTAATGAGATAATATTGTATTCCAAGAATACTTATCTTCATTCCATAACAAAATTCAAAGAAAATCTTTCTCCCTCTTTTATTTACTATTTTTAGAAAAATAGGAAAAATTAGGCAACAAGATTTATTTTATTTTTAAACACCTTTTCAGTTATTGGACTTTATGTTTGGGCTACTTGAGGGGCCTTTAGGAGAATTAAAATTGGACCTTCCAATGGATCTTGAATTATCAATATTGAGCCACAATATTATTCAAGCCCACATAATTAATATTGCACTATCCATCTTAACCTATATTACTGTTAATATGGCTCCCGATTATTATTTCCCGTGTTTAAGATTATCTAGCCCATTAATTAATTCAAGCCACTGAAATAGCTTTCCATTAATTAATATCTTTTGTCATTGGTTAAGGAACGGTTCAACATTATTATCCATACCAGAAACTAGTTCCACTTGCAAGATTTGGTATGATAAATCTTATGAACCTCCCAAGAGGGCAAATCGAACAAGCGTACTTGCACACGATTCTTCGTATTAAATCTTAGCAATCGCATGTGACCAATAATATTGCCCAAGATATAAAGTATTGAATCTCGTTGATTCTCTACCCGTAATAAGTCAAATCAATAATTACTAACCACACGCGATCCTATTTAAGGGACAAAGATTAAGAAATAACGAACCACTGAGGTCTAATTCTTCCTAGTTCAGTGCTGAAGAATTTATCCTTCTGTAGGTCCTATTCAGTGCATGAGTCATGCACTAGTGTAATCTCTTGGTCAAGACAAGCCAATCTGAGCCTTACACTTCAACCTTTCACGATGGATTGTTCATTTCCATCTAGGCCGTGAATAGTGTACTTTTAGTTACAAGGGACTGTAAATTTAATCTTCTGTGTTCTGGTATCACTAAATTAACTACAATGTAACACGTACTATTTATTGAACAGTTATGCAGTAAATATATGTAACATTCAATGATATTTAAAGCATCAGTGATAAATAATTTATTTGAAAGAATAAGACATAAATTCAGTTTGGTTATACAAAGTTAAAGCATACTTTCCAGTATAACCCCAACAATCTCCCACTTATACTCAAAGTCTGCTTTTAAGTATACTACAACATGTCTCGTGTAGTTCCTAATGTGTGACATCTGATGTCACCTACACGAACCTAATAATATCTCCCACTTATACTCAAAGCAGATTGGCAACGGTCTTGACACCCATTCCTTCCACATGTCTCTCGAATGTATTCTGAGGCAGACCCTTTGTGAATGGATCTACTAGGTTGTCTTCTGACGCGATCTTTGCCACCTCTATATCTCATCTCTTAACGATTTCTCGTATAAGATGGTATTTCCTTTCAATGTGTTTGCTGGCCTTGTGGGCTCTTGGTTCCCTTGAATTTGCAACTACTCCGGCATTATCACAATAAACAGTGATTATGCTGGGCAAATTCGGAACTACATCCAAGTCCACTAGGAAGTTCTTGAGCCAAACCTATTCTTTTCATTTGCCCTGTTATTGACTACATATTCGGCTTCCATGGTAGAATCGGCGATGCATTTCTGCTTAACGCTTCTCCATGTCATGGCTCCTCCCCCCATGCAAAACACACTACAAGAGGTAGATTTTCTGGAATTTAAGTCTGATTGGAAATCCGAGTCCGTGTAACCGATGGGGATTAGACTATCTGACTGATAAACCAACATTCTATCTCGAGTTCTTTTCAGATACTTCAGAATGTTTTTTCGCCGCATTCAATGCTCTTTTCCCGGATTACTTTGATATCTTGCCACCATGCCAATGGCAAAGCAGATATCCGGTCTCGTGCACAGCATTGCATACATAAGGCTTCCGACAGCAGAAGCATAGTGAATGCCTTTCATGTCATCTATCTCCTTTTGTGTCTTAGGGCACATATCCTTGGATAGATGGATTCCATGTCTGAAAGGTACGAAGCCTTTCTTGGAATCCTGCATGTTGAATCTCTTCAAGACAGTGTCTATGTATGAAGCTTGCGATAAGCCTATCATCCTTTTCTTGCGATCTCGAGTAATCTGGATCCCAAGGATGTGTCCGGCTTCCCCTAAGTCCTTCATATCAAACTGTTCTGAAAGCCATGCCCTTACGTCTGACAACAACTTTACATCATTCCCGATGAGTAGAATGTCGTCTACGTGTAGTACTAAGAATACCAATGCAGTTCCGACACGTTTTTTGTACACACAACTTTCGAACTCATTTTGATCAAACCCATAAGACTTTATTACTTGATCAAAACATTGGTTCCAAGCTCTGGATGCTTGTTTGAGTCCTTAAATGGACTTCTTGAGCTTACAAACTAGGTGTTCTTAGCCTTTTTCAATGAAGCCTTGGGGTTGTTGCATATAGATTTCCTCTTCAAGACTTCCGTTAAGGAAAGCCGTCTTGACATCCATTTGCCAGATTTCAAAGTCGAGATGCGCAACAATCGACAAGAGAATTCAGATGGACTTGAGCATTGCTACAGGCGAAAAAGTTTCCTCATAGTCGATCCCTTCTTTCTGAGTGTAACCTTTCGCCACAAGCCTTGCCTTGAAGGTTTCCACCTTCCCGTCTGGTCCTCTTTTTTCTCTTGTATACCCACTTGCAACCAATGGGTTTGACCCCATTAAGTGGTTCGACTAGCTCCCACACTCTGTTATGATCCATAGAACTCATTTCGGCTTTCATTGCTGTTTGCCAAGAAACCGCATCCTTGTCTTGGATTGCCTTGTCATATGTCCATGGGTCTGATTCATCTTGTCCGGGGATCAAGTCCGAGGACTCTCCTATCCCCATGAATCTCTCGGGCTGTCTCACAACCCTCCCACTACGACGAGGTTCCGGTTGTGTAAGTGTGTCGTTTGGTATGTCATATTGTATAGTTGGCACTGAGGTTAGCCCCCTGAGCTCATTTAAGGTAATCTCACTTCTGGGTTTTCTTTCGTTCATGTAGTCTTCTTCCAAAAATCTAAAGTGGGTGCTTATTACCACCTTTTGATCTTCGGGACCATAGAACATACACCCTTTTGTTCCCTCGGGGCATCCTATAAACAACCTTAATTCTGATCGAGGATCTAATTTTCCGGCTTCCTTGTCCAACACGTAGGCCGGACACCCCCAAATTCTCATGTGTCTCAGACTGGGCTTGCGCCCGGTCCACAATTCTTTGGGAGTTTTGGGAACCGATTTGGATGGCACCAAGTTCAGAATATAAGCCGTTGTTTCCAAGGCATGACCCCAGAACGACTTTGGTAGATCCGCATAACTCATCATTGATTTAACCATTTCTAAAAGAGTTCTGTTTCTTCGCTCTGCAACCCCGTTTTGTTGAGGGGTTCCGGGTGCAGTTAGCTGGGATACAATCCCTTCATCTGACAAGTAGTTCAAAAACTCATCGCTGAGATACTCGCCTCCATGATTGGATCGTAGAGACTTGATACATTTTTCCCTATGATTCTCTGCTTGAGCCTTAAATTCTTTGAATTTCTCAAAGGTCTCAGATTTATGCTTCATAAGGAAAATATAGCCACACCTTGAGTAATCATCAATAAAAGTGACAAAATACTCATAAACTCCTCTTGCTTTGATTGACATTGGACCACATACGTCTGTGTGAACGATTTCTAACACTTCTTTGGCTCTATTCCCCTTGGCTCTGAATGCCCTCTTGGTCATTTTACCCTCCAAACATGATTCGCAGGTTGTGATTGGTTCAACTTGGAGAGAATCCAGTAAACCGTCTTCCACCAACCTTTGGATCCTCTTTGGATTAATATGTCCCAATCTTAGATGCCATAGAAATGTCTCGTTCACGTCTGATGAACGTTTTCTTTTATCGGAAAAAGTTGATGTGTTATAGGATGTATTTCGTGAGTGGTGTGCACAGTTAATTGTATAGAGATTATTCGACAACGTTCCATGACAGATAAATTTATCATAAAGAGAAATGGTAACAACTTTATCAAAAGTAACCGAATATCCATCAAGGTAAAGTTTAGAAACCGAAATTAAATTCTTTCTAAAACTAGGAACGTAAAGAACATCTCTTAAAATTAAAACTCTGTCTTCAAAGGATAGGTGCACTTCTCCCACTGCTTCAGCTTCTACTCTCGTAGCATCGCCCAGTGTGATGAGGATCTCACTCCCACTAAGTTGTCGGGTCCGCTTGAACCCCTGTAAAGTGAAACAAACATGATCAGTGGACCCCGTATCCACCACCCATAAATGGGAGGCATACGCCGCCAAACAAGTTTCAACAACTAGTGCGTGAGAATTACCTGTCTTTCCATCCCTTCTGGTTTGGAACAGGCTGCCCTCCAATGTCCCTTTTCACCGCAGTTAAAACATTTTCCTTTTGGTACCTTCTTGACACCTATCCAGCTAGCTTTCTTTCTCTTACTTTTCTTAGTGATGAGTTTGCTTTGGATCTGACCATTTTTCTTTTCTTGAGTCTTGCCTTCCACTGGCCTAGATCTTGAGAAAAGACTTTTGGTCACCAATGCTTCGTCTTTCTTTCCTAAATGCTTCTCTATTTTCTCTAAGGCTTCTTGTAGAGTGTCCATAGTAAACATGTGATCGCTCATCACAAAACTACAGTAAAACTCATCAAAGCACCTTGGAAGAGTTAGGAAAAGAAATTCGATTCGGGCCTCATCACAATACTTAGTACCGAGATAGGCAAGCTTGTTAAAATGACGATTTATTCTGAGAACATGCTCCCTTACGGGTGATCCCTCAGCCATTTTCAGACTAGCCACGTCGTCATTTTTAAACTGATTGATCATGCGGTCTTTTGTTAAAACATTTCTTCAAGACTTTGCATAATTTCCGCAGCAGACTCAACACCTTCATGAATGTATCTCAAATCATCAGACAATGAAGTCAAGATTATACTCTTCATAGGTTCGTTAGCCTGCTCCCAGATATTATATAAGTGTCTTTCTGCATCTGTTGATACTTCAGTGGGTGTACGAGGCGGGGGTACATCAAGAACCCAATAATGTTGTATTTGTGCAGTGAGGACAAATTTAATATTTCGTTTCCAAATAACGTAGTTATCACCAGAAAGTTGGTGTTCTTTGAGAGTATAAAGCAGTGGATTAAAAGGTTGCGACATGATGAACTGAAATAAATAATAATATGCATAAGCACAAATATATCACAAGGTTCGATCACATGCATCATATTAAAATCTCAAAAAAATATGAACATGCATCAGCCAACATCTCAAAACAGTTTAAATAAGCCACGTGGGGTGGGTCATTATTTAAACACATTCAAGCAGGTTATAGACAAGAAAACAGTCACAAACCTTTAATATCCAGATTAATAGTTGACTCCCACTTGACCAATATAAAATTGACAGGGACTTCGGGGAAGTATATGCATATCAATTTTATACCTAAGTAATAACCATGATTAAATACAGAATTATTATTTCGCTTTGAACGAGCCTCGTGGGGAGGGTCATCGTCGCCACTGATAATAACCCACAATCATCCGTTTGGAATTCATTCATGTGAAAACTATCTTTTGACTGTCCCGTGGAAGGAATTTCTCCAAAAGAATTCACAAATAAATAAATCATGGAGGTCAAAATTAATTCAATTTTATTATCCGGAATAAAATTGTCAATTAATTATTTAAGCATACTTAGTAATTTTCAAAAGTGAGATTTTTCAAAACATTTTCTCATGCATCGCATATTTAAACACAATTTAAATAAGCATAAAATAATGCATAAACATCAAAACAAAATTAAACACATTGGGCACATATATCCAATTGTCACAGTTAATTTTTGTCATGTCTTGATCTCGAGAAATCGTCTTCTTCGCCTTCATCGTTCGTCTCGAAAAGATCGCCACGTCAAAGCAACGCCATCATCGACCATTTCATGGTCGGAGTGCCCGCCTAGCACTTCCGGGCCGTGTCGAACACTGTCTTGGCGCGCTCCAAAGCGCCCGGTGCCTGTCGCGTCCCGGAGTCCCCGGCGGCGTCTTAGCGGGTCGCCAGCGGCGTCGCGCATTCAGCCTTGCGCCAGCGTGCAACGGCCGCGCCCGCCCATGCCGATCCCTTACGCCCGCCCGATCACAAGACGGTCTGCTGGCTGCAGCGGCCGTGTGCGATCCTGGCCAAGATCTTGCGGCCCTCGCCCTCGACCTCGCCCACTTTTGCGCGCCACGCCGCCGGTTCCGGATCCATTCGTTTTTAATCCTCCGTCTTCGTCTTGGCTCATGATCTGGTTGCAATTTATTTACAAAAAATAAATAAACCTAGATCTAGATTAATCTATTACATTGAACGAATCAAACAAATCCTAATCTACTCGTGGATTTTCTCACGAGGCAAAACGAATTCGAACGAATCGAATTAAAACCCACAATTTATATGCATGCATAAATATAAACATTCATCAAATACCATGACAATTGGATACCTACAAAAAAGATCTAGCAATTCTACTATCCAATTTCAAATTTAATGAAAATGAATTAAATTACAATTTAAAATTCAGAGCCCGAAACCGAGGCTCTGATACCAGTTGTTGGGGAATTAATTGCCCGGATCTATTCGGGATGAATATTTAAATACAAATTTAATTCTAACAATTATTACTAGCATGAATTAATCATATATTAAGTCAAATAATAATTCAACAACAAATCATGCATATAACCAGTTCACATAAATCCTACGCATGCGGAATTGCTACGGGTTTACGTGAACTAACCTGTTTGGAATGACAATGGACTCGGTCGATAAGAACACACCAAAAAGCCTTCCCAAGTATTCCCTAGTCCTTGCTCGTCAATCCGGTGGAAGGAAACTCGCGAACAATTAACAAAAGGAAAAATAAAATATTTGTTGCACCACCTTTGTGGATTTCTAATTTTTCCAACACATGGAATTGCACTTGGGGATGAAAGAATCATCCCCTATTTATAGAGGGAGTGTTGGTCGAAAACTTTGCATGGAATAGGGGGAAGAAAATATTTTTCTTGATCTCCAAGAAATCTTGAATATATCTCATATATTCTTTTCTCCATAATTAAAATATTCCATAAAAATCCCAACTCCTCTTGTTATGGTGTATTTCGAAAAAATAGGAAAAAAGAAACCAAGATTTGGATCTTCTTGAATTTATGAGATATACTTGTATTCCAAGAAATACATATCTTCCATAATATATTTTCAAGAAAATCAAGAAAATCTTTCTTTCCCCTTATTTTCTCAAAATTTTCGAAAATTTCATAGCAAATAACCAAGTGGGAGATTTCTTGAATTTAATGAGATGATCTTGTATTCCAAGAATACTTATCTTCATTCCATAACAAAATTCAAAGAAAATCTCTCTCCCTCTTCTATTTACTATTTTTCGAAAAATAGGAAAAATTAGGCAACAAGATTTATTTTATTTTTAAACACCTTTTTCAGTTATTGAACTTTATGTTTGAGCTACTTGAGGGGCCTTTAGGAGAATTAAGATTGGACCTTCCAATGGATCTTGAATTATCAATATTGAGCCACAATATTATTCAAGCCCATAAATATTAATTAATCCCACTACATAATTAATATTGCACTATCCATCTTAACCCATATTACTGTTAATATGGCTCTCGATTATTATTTCCCGTGTTTAAGATTATCTAGCCCATTAATTAATTCAAGCCACTGAAATAGCTTTCCATTAATTAATATCTTTTGTCCTTGGTTAAGGAACGGTTCAACATTATTATCCATACCGGAAACTAGTTCCACTTGCAAGATTTGGTATGATAAATCTTATGAACCTCCCAAGGGGGCAAATCGAACAAGGGTACTTGCACACGATTCTTCGTATTAAATCTTAGCAATCGGATGTGACCAATAATATTGCCCAAGATATAAAGTATTGAATCTCGTTGATTCTCTACCTGTAATAAGTCAAAGCAATAATTACTAACCACACGCGATCCTATTTAAGGGACGAAGATTAAGAAATAACGAACCGCTGATGTCTAATTCTTCCTAGTTCAGTGCTGAAGAATTTATCCTCCTGTAGGTCCTATTCAGTGCATCAGTCATGCACTAGTGTAATCTCTTGGTCAAGACAAGCCAATCTGAGCCTTACACTTCAACCTCTCACGATGGATTGTTCATTTCCATCTAGGCCGTGAATAGCGTACTTTTAGTTACAAGGGACTGTTAATTTAATCTTCTGTGATCTGGTATCACTAAATTAACTACAATGTAACACGTACTATTTATTGAACAGTTATGCAGTAAATATATGTAACATTCAATGATATTTAAAGCATCAGTGATAAATAATTTATTTCAGTAAATAAGACAGAAATTCAGTTTGGTTATACAAAGTAAAAGCATACTTTCCAGTATAACCCCAACACTCACCCCAGCCCTCCCACTCACTTACTCAAACAGACCTTCTTCCACTTGACCCACACAATTTTGCGACTAGACTCTCCCCTCACCCCCTAAAGAAAATTCCTTTGCATTTTAACCAGGGTAAAAATGATACACTCAGGGGCTTTTAAAAAGGAGAGATAGTATATTGGTAGTGCTGAGAGAATTGATTTCAACAATATAATTCAACCACCTAGTGATAGATATTTTCTTTCCCACACAACTAGTCTTCTCCGAACACGCTCCACAAGAGGTTTCCACACTTCCAGTTTTCTAAAATTTGCTCCAATCGGGAGTCCCAAATAAGTGAAAGGCAATTCTTATGGTTAACTTTTACTTGTTGAGGCAAAATGTCTCAAGTTTGAATCCATTTGAAAGTAAATATTTTTACTTTTTTTTATTTAATATTTTCACTGTCATTTTTTACTTACTATTTTTTTATTTAATATTTTCACTGTTATTTTTATATTTAATTTTTTTTTATGTTACCACATGAACGAAAGTGTGATACAATTTTATTTTCTTTATTTTAATTTTTGTTGTTGTTATTATATGAACAAAAGTGTATTACTACATGAATAAAAATGTGTTACTACATAAACAAAGACGCGATACTATTCTTTTAATGTAATTTTTTGTGTGTTACTACATCAACAAAAGTGTGCTAATGCTTGAACAAAAGAGAAACTGTTTCTCTAATGTAATTTTTATGTGTGTTACTATATGATTAAAATTTGTTACTACCTGAACAAAAGTGTCTGAGTAGGTCTGATATGTGAAATCAAAAAGTGTTATTACACAATATTAGCTTTTCTTTGTGTTCTTTTTTTCCTCAATTTTTTTTGTGTTACTACATGAACAAAAAATGTAATACTTATAGACTCAAAATGTGTTACTACATAAATAAAAATTAATTTTGCTATTTTATTTCTTTTTTGAGAAGGTCTTGTGTGAAATATTGCACACTAGTGTTATGTGCAATACAACATAAATAAGGCAAAAATGGTCAAAATTCGCGGGTCAACAGGGGCGGGGCGGGTTGGGCGTGGGCAGCGCGCGGGCATTAGGCTTCAGGTTGGCGAAATCGAATTTGTATTTATAGAAGGATATCTTTATCAAATATGTGTTGTAGCCTAGTGGTTCAGGTTCATTGTTAAAGAATTTTGTCGCAGGTTTGATTCCTACTGAACACATAATTATTATTATTTTTTGTCAAATTTTTGTGTGTTACTACATCTATGTATAAGTGTTACATGTTATATTGAAAAAACTTCATATCTTACGTAACACGTAATAAAACATATCGTAACACATAAATATTCATAAGGTAACATGGGTCACAAGGTAACACATTATTGTTCATATGGTAACACATGAGTATTCACATAGTATTACGACGATTTATGAACATTGTTACATATTACTAAAAAAACATGTGTTACTACATGAACAAAAAGTGTTACCCTATGAAGAAAAACGTGTTACCACATGAACAAAACCAGTACAAGAGCTAAAAGAAATCCCCAGTCCAAAATTGCAGATTTAAAGAAAAACCTGATGTGTTACTACATGAACAAAATGAGTGTTACCATATGAGCAAAAGAGTGTTACCACATGAACAAAACAAGTACAAGCGCGAAAAGAAATCACCAGTCCAAAATTACAGATTAAAGAACAACATGATGTGTTACTACATGAACAAAAGGAGTGTTACCATATGAGCAAAAGAGTGTTACTACATGAACAAAAATCAATAAAAACGCGAAAAAATCATCAGTCTAAAATTACAGATTTACAAAACAATGTGAAAATAGTGCAGAAGGATCTGAATTTCAGCACACACTTTGTGTTGAGGGGTAATTCAAACAACACACACATATTCTCCTTTCTTCTCGCAGAATCCACATCAAAAACTAAATTGAACAACCTGATTTTATTCAGTGATCGGAGCGAATTGAAGAAAATTAATTTGGACAAGAAATTAGGGCACGAACGAAGAAGAAGAACCCGTGAGATCCGCCAACAATTTGAAGAGAAGAGGAAGAAGAAGAAACCTAACAGCGCCCGTGCTGCGCGACGCGAAGAAGATGAAGAAAGCCCATTAGCCCACCAGCAATCTGCCCTAACCCGTCCTCTTGACCCGCGAGAAAAATAAAATAAAAAAAAGACTCAATTGCACATATCACTTGTATGCAATATTGCATACAAGTTTTTGTCTTCTTTTTTAATGTTGCTTTTCTTTTTTCCATAATTTTTTATGTTACTATTTAAGCAAAGGTGTAATATTAAAAAAAATTACAAAATGAGTTACTACATGAATAAAAAATAAAAACACCTTCTAAAAGGAAGAGCAACTGTATTAGACATTTCATCAAACACTTTCTTTGTCTCTTCTAAAACCTGCAACAAAACTTTGTTGCTGCAATTCCAGATGTTGACCTTTAACATCCAATAAAATGAAAAACACAACATAAATGAAGGATCATGGATAAAATATACAAACTGTGAGTATGGAAAATTTGAGAAGATTAGAGTATCTTCGTCTAAACGATGATAGAGCTTTACCCGTGGGAAGACAGAACACAACAGTGGTGTCCGACGTAGATTTACACGTGGTGGCAAGGATTTTGGCCGGAGAAGGCGAACTTGGATATTTAATGGCGACACTTTAAATCTGCTATTTGATTAGGTTTAAGTTTTTAACTCGAGATGAGAATTCAAATATGGGGTGAATATTGCATATAAACCAAAGTATGTAATATTGCATACAAGTTTTTGCCAAAAGTGATGCTCACTTTAAAAAAAAAAAAAAGGAAAGTGATATTTACTTTGATTATTTTTATATATTAATAAAAATAAAAATAAAAATAGTATTTAATTAGTGAAATCGTTGGAGAAGCAATCTACGAAATTTGAGGATGCAGCAGCTTCTTCCATTAACAGTTTACAGGCGCATCCTTCCTTTCAAATTCAAATTCTTTGTTAATAATCCATTCACAAATTCAAATAGTTTATTTTCCACTCCCACTCGCCATCTTCACATTACCGCTTTAAAAATGACCTCCGAGTTGACCGCAACCCAACTCACCCTCCCGGGTCAACTCGACCAACCTCTCACCGTCGTAGCCGCCCCAGGTGTTTCAGACTCTGATTTCAGGTATGCTTTACATCTCATTTTGGAAGCCGTGTTTTCAAGTATCGAATTGATGTTATTGTGCTATGTGATGTCCACATTAGCTGACGAATTTCATCTTTGATATCAGCGACAAATTCCGATTAGAGGCACTGATACATTGAAATTGTCAATTCTTTTCGGAAAAAAATTGATGATCTGTTATCAAATCCAGGATTAACATCAGTCCTCGAGCTGAATCACTTAGCAATGTATCATTAGAGTTCTAAATGTCATCTGCTCATCTATTATCTATATGCAAAAGTTTGAAGACTTGTCGAGTGCTTCAATCTTCAGTTGTAGCTAACATATGGACAGTTATAAAGTTCCCTATATTAAATGTTATCAACTATTTATATAGTTGTGAATTGTTTGATGCTTCCGTAGTGTATAAATATCACTTGAACTTGTGTGTGCTATAAAAATTAAGGTCTAGAAATGGTTTATGTGCAAATATAACCAGCTACGTTGTGTTTGGTCATGTATTTCCTGTTTGTCTGGTTTTAGTGAGTCTATTTCTGTTTCAGGAATGCCATTGAATGCAGTTTATTCAAACATTGGTTGAAGAACATACAAACAGAAAATGGAATGCTTTCTAATGGAGCCATGTCTGTTAAACAAGTAGTCATTCAGGTCTGTAGCAACAAGTCTCAACCTGTTTTCAACATTACAGCTCTGTCCAGTGGGCTAACTCTGCATACTGCATATTTTCATCATTTCATGGCTTAGTCAATTGTCATGAAGAAAATTTTAGCTAATACTTCTGTTTTCATATTTTCACATGGTGCTAGATGAGCTTGATTATGGTACAGTTGGATTGAGGCTAATATTTCGGGACCATATGGATAGTATTTTATTGTTCGTTTTAGTGCTCCTCGATATAGGACTATTTGCTTCTGAGTTGGTCATTCCTGTTTAATTTTCATGTTTCTGTGATGATATTGTGAGAAATTGCTCATGCCAACACATAACTGAAGAGAGTTAGGACATCACATTCCTACTCATTATATATGTCATGTTCTTAGTGTAATTAAATGCTTAACTTTTTACCCTAGTTGTCAATGCAGCTTTGATGTAAGGTAAGATAATGTGGACAAATCTTATTGTGAAGTTGCCTGACTTTTTCTAGTTCTTCAACAGGGTGTAGATATGTTTGGGAAGCGTGTTGGATTTCTCAAGTTCAAAGCAGATGTGATTGATAAAGAAACAGGGAATAAGGTCTCTCCTGTTTCCCGTTCCTGCAATAAGACTATCTTGACTAATGCATCTGTAACTGACTCAATTATATTATTTGCCCAGCCCAACTATCTTTTTCTTTTTCTACTTTTCCTATGGGTGAATACCGAAAATACTTTCTGTACCGAATAATGGCGAACTTATAGTAACAAGCATTCAAGTATGAAATTTTGACAAGGGAAGCTGGTTGAATAACTTATCTTCCCAAGATATAACTTCACATCCTTGGTTAGGAGTATTTGGGGAGTAATGCTTTTTTAGGACCGTAGCTATAGTCAATTGAAGGACAAAATGTTTTTATTGCAAATGTAGGCCATTATATTTTCTTTTTCGCGCATTTAGGCCGGTTAGTGTGGGAATAATGGGCTAAATGTGCGAAAAAAATTAATGGCCTACATTTGCCAAAAAAAATGATAGCCTACATTCACCAAAAAAAAAGAGAGCCTACATTCGCCAATCTGAAAATTTATTGTCCTTCAATTGTCAACCCCTATAGTTACGGTTCTAAAAACAATTATTCCCGTAGTATTTCTCTATTTGTTTTTCCCATCTAGGATTGCGTAACTTATTTGTATATAATAAACATACGTAAGGTGTTCGGGCATTGTTTTTTTTGCACGAGGACCAGTTATTTGCGGTCCTAATCCTTTTGATTCGGATGGAGAGACCTATAAAGGTCGACCGAAAGGTAATTTTCTGATTTTTTTGTTGCTATAAGCGATTAACGTTATTGTAACTTATACCTACCGAAGTCTGATCATTTTCTGCGGCCATCAAAGGTTAGGGTCCCTGTTGGAAAGCTTGTATTGGAGTTACCAGCTGGAATGTTGGATGATGACAACGGTGATCTAGTTGGAACAGCTGTTCGTGAGGTCTCTCTCTCTCTTCTCTTCTTTTGCCACTCACTGATATTTAGATCAATTAAGTAATCAGTATGACTCACGACTTTAGTATAATCAATTGCACACTGGGTCAACATCTTGCTGAATTTGAGTTCTGAACACTGAGTTAAATTGATATTGCAACATCAATAGGTAATACCATGCAAGGTTTTTTTATATTATGGATACATGATGAAATCTAATATGGTGCGTTTTCTTGAAGATTATGTTATGATTTTTAGGGCGATGGCCCAAATATTTGAGCCCATCATGCATAGTACCCTTGTTTACGTTGATGATATCTTTTTGTATTCACAAAGCAAAAAGATCATAGCCAACTTCTAAAACAATTTGTAAACTTGGTGTTGAGGGAAATTAAATAAATAGATTATTCCCGACCCTCTCTACAAGCTTCGAGCTTTTAGATGAGACGGTATTCTCTCATGGTATCAGAGCTTAGGCTCACTCAGATCCTGGGTTCGATTCCTGTGGACGCACTCCACCCATTTAAATTGTCCACTCGTTGGGCCTCCTCCCAGAGAGCGGAGGCAATGATTCGGCCCACGAGTGAGGGGGAGTGTTGAGGGAAATTAAATAAATGGATTATTCCCGACCCTCTCTATAAGTTTGGACTTTTAGATGAGACGAAATTCTCTCATGGTATCAGAGCCCAGGTTGTGGGTTCGATTCCCGTGGAAGCACTCCACCCATTTAAATTGTCCACTCTGTTGGGCCTCCTCTCCAGAGAGCAAAGACAATGATTCGGCCCACGAGTGAGGGGGAGTGTTGAGGGAAATTAAATAAATAGATTATTCCTGACCCTCTTTACAAGCTCGAGCTTTTAGATGAGACGCAATTCTCTCACTTGGTACCAAAATTTGGGATTATGTTATCAAAAAAGATGAGTATTATTGGGCAGGAGAGCATCGAATATTTAGGAATGAGAATCTCTAAAGGAGAATATGAACCTGGCTCTGATACCAGAATGGGGTCGGGAGCCCCGCATGCGCACGTAGCTCCCACTCACGGGTATGACGTGACCCTCACAACACTTGGTCTCGGGAAAATGCCCCCTTCCACACTTCCCGATTGGCCGATGAACAATTCACCTC
Organism: Stenogyne calaminthoides; assembly: GCA_037126765.1. Lineage (NCBI taxonomy): Eukaryota > Viridiplantae > Streptophyta > Magnoliopsida > Lamiales > Lamiaceae > Stenogyne > Stenogyne calaminthoides. The sequence continues at coordinate 16,850,556 of JBBCBC010000023.1, read as the reverse complement.
GATTCTTCCTTTTTGTTAAGAATCCAGGACTGACCTTGTGTTTAGTTTAGCTTAATCGAATTATCAGGCGCGGGATTGAACATCATTAAATTGAATATGTAAGATGCTAGCACTTCACGCAAGCAAGTCGATATGCTCAGATGGCGACATATCTGGATCTCTTTCTTCGAACAAAGATAGGGTCCGACGGCAAGCACCGAATCGATCAAGTTGGTTAGGTTCCGCTTTCATAACTAATTAAGGCGTAAAAGCTCTTTGAGCTTCCCTTCATTCGCTTTGCGGGGCTTACTCGGACAATTTATTTGTTTTGGGCTTTCTGTACTCACTCGGATCATAAGATGATCCCATTTATCTTATCAATTGGGGCCTAAAGGATTATTTTAAAAGTCTGAGCCTCTTAGCACACCTGCACAGGGTTCGGACGAAACCAAAAAAATGGGTCGACTTCTTTATCCTTCCAGTTTCGTGTGTTGTCACCACTTACTGTTATCGATATGGCTAGTTTTCTAGTGATATGATATTTCAAGCTTTATTACCTTCTCCATTACTATGTTCTCATATGTAGGAATACCCCCATTAACTGGCTTTTATAGCAAATTCTATTTGTTTTTCGCCGCTTTGGGTTGTGGGGCAACCTTCCTAGGAGCAGCGTGTCTACCAATTTCACCATAGCTGCCTGTCTTGACTTGATAATAACCTTTCCCAATACAGAGTTCCGGTTACCCACGATCCTTCTTCCACTCGATAGGTTTCGTTAACCTGGTCCTTTCTTCAAGTCTTTAGACAAGTTTTTTTGGGTCCTGATCGATAAAGTACTAGTCCTATCTATCCACCTCTCCAGACACAATATCTTGAGTACCTATGATGGCGACCACATTTGCTGGCATGTGATGTTTGGACATAGAATCGAGTCATATCTGAGGCGACTTTTCAAGAAACTGCTTGAGTCTGGTGACTATTGGTATGTTTAGTCGGATGGCGGCAAGCCCATACAAAATGAGCACCTAGGAAAAAAAAGGCAATATGCAGGGGACATTGCCGGAGGCCATGCACTCCTCGTCCTTTCTTCGCTCTAAGCGGCCACCTTGCCTGACAAGCATATTTAGGGTTACTGGCACGGAACCGGATATCATGTGGCTATCACTAACACATCGTGGGGACAGCAGGGATCGTAACCATACTGAAATTACAACCAGGCCTGAACTTATGTCAACATGGGAATATGTTGGTAATGTGGTGGCGTTCCTGCCCAACGGGTGCTCGAGAGGGCGAGGAAACTATCTAGAACATATATATTATACAAAGGCTAAAATAAAAGTTTGGAGATATAGGATATATAAACAGGAAGATTTTATTTGATCACACTTATATACAGACTCTCAAGATATATCTTACAAGAACTCTCAAACTTTTTCTTCTCACTAGGAGACTTCCCTCTATTTTTCTTACTTGCCTTCCTTTCTTCAAGACTCACTATTTATAGGCAAGATAAGCTTGCATGTGCTGGTCTTTTTTTGATCCATGAAACTCCACGTTGCATGTGTAATGATCCAGGTGTTCTTTAGCTTTGATGCATGAAACTCCATGTTGCATGATGCATGCCTTCCTTCTAATAAGGCTAATTGTTTCAATCATCTCTTTGCCTAAAAAGGTCAAGCAAAAGAGACCGCTTTGTGATGATGAGTCTTCTTTCAAATAAGACAAGCACGGGGGACCACTTTGTGATGATAAGTCTTCTTCCTATAAACAAAAACATGGATAATTTCCTTCCTCCTTCACGTGAGTATGATGGAGGCTGATCTTTTCCTTGTGGGGCCAAGTTTTGGGGACCCCTCCATGATAAAAAGCTTGATAAGGATGAATTTATTATGACCAACTTTGAAGATGACTACCTAAAAGGACGAAAATATGCAAAGTGGATGATCACTAGTTGATCATTTATCCCATTACAAGCATTAAAACGAAAATAAAGTTATTACTATTTAATCACTGCCCTATTACAAATATGACTGAAGTCATTTATTTAAAAACATTATATTACAGACGTGATTGACACAAAATTGTATTAATTTGCTATATCCGGAGACCATAGCATATTCGGGTCATAGTTCGTGTCGGATTTCTTTGGGTCATCTTTTTTTATTTTGTAATTTATCTTCTTGGTAGCTTGAGACCTGTCAGGTGAATCAAGTGGCATGATTTTCTTATTATCTTCACCTATTAGCAGTACACCTTGCTCCTGTATTTGAAATTTCTTTGGATGATCTTGGATTATCTGTTTGTCTGGAAATGTCTTCACTTTAAAGTATTTGACATCTTTCTCAGTAAATACCATGATTTTAAAGTTTCGATCCTGGTTTGCAATTGGGCTATGGAACGGTATGAGTTTTCTTTGTGCTAGAAAAGGTGGAAAAGGAGTACCATGCTTATTGGGCTCAAACGTGTGGGTGATGGGCTTCTGAAGTGAAGATGGTGCCACTTTAAGTCCAGTGGACCAAAAGACCCATTGACTATGGGTTGTAAAAGGTTGGGCCAATATTGGTAAAGAAAGATTTTTATTCTGTGGAAAATATTGGAGGGACTTGACTAACCTTTCTTTCCTTTGAATTGTTTCCTTCCATAAATTGGCTGAATACGTTGAGCTTGATTTAATGGTTTCTGAGGAACCAAGACTGAGTGGTTGTCAAGTTGTCTTGGTATCTTTCATCTTGGATAATGGCTGGACACAGAACATCTTATTCTTTTGTAGCGGAGATAGGTGGATGTCTGTTGCACGAGATCTCACTTGGCATCTGTCTTGATTGTTGCAGTTGGATTGGAGGTTTCGGTTTTGGAAAAGGAGATCTCAGGATTGACATATATGGTAAGAACATCTTTTTATATGGTAAGAACATCTTTTTTTATCCAACTCCTTTTGAATGGATCTGGAGCTTTTCGGTTTTGAAGAACAGATTAAATCCCAATAGTAGATTATGTCTGTGGAGATTGCTTCCTATCACCTTTTCCCAAATGATGCATTCAGGAAATATCTGGATACCAACTGGCTGTCTTGATATCAACGATGTGTGGAATGACTGGTCGTCTGCTGCATAAAAATACTCGCGATGGATTTCCCAAGTTTCTTTTGGTAGAAGATTTGGATTCATCATAGTCCTTTGAGCACTTGTGTCTAATACTCCGATGACCGTAAAAGACTTTGCAAATTGTGATTGGAGTTTCTTTATTTCAAGGTGAGGTGCAAGGATTACCTCTTGAGATCAGATGTTGTTTCTTGGAATAAGAGAGGGAGCTGCCATGAAGGAGGGATTCCTTCATTCGAAGAGCTTCCTGAGGAATCGAGTAGGAGCCTTGATAGACAATCAACTCAGTAAAGAAGGAGCCGATCTTTGAGGAATCATGAAAGATTTCACATCGAGATTCCTTGGCGTGCTACGAGAATAGTTTCTCAGCATTGGAGAATACAAGCAACTCGAGATTCTCAATGCTACAACCCTAGGAGAAGCTTTGGGAGAGATTCACTGGGAATTCATAGGTGACATCTATTTATATGCTAAAGCTGTTTCTCAAGAATTTTTCACTATGAGATACTAATCTCTCTCTAGGAAAGATATTGATCGACACTTCAAGAGGATGTCAGAACGGTTCTACTTTTTGAATGGGAACAATGATCCCAATTTAAAGAACGTGTATTTGGCATCTCTACCCAAGGAGCTTCAACCTGAAATAGCACGACTGCTCTAGGCAACCCGAAGAGACTTTTCTGGCATAAGCTTGGGACAGATTCATCAAATCTGTCTTACAACCTTAGAAAAGATATGTGAGCAGAAGAATCTATTCAAGGAGATGATAGAGAGACGAAACATCTCAAAAGCAGTTTGTGATAAATCCTATCTTGAGGTAGGATGTAAGAAGGAAGGATGTACGAGCTCAAAAAAGGAAGGAAAGACAACTCTACGGAAGCGGCACAACTCGAAGAACAGGTTCTTCTGAAAGAAACTCGTCCGAAAAAAGACGACGGATAGATGCTATCTTTGTAGAGGAAAATGACATTAAGCAAAAGACTGTCCAAATAAGCAACACAAGGCAGCTTAAGCTAGCATCCCAGACCTTCCTATGGTCATAAAGATGTAGATGGTGCAGATGTTGAATCACTATTCTCCGAACAAAGACTCAGATACAACTTTTGTCTTACTCGATTCCTCAGGAAGTTCTTCGGATGAAGGAATTCCCTCCTTCATGGCAGGTCCCTCTCTTATTCCAAGAAACAACATCTGCTCTCAAGATTTAATCCCTGCACCTCATCTTGAAATAAAAATACTCCAATCACGATTTGCAAAGTCTTTTACGGTCATCGGAGTATTAAACACAGGTGCTCGAAGGATTATGATGAATCCAGATCTTCTACCAAAAGAAACTTGGGAAATCCATCGCGAGTATTTTTATGCAGCAGACGACCAGTCATTCCACACATCGTTGATATCAAGATAGCCAGTTGGTATCCAGATATTTCCTGAATGCATCATTTGGGAAAAAAGTGATAGGAAGAGTCTCCACAGACATGAACTACTATTGGGATTTGATCTGTTTTTCAAAGCCGAAAAGCTTCAGACAAGAAGATGTTCTTACCATATCTGTCAGTCCCGGCATCTCCTTTTCCAAAACCGAAACCTAAAGAGTATCAATACAACTCCAACAATCAAGACAGATGCCAAGTGAAATCTCGTGCAATAGACATCCACCTATCTCCGCTACAAAAGAATAAGATGTTCTGTGTCCAGCCATTATCAAAGATACCAAGACAATTTGTCAACCACTCAGCCTTGGTTCCTCAGAAACAATAATCAAGCTCAACGTATTTAGCCAATTTATGGAATGAACCAATTCAAAGAAAAAAAAAGTTAGTCGAATCTCTCCACATTTTCCACAGAATAAAAATCTTTTTTTACCAATATTGGCCCAACCTTCTACAACCCGTAGTCAATGGGCCCTTTGGCCCATTGGATCTAAAGTGGCACCATCTTCACTTCAAAAACCCATCACCCACACGTTTGAGCCCAATAAGCATGGTACTCCTTTTCCATTTTCTCTAGCACAAAGAAAACCCATACCGTTCCCTAGCCTAATTGCAAACCAGGATCGAAACTTTAAAATCATGGCATTCACTGAGGAAGATGTCAAATACTTTAAAGTGAAGACATTTCCAGATAAATAGATAATTCAAGATCATCCAGATAATTCAAGATCATCCAGAGAAATTCCAAAAACAGGAGCAAGGTGTACTGCTAATAGATGAAGATAACAAGAAAATCATGCCACTTGATTCACCTGACATGTCTCAAGCTACGAAGAAGATAAATTACAAAATTAAAAAAGATGACCAGAAGAAATCCGACACGAACTATGACCCGAATATGCTATGGCCTCCGGATATAGCAAATTAATACAGTTTTGTGTCAATCACGTCTATAATATAATGTTTTTAAATAAATGACTTCAGTCATATTTGTAATAGGGCAGTGATTAAATAGTAATCACTTTATTTTTCGTTTTTATGCTTGTAATAGGATAAATGATCAACTAGTGATCATCTACTTTGCATATTTTCGTCCTTTTAGGTAGCCATCTTCAAAGTTGGTCGTAATAAGCTCATCCTTATCAAGCTTTTCATCATGGAGTGGTCCCCAAAGCTTGACCCCACAAGGAAAAGATTAGCATCCATCAAATTCACGTGAAGAAAGAAGAAAATTATCCATGCTTGTCTTATTAGGAAGAAGTTTTATCATCACAAAGTGATCCCCCATGCTTGTCTTATTTGAAGTAAGACTCATCATCACAAAGTGGTCCTTTGCTTGACCTTATTAGGCAAAGAGATTATTGAAAAAATTGGCCTTATTAGAAGGAAGACATGCATCATGCAACGTGGAGTTTCATGTATCAAAGCTAAAGAACACTTGAATCACTACACATGCAATGTGGAGTTTCATGCATCAAAGAAAGACCAGCACATGCAAGCTTATCTTGCCTATAAATAGTGAGTTTTGAAGAAAGGAAGACAAGTAAGAAAAATAGAGAGAAGTCTCCTAGTGAGAAGAAAAAGTTTGAGAGTTCTTGTAAGATACATTTATGAGAGTCTGTATTTAGGGGTTTTTTCCCATTGCCCCACTCTTTTTTTATTTCGTTATGAATGATGTAGAACGGGAAAGGAGGGAGAGTAAACTAGGAATTCAGAGGGATTTTAACCCACTCTGATACAATGTGAAAGAGACAACAGTAGGTATTTCGTGAGAGTTGTATTATTGCTGATGTAGGAGACTTGCCTATTTATAGTGGGAGAAAGACCTAGGGTACAATCAAAGTAAGGAAAGAATAAGTTACGATCTACCTGCGTAACTTAGAACAATTTAAATAGGAAGCCCCAAGATAGGGTCATAATATAATTTTGAACAAGTTTAATATATTTGAGTCTGCATAACATAAGAAGAAATTATAAGATAATTCGATAATAGCTGTTTGGGAGTGAGAATTTGTAGATGAGATTGACCACAAAATTTAAGTCGCTCTGTTTTTCAGCTTAATTTGTTTGTAAGTACAACTGGCCCTTCGATAAGTATGAAGGGCCCTTTAACTTAAGAGTTTGTACCTTGTGGTAGTGATTAAATGAAAATGCAATGCACACCCTGCAAATGAAGCTTTACATGCCTGACCAAGTGTTTGTTATTTTCATTGGCTCTGTCTCAAACTATCCAGCCTGCTTCATCTGAAATTAAGTAATATCTGATAAAAGCATCCTAGTTTTTCACAACACATTAACAAGACTTTATTGTATTGAACATACTTGAGTGGTATTGCTTATGGTTGATGAAAGGGGTAATGATTTGAGTTGTGCCTGAAATTTTTAAATTTAGGTGTGATGAAACTAAACTTCACGGATTTCAATATTTTGGATTTCAGTCCCATTTAAGGCTTGTTAGAACATTCAAGGGAAGAACGAAAGATTCTGATGTAAAATGGTATTAGTCATTAAGTTAAGTGGAAAGGCTTAAAATGACCTCAATATTGGGATAGTGCTGAAGCCATAAAAACAATTTTGTGATCCTTTAGAATTTGTCAAGGATCTTAATCTCTCAAAGTATCTCATTGTAGTTATTGAAAGTGAACGAGCCGCCTTGTGTTCAAAGCACAAACCTTGTGCATTTTCAAAGATGATTACACAAAAAATTTGTTTTGGTCTTTTCTCTTCCTTTTCCATTTAGCATCAGATACGCTGCAAGGATAGGAGACAGTTCTTCCTCCTCATTCTCTTTCTTCTTTCTTTATTTCCACTCCTCTGAATAAAACTGCAATCTGTTTAAACTTTCAACGAAGATAAAAAAATAAATATACTAGAAGTCCTGAAAATTTTCTTTAATAGAAAGTATTTAAATCTGGGGAATTTGTTAACCTGGTTATAAATTCGTGAAATGTTTGCGACCTATCTGTTGACTTATCATTAAATTCAGTTATATGTATAAAATACATGAATTTTTCTGCTTCATGTAGGTCATTGCAGGCGTTAAGAACTATTCATTGAGTTGATCCAATGAGTTCGATAGAATGAGGTCATGGCATAATGTATTTGGAATTAAAAACTCAAATTTTGAAGCGTTGATTTAATGTCTCCCCCTAATCCAAATACTTCATTCCAAATGGCTTATAAAATAAACTCCGAATTAGCTCAAAATGAGATGTTCAAATCCATCATTAAATGAGTTCATCCAAATCATTCAATGTAAATGCAATGTATGAGTTTGGTCCATTTATCAGGAACTAATCTGAATGCGTACTCTAAGATCACACAAGTTCATTTTATACTCTACAAGTTTTAATGGTTTACTAGGAAAACCTTTAGATGCATTTAAAAAGAATGTCAAAGTAGCTGTACTTTCAATTTCACTTCTTTTATTGGGTGTCTGACAGGTCCAGGAGGAAACAGGATTACACTTAAATCTGGAAGATTTAGTTGACCTTTCCGCCTTTCTCGATCCATCAACTGGATGCAGAGTATTTCCATCTCCGGTGAGACTTCATTATTGATCTTATATTTTGATATAGAAGTTCTTTCCTTTTAAACAGAGATAAAGAAATTACCTACTAGATTGATATTTGTATTGCATTTACGTCATTATTGGACTAACTATCTGAGCGGATTTGCTGATGGTGTGATATCAGAACTTGTGGCTTTTAGATAGTTATTCATAAGGGACTTTTAAAATAAATTTGAAAAAGCAGTTGCACTTCCTGATATACTTCCCCGTTTCATAACAAGTGTCGTTTTAGAAGTTAAATTTTGTTTCTACATAATTGTCGTTTAGCTCTGTTTTCACATTTCTTCCAAATTTACCCCATCAATTTTCCTAAAATATCTCTTCTTTTTCCATTAAGGAAAGAGAATATTGGAGAGAGAAAGGTTGACCGAGGGTAAAGAAGTCAGTCATATTTTTCTTTGATTCAAATTCTCTAAAACGACATTTATTATGAAACGGAGGGAGTAATGCAATTCTTCCGTCACATTTCCAGCAGATGATTTGCCATCTTGCTCTCACCAATGTGGACCATGACAATATTGTCAATGTTAAAACAGCAGACTGGCTGGCTGTCTACTGCAAATAAAATACATAGTTAGTAGAAACTGAAATCGGTGAACACGATATTTAATCAAAATCCAACCCAGATAGTCTACTTTTTGATGTTTTATTATTTATTTTTATTATCCTTGGGTTGTTTTGGATATCAGGGTGTGTGCGACGAAGATCTTGGTCTATTTTTGTACAGAGGAAGTGTGGATAAAGAGATAATAAGACAACTACAAGGAAAAGAAACAGGGCTACGGGATCATGGTGAGCTGATCCGCGTACGTGTAGTTCCTTACAAGAAGTTGTGGCGCATGACCCCTGATGCAAAAGCACTCATGGCTGTTGCACTGTATGAGATGGCCAAGAGGGATGGCTTTCTGGAGTAACAACTTGTCTAATCAGAATTGGATTAGTAGAAGCATTACTTCAACTTTTGTTCATTAGCATAGTAAGTATATAGTGGATCAAGCTCTTAAATTGAATCCATGATTTTCACACCGAAACTTGGGAATGAGTTTTCTGTGAGCCCGTCTTATACAAGTTTTTGTAATATCTCAAGTTGTTTTTGGAGTAAACGTTTGACAGGACACTCATCTGGTGGTCTGTCTAGTTGAATCATTTTCAAAAGATCAGATGTCCCCTGTGTGTAATTTTTATGTAGTAGATATACATAACATCGATTATAAGAATCAAGAGTAATACTGAGGTGCATCGGTTGCAATGTGCAAATAGTGTATAATTAATATTATTCAATGAAAATTTATTCGATCATAACAATAAATACTTTGAACAAATACTTTTTGATATAACATTTCATATTATTTAAAAATGCATTTGAGATACATGGTACATATATACTTATTTATCAAGAATCAAATATAAGGATTAAAAAATCTACAGATAAAATCAGACATTGTGTATCAAATAACAACACTACCTACCATTATAAATTATACGTATTTGTCAAGAATCAAATATAAGGATTAAAAAAATCTACAGATAAAATTAGATACTGTGTATCAAATAACAAAACTACCTACCATTATAAATTAAGAATTAGATTAAGTGCGAATTAATTTGTTTCTGGGAATGTGTGATGTAGGTCATATGAAAAGCACATAATAAGCTGATTTTCGAGAGCTTGGAGTTTAATGGCACAAGGATCAAGGACGAAATAAAAAGTCGGCCATGGAGTTGGATCTTGGTGAAGAAATTTGTTCATTGTAATGCTTCGATAAACACCTGGACCATTTATGTGATTCTCTTAAAATCTGTATAATTTGTCTACAAGATTCTTAACTATGCCTGTGGAATAAAATTTATTTCTTGCTTGGTCAAAAAAATAAATAAAAATTAAGTGCAAATCAAATATAAGAAATAAAAAAAATCAACAGATAAAATTAGATACAGTGTATCAAATAACATCACTACCTACCATTATAAATTAAGAAGTAGATTAAGTGCAAATTCAAACGCAGAAGTTAATTTATATTTTAATTAGTAAAATCTAATAGTTTGCTCTACACTTTATTGAAATGTAATTAAAAAAAAAAGTACATAAAATTTTGAAAAACAAGCTAAACCCTTCAACCAAGCATATCCTCCAAGAGTTCAAGCAAAATGAGAAATGAAGTTAAAATAACTGAATAGAGAACTTAAAAATACGGTTAATTTTGATCTAATTACAATATAAATAAAATATCTTCATTACAATTAGCTCAGGCGAAAAAATTGATTAATTTATGGAATACTCACCCATTTTTAATGCATTTGGGATTTGAATTTCAAATAATAAAACTGTCTTAGAAGAAATTGATATCTCAACATAAGTACATCACCATAGTCTGCTCACATAAACAAAATAAAAAATAGAGTAGGTCTCTTGTGCACCACGTGCATCATGCAGCTCAAGTGAATTTTTAACACATGCAATATGTTTTCCCTAAAACATGCAAGTGTTTCAACTTCCTTGTTTCAGCAAACACAAGTTGCACAAGAATGCACTTGAATTGTATCCTACACCTGGTGCATACAACACTGCCAATAAAATAAGCGAACCCCAGTGGATCATAAATATCGTCACTATCACCGGTAAGAAAACATGAGGCACCACCAAATCTCAGTACAAGCAAAAATCATATGGCATCTGCGTTTATCCCCTAGTAAAATCATGATGCCTACTCCTCTACCATATTTTATTTAATTACAATTTCTCTATTTATTTTCTCTCCATCGATTACATACACGGTTGCAAGCGTAGAGCACAGTTCTCTACTCCAAAATGCTTAAACTTTGCTGGTCACAAAATCGGCGTTGGTTGCTTCCCAGATGGTGGTACCATCACAAGTGCAAAGCTTTTTGTAGTTCTCCCCAACTCCTGCACTTCTAGCTATCACTGCTGCTGCAATACCTTCATCTGATCTATCTTCACTTCCATACACTGCAATCGATCTTCCGATTAGATCAACTACCCTAAGCTTCTCCTTGGCCCCAGAATACAATGCATCTCCTTTTTCATCAACTTCTAGTGTTCCTAGGTCACCAAGGGGCTGAAACATTAAAATTTGGTATTAGTTGTTTTACTAAAAGGTATTAATTGGTCAGTATTAGCTGTTTTAAAGAAGAGTATTAGTTATTTTCATTGAACAATATTAGTTGTACGCACGGTGCAACTGGGGTACCTAAGTGTTACTCAAGGTACTAGGTACAAATCAGAAACTTCAACTATTAAGACAACAAAGGCACACAAGATTACCCAAAAACGAGCATGTCGTATGATCATTATGGAATATGATAATATCCAATTGTAAATTACAAAAAACTGCTCTCGAGGTTTAATCCATTTATTAAGAAAACATATTCAGTTATGTTTTGAAATCACAAATATCTCTTGAGGTACCACAAACATGGTGCAAATGTCTCTAACAAACAACCCCCCTATTTGTCTAATTTGTATAATAGAAGCAAATTATCCTGAGGTATTCGTGATTTACAAACTGTCTTGGATCTTTATTTTGTATGTTAACCAGTTTCATCGTACAACAGACTTGCATTTTGTGTGCATTTTTTAACAGTATTAGTAGTATTACTGTAGACGTATTACTTGTTTCATGTATTAATTGTTAGACTATAAAGTGATAGTTACAAATCAGTTGTATGGTAAAACTGTTTTACTTAAGACCAATTCATTTTGTATATAGGACTCAAACTCCAAGGTATAGTTTATGTATTCTAGCGCCACCTAAGATCTACTCATTCTTTGTTCAATCATTTCAAGAAATTTTTTTTTTGAAAGGATCATTTCAAGATTCTTAGGGAAAGCTGTTATATGACATGTGTAAAGTAAACAAATAGCATTGAACGTAAAAGGTTGGGGATGCTATGAAGTAAGACTGTTAGAGAAAGTAAGACACACGATTGAGAGAGTAGGGGTACCAGGAATACTATACCAACCTCTTTCCCATTTCTGGTGGGATCAAACACTTTACCAGTGCTGGCAGCACCCTTAGTCAGATCACCAAATTGGTTGATGGACCAACCGTGCTTTCCAGGTGGTAAACCACTGAAGTTAGCTTCTATTCGAGACAGTTCCATATTCACTTGGGCTAACCGAACAACTCCAAAAATAACTGGACCTTTAAATTCAGCAACAGCAGCCGAAACTAGAAAATCTGCACCACAAGTCAAAGTTGAAAACTACATCAAGAGCAAAACAAATATAGACCAGGAGCTGAAATGATGAATATTGAAGTGAGAAAGTGCTGAGAGAAAAAAAATACAAAGATATAAGTTGGTACTGTGATATTGTGGGTAAATTATGCCTTACTCAAAGTTTGGATAAACTAAGATCACTGAAGGCAAAGATTGAACCAATTTGTTACAAAAGCAAAGATGGTAACTAAAATGATAATTAAAAAAAAAAAGATGGGATACCAATTTGATATAAACACAAAGGTTGGTAATCAAAATGAAATTAAATGCTGGATACAAAATATAATGGTAGGTGGCAAAGGAATAAATAACCACCTAGAATGTGCTTCCTACTATCATATTCAAATGACCACCTACCTATGTAGGTGGACTACAATAAGAGCACTGAATAGAGAATATTAGCCGCAATGAAATCAAATATAATTAAAGGTATAATAATATTAAATTAATGTGTCTTCTTTTGCCTGTTATGTCAAAATGAACTCTCAAATCTTAGATAACCCAAAACTTCAACGTGGAGTTTTGATTGAGCTGAACCACTAACTAGTGCAAAGAAGTACAGTGGCCTACCCATTTGGTTTGGATCACATATAAAATGCTCAAAAAGACCATGACATGCATAATTGTCCTCTCTTATTACTGAATTACCATGACCACCTATTTATACAGATGAATGACAATTATAAGGGTAAAAAATTGAGGATATCACTTCAAAATCAAACCACATTTTCGAATAGCACATTAGATATATATTGATCGCATCTTATCATTACATCAAACAACCAACCCTAGGTTCTTAACACGTGGAGTAATATTCTGTATACTCTGTATGGTGTAACTTGTATTCTTTAGTAAAACAACTAATACCAATTAAAAAATACACTTGAATTGAACGGGCGGTGCACCTGGTGTATATACGTTTTTCTCTAACATGAATATCTGAATAAAACATGCCCATGTAACACAACCACTAGAATAGATTAATAAGAGAGAACAATGAAAAAGAAATCACAGTATACCATCTGGCGACCCTTGTCCAATTAATCTAGCTTTTCGACCAGTCTGCTCCAAGGCTTCTGTCAAGGTCTTCACAGGTGAAGTTCCAAGAACCCGTACAACTTGATTGGTTAAGTCTACGTCCACATTTTTAATACCTAGAAAATGAACAACGAGCATAATTTTGTTACACTGTAGAAGTTAAAATACTCAGGCTACAACTCGACAAAAAAGAAGCATGACTTTTTTTAAGTTCCTCACCATCAAGAGTCTGCAGTCTATTCTTGACTGAATTAACACAGCCCTCACATTTCATATCCACCATAAACTCAGTCTGTGCATAAATACTAAAGCGTAAGCGAGTTTTCAAATACTAAAGAGTAAGATTGTGTGATATATGATCAAAATGTAGATACATAACGATTACGGGAAGTGTTTTGTATACAAACAATACACAAAAGGGAAAAAAATACCGAAAAATGTACAACAAAAAGGGAAAACCAAATCCAAGAAACATGCACACAAACAAACAACAGAATAGATATATGTTGATGCCCAAATACTAAAAGCACAAGTCTGATGATCTATATTGCATGTACACAGACACAACATGGATATAATATGCACGAGATGTGTCAACTTTAAGAAAATACTGCAAGATTTTAAAAAATTACAAACTGAAGAAATCGTGTTTTTGGTGTGGCTACATTTGATATCACGGTTAATATGATTTTAAATTCATAAAAACGAAATAATTGCAAATACTTTGTAACATCAAACTGAAATGTATTAGTTCTCCTAGGGCATATCCTTCACACCATATTGGGCTACGTCCATGCATTTTAACTAATTAAGGACCTTCAATCTAACCATATATTTACAATTATTCCATGGACACATAGTGCATTAAGAAATTTTCACTAAGATATAATTAAGGTCCGACTAAAATCTTCATAAATTTTCAGAAAACATTATTTGGAGAGGACAAACTTATAAGAAAATAAACTTCAACAACCATATAGCTAATAACATCAACTCAAGTGGCATATTATCTGATTTCCAACACACGTTCTATCATCAAAAAACTTTATTATGTTTTTCCTTTCAACCTTATAAGGATTATAGGTTAAGGATTGAAACTTAACCATTAAAAATCAATACTACTTCCACCCAGCTTAAATCATAACTCTGAAACTACAGTAAATGATTTCATCATCACTAAAAAGAAAAACAGAACTCACCAGCAACTCCGGCAATACCGCCCCGTCCTGCAAGCCAAATTCAAGAAACCCCCACAAATAAATTAAATTCGATGCCCCAAATAAACTATAAACAAAAAAAAAGAAAATTAAAAATTAAAAAAACAGTAACAACCTAATTTAACAGTTCCATCATATGAAAAAAAACAAAATTATCACCTGGTTTGGCTGTTTCTGATCCATTTCAACAACAGATGAAGATGAATTCTCAAAACCTTTCACTAGGCCCGGTTCTTTGGGTCGACGAATCGGGGAAGAAGTTAAACTTAGGGAGCCGAAAGATAAGTTGGTGGATACTCTTTGGAAAGAGGCGCGAGATTGTGGAGGAAAGACGGAAGAGAAAGCGAAGGCTGCTGGAATTGCAAGAGTAGCTGCTATCGCTGTTGTTTTTGCGCTCACTTGACCTCATAAATGCCATTTTCCTCCTTTGATGTATTATTATTTCTCGCGA
Source organism: Stenogyne calaminthoides (assembly GCA_037126765.1). Lineage (NCBI taxonomy): Eukaryota > Viridiplantae > Streptophyta > Magnoliopsida > Lamiales > Lamiaceae > Stenogyne > Stenogyne calaminthoides. Next base: position 16,835,527 of record JBBCBC010000023.1, on the reverse strand, counting down.
GCATTCTAGAAAGTAAAATCTATACTATTCGATACAAATGTCAAGCAAGGCTCCTTTCGATTGAAGGGCAAATGTCATTTTCTTCCGTCTTTTATAATCCAATCGGTCACCAAATTGGATTGGGTACTGGTTGGATCGAATCGGAACGATTTTTCACTGTTAAAATGATTCTTATTAATATTTTTAAAATATTTTTTATATTATATTAAAAAATAAATAAATATGCACTTATAAAATTTAAAATTATATATTATAAGTTTCTTTTTGAAATAAACATGATGAATAGATAGACCAGTGTTTTCATAATCGAACCGGTGATCAAACCGGACAAGACATCGGTTGCCGGTTCAACCGGCGGTCCAACCATAAAAATAATTTTACTTATATATAATTAGATTTTCTCTTGTGTAATGCACAATTAGTATATTAATATTTTTTTAAATAATGTAATATGAATTGTATTATGAAATTAAACTGAATATATTTTATATCCACCAATCAATATACATTACAATACAATAAAAAAATATTAATATACATATAATAATATAAATAATATAATCCATTAAAAAACTAATTATGTAATTTAATTTTACATATCACCATATTTAATATTTTTGTGTAAATTAATAAAATAAACATAAACTATTAAAATATTATTTTATATTCTAATTTAGTTAAGATGATAAGAATGGATCTGACTCCATTATCCCCAATTTCCCACTATCACACGCATACACAATAACACAAACCTTATAGAGAGAGAGTCAAGAGTGAAGAGTGTAATGCTAATATAGAGAGAGACCGTACCCACAACTTATAGAGAGACAATAATGGTGTTATAGAGAGAGAGAGTGTGTGTAAATCGTTGTCCAATTTACTAATTGTGGTGGGGAAGAAAGCATTTGTGCGAGGAAGAAAGCAGATCTGTTCGTATTTGCGCAAGGATGAAGACGACGGTGTGGGGTGAAAAATTCTGAGAAGGGAACGAACAATTTCAGTTCCGTCTATGAGAATCTGAGATGGGCGTTGTGCCAGCGGTTTTGTTTTAGGAAAAAAAAGGGGAAGAAAATGGAGATGGACGTTGTGCCAGCGAAAAGAAGGGAAGAAAATGGTTCTTAGGTCGCCAATTTTTAAGTGGTTTGCTTTTTTTAGGTTCAAATCGGTTTTTCTCGGTTGGACCGTAAAAATGGTTTTATGGGTGTAGTTGGACCGGTCTCCTGGCCGATTCCCGGTTCAACCAGTTCTGGTCCGATTCTGACAAAACTGAGATAGACAACACACTACAATTTAAAATAAGAATGATAAAAATAAGAATTAAATTTTAAATTAATTAAAAAATTTAAAAATTTAAAAAATAATAAAATTAGTTTTTCTCGAGTTTTAGCAATTTTTTCCGATCAACTGTAAAAATAATTTTTTGAGGGTAATCGGATCGGTTCCATGACCGGTCTCCGCTCAACCGGTTGAAAACAATGATTTTTTTCATTAACATGTCATTCTATATATAAAATATGACAAAGTCTTATGTGAAAATTTTCACACATGAAAATATTTAAAAACTATATATAAAATATGACAAAGTCTTATGTGAAAATTTTCATTAACATGTCATTCTATATATAAAATATGACAAAGTCTATATATAAAATGAAAATATTTAAAACCTAAATATAAAATATGACAAAGTTTTATGTGAAAAATTCATTAACATGTCATTCTATATATAAAATATGACAAAGTCTATATATAAAATGAAAATATTTAAAAACTATATATAAAATATGACAAAGTGTGAAAAATTTCATAAACGTGTCATTCTATATATAAAATATGACAAAGTCTATATATAAAATATGATAAAAGTTTATGTGAAAATTTTCACACATAAAAATATTTAAAAACTGTCTTATTTGAAAAAGGGCAAAATTTCATTAACATGTCTAGGGGTGCAAAATTTATCGAAAATAACGGTAGATACCGCTTATCGTCACCAAAAAATATACCGATTTCCGGAATTTTAAGATGCAGTATGGTATCGTGATCGAAATTTTCGATGCAGTAACGATATAAATTTTTAAAAGTCTCGATATCTTAGGTAGATACCGAATATATCTGTATATCTAGAATATCTTAGATATCTTAAAATTTTTTTAAGATATATAAGATATCTAATACATGGATATATACCATACCATATTTAAAAAAATATATAATATATTTTATTTTTTTAATTTAATTAATGCATTGGATATATACCGTATATTGAAAATTTATCCTTTTATTTTGAATTGTCTCTGTGGGTTTCCTGATTCAAGCTAGAAATTGGAATTCACGGAATTTTTTTGAGTGTTCCCATAGTTAAAAGATCATTCTTTAAGGGAAAATATATGTTGTTAAGAGATTATTATTCATAAAATATAGGGTTTTTAAATAAATAATTAAGGTATGAACGATATACCGTTAATTCGGTATGAAACGGTATACCATTAATTCGGTATGTACTGAAAATTTTGGTACGGTATACGGTATGTGATTTTAGCATAACGAAATTATCTAGATATCGAATCTAGGTATACCGTATTTTTTGATATACCGTATGAATTTTTTGATAAATTGCGTGACGATATACGATATGACCGAGTATGAATTGTCATTCTATATATAAAATATGACAAAGTATATATATAAATATAAAATATGACAAAGTTTTATGTGAAAATTTTCACACATAAAAATATTTAAAAACTGTCTTATTTGTCTTATTTGAAAAAGGGAAAAAATCGGTATATAAAATATGACAAGGTCTATATATAAAATGAAAATATTTAAAAACTATATATAAAATATGACAAAGTCTTATTTGAAAAATTTCATTAACATGTCATTCTATATATAAAATAAGACAAAGTCTATATATAAAATATGACAAAATTTTATGTGAAATTTTTCACTCATAAAAATTAAAAATATTCACGTGAAAATATTTAAAAACTGTCTTATTTGGAAAAGTTGAAAATATTTATTTATTTGAAAAAGGGCAAAAAAAAAAAACATGTCATTCTATATATAAAATATGACAAGGTGTATATATAAAAATGAAAAGTTTTTTAAAAACTATATAAAAAATTATGAAAATACAAAGTCTTATTTGAAAATTGAAAAATTTAAAAATGTTATTCTATATATAAAATAAGACAAAGTCTATTTATAAAATATGACAAAATTTTATGTGAAATTTTTCACTCATAAAAATTAAAAATATTCACGTGAAAATATTTAAAAACTGTCTTATTTGAAAAAGGTGAAAATATTTACCCGAGCCCAACAAAGAAAGCAAAACCAATCAGCTATACCCGTTTTTGTTAAAAAATTGACGTCTGAATAATAATGCATATTTTCCTATTTCAATTAAGAATTTAAATTTCATAAAGATTTAAAAAAACTAATGATGCATATTTAATAATAAAAAAAAGCCAACCGGATCAGCTAAAGAGGTCGAACCTTACCACTAAACTACAACCCATTAAATACTTTAAAATTGAGACATTTTAAATAATAAATTGTGTTTAATTATTTTAATTAAGTATATATATTGTAATCATTTATAGATTATATTTACTATTGATTGATGAATGAAAAATTGAGTTAACTCTAGTTGATTCAAGTATATAAGGAAATATTTTTTATTATTGCTTCTGTTTACAAATTTTACATGTAATACATTTAAAATTATTTTTTATTGTAATATTGTTATGTTTTGCATCTAATATGGCTTTGTTTTGATTTGATAACCTTCATAACTTACCTTAATTTTTCTTTTGTTTAGATTGGAATACCATTATGTTTATTTTTTGTAATACTGTTGTGTTTTTGTATATAATACTGTTATGTTTTGTTTGCAATACTGTTATGTTTTTGCTTGTAATACTGCTTCAATTTCCTATTTGAAATTAAATTAGAAGACATCAATGCTTGTTGATTGTGAATTTTAATACTGCTTCAGCTATGCATTTAATACACTTCAGAATTTTAATTTTTTCTTATTTTGAATGTAATACTTTATACTTTTTCATGTAATACTGTTTATGTTTTGAATGTAATACAACTTTCATTTAAATTTAAACCCCTTTAGAACTTACATTTTTTCTATGTTTTGAATTTATGATACAAGAAATGCTTCCAAAACGACTGAAAAGAAAATGCCAATTTATTGTTCAAGACAATATGTAGATAAAACACATTGGGAAACTGTCAAAACTGTTTTCCTAGATGAAAATGACGCCCTCATATTTATGTGCTATTTATTTGATATTTTGTAAAACTATTAACTAAAAAAATATATACTTGAGCAAACCATTTGACAAGAATTACTTTAAATTTTGCTGAGTATGTGTATAAATTTTATAGTGAGATGAACATTCAAAATGTGTACACCAACTCTTCCAATTGGTTTGTCATGACACTAATTATGTATGAGTATCTATATTTCTTGTCAGTATTTCTTTTAAGTAAAAAGCTAAATAAATTAATGAGAAATACATAATATAAAATTTCAATGTGTTGTAGTGGAATGCTTGCTTTTATGGTGCCCTTATGACCCAGGTTCGACTTTAGGAAACAACGGATTTTGTATGTTTTTTTTTTAAAATTTACATAGTAAAAGATATGAAACAAATTTGTTAAAAACAAGTATTGAAGCCGCATCTTTCAACCGAAGTAAGCAATAGCCTGCCGCTAGTCTAAAAAGACCATTTATACAAATTTTCTTTCCAGTTTTTTATTTTTTTAAAACATGAAAATTTTCACATAACACCTACTCATAAAATATTTATTTTTATAAACAAAATTGCAGTATTATTTTTTACCTGAACCCAAAACAACCTAAAGAACTAAATATCTACCCTTAAAACATAATAAGTTCATAGCATTACAATATAGGAAAATATGAAACAAAGCAAGAAGGAGGATTGGACTGAATATTTTTTGACTACATCTTCAAGGATCTGCATATGTGAGAGTATTGAGGTGAGCTCGTATTAAAGGCACACATTGTCTGTGACGTGGCATTAGTATGTTAGAGTTTAGGATCAGCAACTACTAGAAAGTTCCTAGTGTATGTACCCAATATTGAGACTTGAATAATACGAAATACACATATTTTCATTTTGCATATTCTTTCTGTTTCACATGGTGATTACCAATATTTTGGACATGGAATATGGTAGAGCTTTGAGGATGGTGTTAGTAATGGTCCGAAATTATTTCAATTGCACAAGAAGGTGAATACTCTGAAACAGGGGCATGATACTGTTTAGACTTTAATCTATGGGAAATGAAGGAGTTGTAATGTTGAGAAACAGATTTCTGATTTGGAAATGAGTGGCAGATTAGTTCGAAATGGGATTCAAATCTGTTTGCTAAAACAGGAAATTGTGGTTATAAGAATAAACTGAAGAATTTGAAGGGCAACACTGGTTTTAACAGTGAGAAAGGGAGAGACATGTCTAAAGAGAAGTATAATTTGTGTTCCAAGGCATGAAGTTAGTGATTGCTGCAAACTTGATGGAGTTCCAAAATGGTTCACTAAGCTCAAAGATAATAACAAGGCAATGACATATTGCATTGATGAACATCCCCTACGTGTTGAGAAAAAACAATTTGATTTCTCTAGCATGATACAAACAAGCTTGCAAGGTTTCTGGAGAGATCTACTTTGAACACTATTCACACTTCTTATGCTCATTTGGTTGAGTATGCTGGAAATGGTAAACCTTTGACCTCTGGTTTCTCTTAACTTGCTAAATTGAATGAGAATACTTGGATTCTAGATACAGGAGCAAGTGGGCACATGTGTTTTGATTCATATCTTTTCACCTCGGATTGTAAACCACTTTAGAAACACACAACAAGTTACTCATACATGAATCATTATTCTTAACCAAAATTTAACACTTTATGATGTGTTACATTTCCCAACTTTTAGATACAGTCTCCTACAAAGACTCATCTAAATTGTGTGATTTCTTCTACATTGTATGAAATACAAGACCTGCAGAGTAAAGAGGTTATTGCTACTGGAAGCCTAATTGGAAGACTGTATATTCTTCATTCACCTTCATATATTCATCATTTGAGTCATATTCTCCTAGTTCTAGGTTTTCTGTTGGTTCTTCTGGTTTGACACAAAAGGCTAGGTCATATTTCAACTTTTGTATCTAGGTATTTATGTTTCTTGAAGCCTTTGTGTAATAAACCAGATACTACTTCTACACCTTGTACTGTTTGTCACTATTCTAAACAACACAGATTACCTTTTCCTTTAAGTACAATTCCATCTGTTTTACCTTTTGAGCTTGTTCATATGGATATATGACGACCTTATAATCAACAATCTCTCCCTAATTACTCCTTTCTTTTACACTTGTTGATGATTATACTAGAGCTGCCTGGAAATTTTTTTTGAGTCATAAGAGTAAAACTCCATAGATGGTAAGATATTTCTTTCACCTAGTAAAAACTCAGTTTGACATACATATTAAAATCATTAGAATAGATTATGGTTCTGAATTTTTAATAAATTAATGTCAATCTTTGTTTAGTACTCTTGAGTGTTTGTTTAGTTTTTGCTACAAATATATCACTCCTCACAAATCAAAGTTTACTCATAGAGCTCATGAATGTGTTATGACTAGCTATGAGCAAGGTTAGAAAGGTTTCAAGCTATGATCTTCATACATTTTTTATATTTACTTCAAGAGATGTTCAATTTTTTGAACACGTTTTTCCTTTAAAATTTGCTTCCCAATCTAATCATTCTCACGCCATTCCTCTGGATCTTTTTCCTTTCCAGAACATTCTATTACTTCTGATACACCTATTTTTACTCAGATTACTCTTAGCTTTCACATATTTGAGCTTTGTTCCTCCACAAAATACGTTCTTCTTCTCTAAACCTCTTAGACACACAAAACCTCCTGCTTGGCTCAATGATTTTGTCCTTCACTGTACAACTTCTCAATCAGGTGCCAAAACAACGACTCTTTCCTCAGGTATCACACTTGTTACGTGAAAGTATGTTTTTTACTACTTTGTATAACAGACTGATTTTTGCACTTATTTACTGAGAATAAATCTTTTTATCACTGTTGCTTTAAATATGAATGAATGTTAATTATTAATTGCAAACCGTTCAATATTAGTACATATTACATTGTAGTTCATGTGGTGATATCCGATCACAGAAGATCACATTAACAGTTCCTTGTAAATAAGTACATATTCACAACCTAGATGAAATTGAACACTCCATTGGTAAATGTTGATGTGTAAAGCTCAGATTGACTTGTCTTGACCAAGAGATTACACTAGTGCATTATGATGCGATGAAGCAGACCTACAGAGAGGATAAATTCTTCCATACTAACTTACGGGATGAAGAATTAGACCTCAGTGGTTTTTTATTTCTTAATCTCTGTCCCTTAAATAGGATTGTGTGTAATTAATATTTATTGTTTTGATTTATGTTAGGTAGAGAATAATTGAGATTCGATACTTTGTATTTTGGGTAATATAATTAGTTACATGACAATTGCTAAGATTTAATGCAGAGAATCGTGTGCAAGGAAAATCTTATTTGATTTGTTCCTTGGTTGGCTCAGAAGTTTTATCATATAAAATCTTGCAAGTGGAATTTGTTTCCGGTATGGATAATAATGTTGAGCTGTCTTTACTCCAAGGAATAATATATTAATTAATAAAACTTTTCCAGTTGCTTAATTAATTAATGGACAAAATAACACGGGAAAAAATTAACCAGGAGCCATATTGTAGTAATATATTAAGATAGATAGTGCAATATTAATTTTATAGTGGAATACATTAATATTAATGGGCTGAATAATATTGTGGCTCAATATTGTAATTAATTTTAGGTCAATTTTAAAAACACCTCAAGTAGCCCAACAAGAGTTCATTAATGAAAAGGTGATTAAAATAAAAGAAATAATTTGTTGCCTAATTTTTCTATAATTTTTGAAAATTTCAAGAAAAGAAAGAAGAGATTTTCTTGGAAAGATTTTATGGAAGATAAGTATTTTAATGTTTCTCAAAAAGACACCTGAAGTAATTGGGTTAAAAAGCACCAATAAGAGTTCATTAATGATTAAAAGGTCAAAACCTTGTTCAAAGGAAAAACCGCTTTTTTTCTTTAAAAAAAAAATAAAAAATTATTAATTTATAAATTTAAAATTTTAAATCTATATTCTCTAATTTTTCTAATACTTTTTTGGGAAAATTGAGAGGTGAGACAAAATTTATAAAATATGAATGAAAAGTTATAAAATATATATTTTTTTTTGGAAATACTTATTTTATTTTTTTTAACTAAACATAGAAAACGGTTGAAGTTGATTCTTTCCGACCGGTTGAAGATTATCTCATAAATTCAATGAAATCTTTGATTTTGACAAGATTTTCTTCCTTTGACTTTGACTTTTCTTCCTTGTAATTTTCGAAAATTGCTTAAAATAAAGGAGGAAGATTTTTGTGGAAAATTATTTATGGGAAAGAGAATATATTGGATATATTCAAGTTTACTTCTTGCACAAGAATTAAAGATCTTCCAATATCTTATTTTGACCTACAATTTTCACCCCCTCTCTATTGTAAATAGGGGAGGAGTTTTTTCTTCCCAACAAAATTTCAGTCTTGAAAGAATTAGAAATCCACAAAGGTGGTGCAACATATTTTTCTTTATTCATTTATTATAATTGTTCATGAGTATCTTCCCTTTTAGAAAGATTTGAATAACTTGGTGATAAGAGCAAATTGTTCAGAAATATTTTCATCACATAAATCAGAAACATCATCATCAGAATCAACTTCAGTAATATAAGGATGGTTACCAACATTATCAGAAGTTTCACCTCTAAAAGCAATTATTTTCTTGTTTTTATCTTTCTCATGTTTATGATCATCTAACATATTTGAGTTAATCTCATAAGTTTTCAAAATACTGGATCCAACTCATTTTGACTCAATAAATTTGTGTCCTCTTCTATTGCACATATTTTAGCATCAAATCGTTTAGGAATAGTTCTAAGTATCTTATTGACTAACCGAGTGTTGAAAATTGGATCACCAAGTGAGTGTGATTCATTAGCAATCTCACTTATCCTTTCATTGTATGATGAAATTGTTTCATCATCTTTCATTCTCAAGTTCTCAAACTTGGTTCCCAACATTCGAATTCTAGTCCTTCGAACACTTTCTGATCCTTCACAATGTTCCTGCAATATTTTCCATGCATCCTTAGAAGAAACACAATTAGATATCAGTTTAAACATAGAAACATCAGTAGCAGTAAAAATTCACATTAAGGGCTTTAGAATTGAAATTGGCATATGTGCATTCATCATTGGACCAATCAATCTCTTCTTTGACTTGAGATGTTGTACACTAAAAATTATGGAACAAGATTTGTGATGTGGCTATGTGATTTGGTAATACAAACAAGTATTAATGAGAGTGCAAGTGTAATCAATGACGAACACAGTGAATGTTCTTCATTGAATAGCAATGATGAGAATACGAGAGAATAAATGCAAGTAAGAAAAATGCCAGATGATTTGGGGCGAAGGCCTCTTTTGTTGGCTGATAGAGCCGTTGTATTGAATGTAAAAATTGGCAACCCTTTAATGAGTCTTAACTTTTCCTATTTATAGTACAAGATGACCATCTAGTTGGCCTTGCTACAACTCTCGATAGAATCTGACCGAGCATTAATTGTGACCAGCTACTTTGGACTCTACAACATACTCTAAATCTTAGTCTCGCATAACTAAACACGCCACCTGCGACTCTGAATTGGCGGTTTGCAGGTAGCGCGGAGATTTGCGCCTAGGTTTTCCCTTTTGAGTCCGTGGCGGTAGAACCAACAATATCCTCAGAGTCTTCTCGGCCATTTTGGGCAAGATTCTCTGATGTTGGTTGTTTACGTGTTAGGTTAGCCAAAATCGTTCTTTGGTAAGTGGGAAACCTTTGACTCACATCTCTCTATCCCTTTCACCTTGATCACAAGTCTGATAATCGAGTCTCACAAAATTGGCAAGATATTTTGCCGCCAAGGTGGCGCAACTATATTGAGAGCTTAGTTGCCAATATGCACTACTAGGCGTAGTTCCTGTAAAACTCAACAGCGATTGGTATGGTGTAATATGACGCGAAGTAGCATGACGTCAATAGCATAGCGCTGGCAACCATGATGATGGCGATATGACGCTCGCCAGCGTAGGCGGCATATGAAGTAGGCGAAGACTACGTGGTTTACCAAGGGCGAGACATGGTCGTTGGCGGGCGAGATCAGCAGAAGGATAAGAAGCGTGGTGGTTTCAGCCGAAGCCGGCGTTACGGGCGAAGTGCGACGCGAAAGCGCCGGGCGCAGACGCAAGTAGGGAGCGGGCGGGCGCCGAGCGAGCGCACGGGCGTGTCGTCCGTCGAGTGTGGCCGAGAAAAGGTGCGCTGGAAAGTACGCGCGAAGGAGCATGGTCGAGCAATTTGTTCCTCTTTGAATTTGGCCGGGCAAGTTCGTCCTTGGCTCATGATTACTTGCCCCACGTCTCGGTTTTAATAAAGGTGATTGCGTTTTAAGGATATAAGAAACCCAAATAACTAGCCGAGATTATTTGGTATACAACAATTGCCCCTCATGTTACACTTAGTTTTAAACGAAGAGTGACATGACAAATATTCTTCAATTATGAATCAGGTGGGTCTCTTTGCTTCTTGGACGAGCTGAGTTATGAATCATTTCTCTCGAATGGGCATCCATGGGCGAGTTTGGTGTGGTAGAGTTTGGTTTTGGGCTTTTTAGATCGCCTCGAGTTCGTTCATGTTAGGAGGCTTAAAGTCGGCCCCTATTTGGCTAGCTCTTAGATCGGCCTTGACTTGATAGGATAATGACTTTACCTTTTTATTGGAAGTTGAAAAAGTAAAGAGTATTCTTTACTCCATCTTGGTAAGAACATGTGATTTGATTGACCCAATCCCCAAAATTAAGGGATTTTGAATTTCAAAATTTTGAAAAGTTTGACTTGGATTAGTCCCCCCTTATAAATAGATACTCATTCTTTTTTTCTCTTCTTCTTCAATCTTCTTCTACCCTTTTGAAAATTTTTTATCCTTCTCTCCAATCTCTTTCCTTTCCAATAGTGTATTTTTTTTTTCTTTCATCTTTTAATTTTATCGCCCCCTTTTCCTCCTGAATATTTAATCCTGAAGGAGGCCTTGGATCATTGTGTACATCATTTGTTCGCCATCTCTGGTGTCTGCCGTGATCCCGACTCAGGTATATTTTTTTTTTTTTTTTTTTTCGCCTGAATCGGCTTTTTTCGTGGGGTAGGTGGTTTTCTTGGATTGGCGATGGCTGTGGGGTGTGGCTAAAGGGCTAAAGCAATGCGGCGACTTGCCGTGGGAAAGAGGTAATCCTTGGGACTTATAGATAGGGTAATATGCTTTATAATCTTTTCTTTGGGTTTATTTCTCCGTACATAATCTTCCCAACATTATATGTGTGCATAATTGTAAATGAGGGAATTGGCATTTTTAGTTTGAGATTGTTTATAGTGGATTTGAACTAATTGGATATATCCAACCCCTTTACATTTATCCTAGTTATTGACTTTTCACTACTATGTATGTGTAAATGTGAATGGAAATTGATGAGGTATGTAAATCATTTGGTTGGGTATGGACTAGAATGATCCGTATTGCCTTGTTTGGTTACCTTTTAAGTTTGTGGAAGAATCGAGAATTTGAAATTTTAATTTCTTGAATGCTTTAGAGAAAAATAGGTGAATCTTTTTGACATATATATGGGAGTGTGAATTTGGAGATTTCAAATTGAATTTGTATGTGTGTTCTTTTTGGGTTTGAGTATTTGGGGGAATTTTATTATATACGCGAAAATTGATACTTGAAGTTGTGGGTTTATGGGAATACTATATTGTGGTAAATTTGGCCATATGCTTTCGTTTGTATACGTCAAATCTCATAATGACCGAAATTGGGGATGTTAGAACGTAGGATGTCATTTCTATACTAGTATGTATGTTTATGTGTTTTTGGGTGATGGATATACTAGCACGAATATGAATGTTAGAGTCGTTTGGTTTGACAATTTTAATGGTTTTGGTAGAAATTGGGTTATTTTGGTGTGGGATGATGGTATATATGATATGATAAATAGGATTCCATAATTGCATATAGATACCTCAAGAGTCTTGATTATTTGAACTTGTTGAGTCCTTTGTTGGTCGATGATGATAGTTGAATGAGTCGATCATTTGCTCCAAAATCAACCATCCCGTATCTTCCTTAAAATTTTGTTATTGTTCCTAGGTGACTCGACCCTTTCATTGGGCTTTTGTGGACTTGATTCTTGTTCGACATCGGCATTGTGACATAGGGTAAGATTCTTCCCATTTCTTGGCTCTTTATTCCGACCTGGTGGATATGTCAGGTGTTAGTATTGCTTCTGACTCCGAGGGGCTGTCTGATTCTGGTGACTTGGAGATGGGTCATGGGCGTCGTTATTCTATTTCTGATTCGGAAGAGTCTAGAGGTTTTGGGCTTACACCGATGACATTGACTTTTTCTTCTGAATCGGACCACATTAGTTTCCAGCATTCGGGGGTGCCCAAATCAGTTTTAGCTTCCAATCGCGATGGTGGCGGGGATGATAGTATAGATGTTATGGGAGAAGAATCGAATGTGGAAATCGAATTGGACGATGGGGCCGATGAAGTTGGGTTAGATGAAGGGGCGGATGAAGTCGCGCCCAGTGGGGTGTCCAAACAAGTCAAGACTCGGGGTCAGAAAAAAGATCGTGGTGGACGATACTGAGGTTGACCGGTTTATCAATGAGGCAAAGGAGGCGACACGGATTCAGATGAACCTGCCTGAGGGCCGTCCCGTTGCCTTTGATTTTGAAGCTTATTGGTTGCAATTCATGCGTAGCCATCTTCCACAGCCATACCGTGATTTCACGGAAGATACTTTTGCGGCGACGGGGTTTGTCTCTTGTGTAAGAGATTATGATCTCGCCAACCTTCGGGCCAAGTACGAGATCCCTAATGATGTCCACCTCTATGCCCCGACACATAAAAAAGCGGGCAAGTCGACCTCAAGCAAATTGTATCGATGAATCGGGCGCCCGGAGGCCGGAATCCGGTTTCCTCTTCATCCAGCTGTTAGCCAATTTCTCGAGTATTGGAATTTTTCGTTGACCCAGATAACTCCAAATGGGTGGAGCACTTTTTTGGATTATTGGGGTTGTTTGGCGAGATCCAAACTTCAACATTCCCTTCTCCCGCCGAGCTCTTTTATTTCACTCAGCTTTCTAAAGGTGACGGTGAAGGTTATTATGCTCTTCGGGCCCGAAATGGTTGGAAAATTATCGAGGAGGTTCCTAATAAGGTTAAGCGTTGGAAAGATTCATTTTGGTTTGTTGGTGGGGATTGGAGGAGTCCGGCTGATGACTCCGGGAGATGTGCTCGTATTGACATCCCTTGTGATTACGGAATTAAGACCGGTAAGTCCTTTATTTTTTAATTGAACTTGTCTCGAACTGACCTAACTTATTTTCATCTTTTTCAGATCATGACCCTCTCGAAGACAAGCAACTGAGCAGGGACTTTGCTGGCCGTCTATTTCAAGTGAGTTGTGTGGATCTTGCTAGTCGGACGGTACCTCGTCTGACCCACAACTCTTTTCTTAAAAAGATTGGGCTAGTGCTCCCTCCAAATTAGGTTCGAGATCGGATTTTCTCAGGTACAGGCTCGTCTTTAGCTTTCGTCCATTTTCATGCAGTTTTTTTTTGTTATATAACTTGCTTTGCTGATATCTTTGGCTTTTTTCTTTCAGTCCCGTCTCTCGCCGCTATACCTCATATTGATTCGCCATTCCGACTGACGATGGTTCGTATAACCCCTTTCCTCCTTGTTAAGAACAACAAGAGGGCTATCAACAAACAGAAGGAAAAGCCATCCTCTGATAACGTTGTCACTGCAAGCGCCCCTTCGGCTCCTCGCCAAGGATCGAGCAGACAGTAGTCTCGTTCGGCTGTGACTCAGCCGACCAGGACGCATTCTGGAGGTCACAAAAGAGGGCACCTTGACGGCACCTCAATTCAGGAAGATCGGGCATCCCAACGAGCTATTCGCCAGTGGGCTGAGTCGGAGACCATCCGTGATGGAGTTCAGGCTATTCCCGCTCGCCCTTCAGACGGAGTCGGGGGATCCAGCTCATTTGATCCCCCTCCCATCATTCGCACAGTGGTCTCACTTCCTCGTCCCCGGTCAGAGGGAGATGACATTTATTTAGGCTGGAGTGATGCCCCGGCACTCAGGTAACCTTTCTTTCATTGACTCATTTCATATTTAAAAAGGAGCCGTGTTCAATTTAATGAATGTGTTTCTCTTGCTTTTTCAGATATGGCAGTGACTCCACACACTGATCCGAGTCGTATCTCAGTTTCCTTCGATCGAGAAAGCCCAAGCCCGATGATCATGTTCCTTCGTCCGTTAGGAAAGTGGGGGAGATGACGCTCCGATGCTGGACCCAGTCATATGAGTGAGATGCTCAGTAGCAGGATCTTGAGGCGAATGCCGCCACAGCCTCCGTTCTTACGGCCCGAGCCCATGTTTTCCAAGAGAGGGTAAGAGAGCAGGCGTCCAAGCTGGAACATGACCTCGCGCAATCCTCTTTCATCCGGCAACAACAAAAAGAGAAGATTGAAGCCTTGGAGAGAGCGCAGAGCCAGTGGGCGGAGGAAAGAGGAAAGATGACTTCTCAACTTGAGTCGACTCAGACTAGTCTTGCTCAAGCTCAGGGTGCCCTCGCCCAAAAGGAAAAAGAACTCAACCGAGAAAAACGCCGATGTGCAGATATGACTCGCGTGGCCAACCGGGCGGAGAGTGGTCTAGAGAAGATGGGGACAGATCTCGAGACTTCCTTGGTTGCGAATTCGAAGTTGAAGGAGGAAAATAAGAGGTTGGCTGGGAAGATCGCGCGCCTTGAGACCTAGATGGCCGATTTGTATGATGATGAAGGAGCTGGCACGTTGACGAACTTCACTTATGTCCTAGCCTTCGCCGATTCTATCCGTGCCGACCATGCAACTGACCTTGATGTTCTGGGTATTCAAGCGGCCCTCCGCCATCTGCTCATGGATTTTTTGAGGTCGAATCCTCATGGCCCGGATTATGCTTTGCCCATCACGGACCTCGTTCGCGATTTTGGTTATGACTTCTCCTCCTTTGAAGATGAGTTTACAGTTGTGTATTCTGCGGACTCGACCACTGATCTACTTCGACGCGAGCCGGACACTCCCCTTATTGATGAGTTAGATACCTCGATGGGAGAGGTCCCGTTTGGTCGAAATCACCGCGATGTGAGGAAAGAACGTTGAGGAAGGTGCCCAAGTCGCGGAAGCGAGTGTTGAGAAGAGGGTTGAGAATGGTGGTGGAGAAGAACTGGAGGGAGTTGGAGACGTCCTCGGCGGGTCGATAGGCGAGAGAGTTGGTGAGATGGTTCCCGAGGTCAGGGGAGATAGTGTCCCGGTTGTTGATGTGACCGAGCATGGCGGGCGAGATGATCCAGTTGTTGAGGATCTCAGCCCTAATGGGGAAGGTGTTGTAGCCCCTTCTTGAGCTTTAGGCTATTTATGCTTTCTTGTATTTCCATTGTTTCGTACTCTGTTTGGCCGCAGGCCTCTGACTATTGTTATTCGGCCCTTGGTGGCGCTTCAATTTAGTGCTTGTTACTTTTGTTTGACTCGGATTGAGAAGAAATTTGTGTTTGATCTTTATTTTCATATCTATGAGTTTGCCAACTACTTGATTGACACAAATGGTCTATTTTTGTTGTCTCATTGTCATTCAACTTTTCATTGATTAGTCGTCTTATTTGTGTGCGACTTTGTTGTCTTATTTTTATGCAAATTTTAATTGGTTAGTCGTCTTATTTGTGTGCGAAAATTTGTTGTCTTATTTTTATGTAACTCCAATGCTTTTACCGTTTTTCTATCAATTAGTCATCTTAATTACATGCGACTTTGTTGTCTTATTTTTATGCAACCTTCATTAGCTAGTCGTCTTTCTTATTCGCGACTTAACTCTTTATCATCTTACAATTGGTTAATCGTCTTATTTATACGCGATCTTCATGCCTTTTAGTGCTTTGAATGGATCGTTATGAACATTTTCCGCTTACGAACTATCTTTTTAGGTACTCTAGCCTATTGACCTCCTTCGGAGGTCAACGACCTGCCCCTTAGTTCGTGACGTGAAAAGTTATAATCGTCTTATTTTTCTGTGATTTTTGGGTCGTCTTAACTTAGCGCGACCTGATGCCTAAGCCTTTTGCGTTTAGAAACATAAAAACTAATCTCGTTAGAGGTCAGATGACCTGCCCCTAATTTCTGATCGCTAAAATCTAAGTGCATCTTCTAAAATGGCTAAATTTCGAGAAATTCCAACTAAGATGAAAATGACGACTTACATTATATAAGGTAATGTAGTTCGATTACAGGGAAAGCTCGACTACATGTTTGAAATATAAAATAAAACCTCTCTTACTGGTAGAATTTCTTGAGATAGGTGGCATTCCAGGGGTATTGGGTTGGGGTTCCATCAATGTGTTCAAGCTCGTAAGCTCCATTGGGTAAGACTTTGGCGATTTTGAATGGCCCCTCCCAAGTTGGCCCAAAAGGGCCTTTGTGAACTCCCAAAACTTTCTTCAAGACGGGGTCGCCTTTTTGAATTGATTGGCCCGTACCTTCGAATTGTAGTGCTTTTCAAATCTTTGCTTATACGTGGCATTTCGGATGTTGGAGTCAATTCTTTTTTCTTCCAGCAAGTCGAGTTCAACTGCCTGAGCTCGTTCATTTTCCTCATTGACGATCTGCGACGTTCGATAGGTGGGGAAGTTTACTTCTGATGGGATCACCGCTTCTGATCCGAATGCGAGCGTGAATGGAGTTTCGCCAGTTGAATTCCTGCATGTGGTCCTGTATGACCAAAGTATCTCCGGTAATTTGCTAGCCCAAGTTCCCTTCGACCCCTCAATCCTTGTCTTCAGAGTGTGCTTGATAATTTTGATGACAACCTCAACTTGGCCGTTGGATTACGGATGGTAGGGGTGGAGAATAGCTTGGAGATTTTCCATTTGTCGAAAAATGCATCTATCTCCAGCCCCTCAAATTGCTTTCCATTGTCGGAAACGATTGTCTGAGGAAGGCCGAACCTACATATGATATTCTTCCAAATGAACGGATGATGGCCGCCTGATCGGTGCTTCCCAAAGCCTCTGCTTCAGCCCACTTTGTGAAATAGTCAACAGTGACTTCAACGAACTTGATGGTGCCGGGGGCCGTGGGTAGAGGTCCGATTAAGTCGATCCCCCATTTGGCAAAAGGCCACGGACTGTAGATTGAAGTAAGCTCCTCGGGAGAGAGTTTGATCGTTGGGGAGAAAGT
The DNA here is from genome assembly GCA_037126765.1 of Stenogyne calaminthoides. Classification (NCBI taxonomy): domain Eukaryota; kingdom Viridiplantae; phylum Streptophyta; class Magnoliopsida; order Lamiales; family Lamiaceae; genus Stenogyne; species Stenogyne calaminthoides. Next base: position 16,817,991 of record JBBCBC010000023.1, on the reverse strand, counting down.
TTGGCATCTCACACATGCCTTAGCATACTCTAGTGCATCTTTTTTTAGGGTGAGCTAGAAATAGCCTTGGAGAATGATCTTGTAAAAGAGATCCACCAGTGGTATGATTCATAAATTCGCCCGTGGATGTCTTTCATGATCTCCTTTCCCCTTCCCGGTCTCACACTTCAATAGTGGTAGGGCGAAAACCTCGCTTGTACAATTAAGTCATCGATTATTACGTGAGATTCACCGCAAGATCCCGGATGGCTTCGCATCTTGTCTTGGTATTTCGCCATTCTTGATGTATTTGATTATGGGAATCATCAAGTGTCTATACAACGAGATTAGCTATCGTGATTTGGCTTCCAGATGGAGCAAGTAGCTTGATGATGGTAATGTCGGACATGTCAGCCGCGCCTTCTGAGGTCGCTAGATGGGCTAGCGCATTCGCTTGAGTGTTTTCTTTCCTCGGGATCTATCTGATAAAAACTTGCTCGAATTTCTCCATTAGTTTTGTCGCAATCTTGTGGTAGGCGATCATCTGCTCGCTCCGGGCTTCATACTACCGACACTTGAAAAGGCAACCAATTGGGAGTCGCATAAAATATTTCTGGCATTTGAGCATCCCGTGGCCATCGCCATCTCCAAGCCATTAATTAATGCCTCGTACTCCGCCTCATTGTTGGTCGCCTGAAAATCGAAACGTATCGATGTCGTGAATGACTTTCCTTCTGGACTAATCAATACCACTCTTGCCCATCTAATTTCGGCTGGTGGGCCGAGCCGTTGACATAGAGCTCCCAAGGAACTCAGCTCTCTCTTCATTTGATTGGAAGGAAAATCGACTCCACAATAAAAATTTGCCGAAAAAAGCCTGCGCCTTAATCGCCTTTTCGTGGGGCATAAGTTACCCCAAACTAACCAATTTCAATTGACCACTTTAAACATCTTCCGGCCATGTATCGGATCGATGGAGAATTCGACGTAGTGGTAATGAGGTTAAGACTTGACGTGGTGATCAAAGAAATATGGCGAAGTTTCTAACACTCATCACCAAAGCGTAGGCAAGCTTTTTTCAAGGAGGATATCGCAACTTCGGCGTCGTTCAAAGTTTGGCTCACAAAGTATATCGGCAAATGGGCTTGCCCCTCTGCCCTAACCAAGACCGCGCTCAAGGACGATTCCGAAGCGGCCAAGTAGAAATAGAGCTTCTCGCCCGGGACAGGTTTTGCAAGGATCTGGGTGTTTGACAAATACTCCTTGATGCCTTCAAAGGCGAGTTGGCTTTGTGTCGTCCATTTGAACTTCCCTCTTTTGATGGCCTCAAAAAAGGGTTGCACTTGTCCCCATCTGTGAGATAAACACGTTAAGTGCCGCTAAAGCGTCCCATCAACCGTTACACCTCTTTGATATTTGGGGGAGCACTCATGTCCAAAAGCGGCTTTAATCTTTATCGGGTTGGCTTTGATCCGTCTTTGGCTCACTATATGCCCCCAAAATTTTCGGATTCAACCCCAAAGTTGCATTTCTTCGGGTTGAGCTTCATGTTGTACTTTCGCAGTATGTCAAAAGTTTGGGCAAGATGCATAAGGTGGTCTTCTTTCTTCTCGCTCTTGACTACCAAGTCGTCTATATAGACTTCCATGGTCTTCCCAATCTGTTCCTCTAACATGTGATTCACGAGTCTTTGGTAAGTCGCCCCAGCATTCTTGAGGCCAAAAGGCATTCGCTTCCAGCAATACACATTCTTTTCTGTAAGAAAAGAAGTGTGATTTTGATCGTCCTCATGCATGGCGATTTGATGATATCTCGCGACAGCGTCCATGAAGGTCATCATCTCGTGCCCGGCGGTACTATCGATCAGATGATCAATGTGGGGCATGGGAAAGTAATCTTTCGGGCAAGCCTCATTCAAGTCCGTGAAGTCGATGCAAAGCCTCCACGAGTTGTTAGCCTTTTTGACCAAAACCGCATTTGCCACCCATTGTGGTTTGTCCGCCTGCTCAATGAGCTTGTTATCGAGCAGCTTCTTTACTTCCTCAGCTAAAGCGGCGTATTTCTCTGGCCCAAATTTCCTTCTCTTTTGCGAAACCGGTTTCCGGGTGGGATCAATGTTGAGGCGATGACAAGCAACTTTAGGATCGATTCCAACCATATCCTCATGTGACCATGCAAAAACATCTAAGTTTGCTTTTAGGAATTGGATCATTTGATCTCGCATGTCGGCCGTCATCTTCGTACCGATAATTACTTCCATCACCGGATGAGTCATATTGACTGGAATCTTTTCGAGCTCTTCCACCGGTGTAGCTCACTGCCCCCAAGTCCACCTCGGATCATCTATTGGCTCATACCCCAATCTTGGCTCCAATTCTGGCAGTTGGGCTGGGATCATGACTTGATCTAATTCTCGCCTGGGTTGCGCTTCTTCTGATTGACTCGGGTCGATGACTTGGTCGGTTCGCATTTTCTTGTTGGGTTCGTTATCTTGTAGTAAAGTCTGATCATTCAAATGATCTTGCGATACTACAAGTACGCCACCCATCTCACGAGAAGAACTCGTCGAATTCAGATCGATGTTAGTCTATAGCATGCATCCCCTCGACATGGCCTGATTTCCCTTCATGATTTCCACGACTCCTCCTTGGGTGGGAAATTTGATGCAATAGTAATGTGCCGAGGTCGCCGCGCCGAATTCATGTTCGAATGGTCTCCCCAAGAAACCGTTGTAGGTTGAGGGGAGGTCGATTATAACGAAGTCGAGTTGTCTCATGGACTTGACCTCCGGATCCCTATCCGAAACTAATTCCACCGCCAGTCAGATAATGCCATAGGGCTTTACCGATGAATCGCCGAATCCTTTGATGACGATATCAAAAGGCTCAATGTAATCCTTGTAGTCTCCAATTTGGTCGAGTGTCTTTTTGAATAATATATTTGCGAAAGATCCGTTTGTCTACTAGCAAGCGATGGACTAAAACTCCCATGATCTTTGTCGAGATCACAATCGGATCGTTGTTGGGATACTGAACCCCGTGCTTGTCCTCATTCGAGAAGGCGAGTGAATGGGTCTTCTCGGCCACGTGGTTGATTGGGAGACATATTTGGTGAACATTGTTCATTCCGCGAACTCGGCTTTTTGCCTGCCTTGTGACAAACCAAAAAAAGGGAGTAATCCTCCCGAGGTGCTCTTCATTGGCGAGATCATTTGAATGGCAAATCTGTGGCATTGTCTGGGATGGAGGTACTTGTCATTGGCGATCTTTGTGGTGTGCTTGTGGTTGTTGGCGTTTTCCTTTGCGCCTTTGGTTTAATGAACTCCTTCAACTTTCCATCTTCGTATAGCTTGTGTTTGCTTTAGAAGATCCGGAGGCAATCACTAGTATTGTGGCCAATACTTTCGTGGTAATGGCAATACTTGTTTGGATTCATTTTGTCATTTTTCGACGATCTTTCTTGGTGGTTGAGGAGCTCATCGTCTTTGATAATGATCGAATACTTTGTTTGGAGTAGTATTGAGAACCTCTAATAAGCTTGGACCTCGATCTTCTTCATTGAATGGTTTGAAGTTATTAGCGGGCTTGTGTTGGCCACCGCCTTTTTTGTGAAGTGCGCTGGGGCTTACCTTTCCGGACTTTTCGCGGCTTCATTGTTGTTTTACCACTTGCCGCGCCGGTCATAGGGCCATCATTTTCGATTTTTGTGATGTAGTTTTGCTGCCTTTCCATCGAAAGTCTGACTTCGAGTACTCCTTATACATATACCTTCCATAACTTAGTATTCAATCGCAAACCTCTAACAACTCCCCATTCGTTAGCCCCATCTCCCATGGGTTCGCCCTCCATAATGAGGGTTATCGACCCGCTCGATATATTCTCGATCCGACTCAGAGGGGCCCCCGCCGATATTTGCAAAAAATTGTTTGGCGGTCGGCCTTGGTGCCATTGTGATGAAGTGGTTGAGGAATTGATTGACAGTTGATGAAAGGACTCGATGGAAACGGGGTGAGCGAGTTGAACCACAGTAGCTTTGGTCCTTTAAGTGTGAGTGGGAACAAGAGACAATAGTTGCATCCGTGGTGCCCATTGAGGTCATGTGGGAGGAGAACTTCCCAATATGAGTGTTGGGGTCGGAATCACCATTATACTGATTTATCGAAGTCGTATTAATCTTGACTGACGGGGAGCATGGATGATTGAAGGATTTAGTGGTGAGATCGTGATCTTGTTGGCGGCTTGCCCTCCTGTAGATTCATTTGTTCTTGCAAACTTTTGAGAGTTTGTTTGATGGCCTCGAGTTGTTCATTTTCGATTTTGAGGAGGAGGGTGGCGCCCTAGCGGCTATCTTGCAGAACCCTCGATCCCTCTTCTACCTTAGCTCGAGTGTCATCTTGCGCCTCAAAAGATGCCTCCAAGTTTCTCCTAGCTGGGAATGAGCTTGCATTCGACTTTTGGCGACCCAGGTCTTAAGGAGCATTCCTTCCCAATCTGTCAAACACCAGATTCGGATAAGCGGCCCGGTAAAAGCCTCGCACTCTGGGGGATGGGGTTTCTTCCATGATTTTTGGTGATGGGGTCCTCAAATTCGTGGCGATGTTGCATGTCTTAGCCAGTGCGGCGATTTGGGACCTCGCCCTCCCATCTTTCTTTTTTCCTCGGGGGCCGAGGCCTTTGGGATTCAATCATAATGTGGCCCACCCGCTCTCCGGCGAGGTTGCTACCAGCGGTGTTTGAGTATTTTCATTGCCTCTCGGAGGTCCTCCGGAGTTTTGATGTCATCGAGGTTTTTGAGTGGACCTTCATTGGATGAAGATGTCTCCCTTTGTTGGCCGGACATTTGCATTAAAAAGAAACCATGTCGAAAACTGGGTTTCAATAAGAACTTTTAAAGATATGAAGATTCGAAAGGATAAATCAAAAGGAAACCTGGGAACTTCCTAGTGAAATACCCTTCTTCTAGCGCCAATTGTTGTACACCAAAAATTACGGAACAAGATTTGTGATGTGGCTATGTGATTTGGTGATACAAACAAGTATTAATGAGAGTACAAGTGTAATCAATGAGGAACACAGTGAATGTTCTTCATTGAATAGCAATGATGAGAATACGAGAGAATAAATGCAAGTAAATTCAAGTAAGAAAAATGCCAGAGGATTTGGGCCGAAAGCCTCTTTTGTTGGCTGATAGAGCCGTTGTATTGAATGTAAAAATTGGCGACCCTTTAATGAGTCTTAACTTCTCCTATTTATAGTACAAGATGACCATCTAGTTGGCCTTGCTACAACTCTCGATAGAATCTGACCGAGCATTAATTGTGACCAGCTACTTTGGACTCTACATCATACTCTAAATCTTAGTCTCACATAACTAAACACGCCACCTGCGACTCTGAATTGGCGGTTTGCAGGTAGCGCGAAGATTTGCGCCTAGGTTTTCCCTTTTGAGTCCGCGACGGTAGAACCAGCAATATCCTCAAAGTCTTCTAGGCCATTTTGGGCAAGATTCTCTGATGTTGGTTTTTTACGTGTTAGGTTAGCCAAAATCGTTCTTTGGTAAGTGGGAAACCTTTGACTCAAATCTCTCTATCCCTTTCACCTTGATCACAAGTCTCACAGAATTGGAGTCTCACGAGATTAGCCAAATATATTTTCTTGGCTTTGTGTGTGCAATTATATTGAGGAGCCTAATTAAATTGATATAGGCGATTACTAGCGAGTCCTTGCAAACCAACAAGCGACTTGCATGGGCGACTTTGTGGGCGGCCATGACACACATGATGCGACATGATCGAGTCATGGTATGGCTTGTGGGCAACCATGGCCGAGCCCGGCGGCATTGGCGTGTGAGGCAGCCATGAGAAAGATTGGCGGTCGCGACGAGCATTGGGCATGGCTTTCACCGGCGGGCGCATTGGGTGGTCGCCAGCGCAGGCAAGATTGGGGGGTGGTCGCCAGGCGAGGCGAGATTGGCGGGTCGCCCCCAAGTGGGCGAGTATCTCGAATTCAAAGTAGCTGCATAGCGCATTTTGAGCTAAGTAGCAGATGCGCTGGGAGCACTGGCACGGGCGCGCGGGAGGCATGGCGCTGAAAGGAAGAGGCGACATGCAGGTGCGCCTGCCGAGCGTTGGCAGCTAAAAAGACCGGGCGACAAAGGCTTAGCCAGGCATGGTCGAGCAATTTGTTCCTCTTTGAATTCGCTGGGCAAGTTCGTCCTTGGCTCATGATTACTTGCCCCACGTCTCGGTTTTAATAAAGGTGATTGCGTTTTAAGGATATAAGAAACCCAAATAACTAGCCGAGATTATTTGGTATACAACATGAGATTCTCCATCTTTATCATCAAATGTCTTTGGTGGATTCCAATAAGATAACACACTACGCCATGCTCTCTCATCTATAGACTTAATGTACATGCACATTTTAGGTTTCTAGTAGGGATAATTGGATCCATCCAAAATTAGGCTTTAAAGAAGAAGTCAAAGGATAATCCATTGAAAAAACACACTTTAAAAACATTGGACCTTTCACTTAGTGTATCAAGTTTATAGCTCTGATACCAACTGAAAGCGTGTGTGCGTGTATTTTCAGAGTGTTGTTGAAAATGTTGTGTAACATGTAAAACCACATATACATCGGAAGTATTAAAAACGCAGTGCAAAGGATTTCAAAATTGTGTATAGTCTTAATTCAGACTATACGAACCTCATAGTTAAAAATATCGCTATAACAAGTAGTGAGATACACAATAACCTCTTACAAGATCCTAAAAGGTATAGTGCCACACACGAAAAGCAATCTATTCAATTAAGTAACTAGTGATTTTATTCTACCTAAAATTTGATTTAATAAGATAAATAGAGTACTGATGGGAAATGTTGGGATACACTCGACCAGTACAAATAGAATAACATCGACCCTCACACTCAAATCACGGTTGTGTCTCGAATGCTACTCTCTCAAGTTTGGAGTAGAGCAAATGGTATTTCACTTTTCCTCAAACTTGAATGTCGACCAATGCAGGGTTATATAGATTTGAATATCAACTGCATTGCCCTATCCAATAGCCTTGAACATCTCCACCACTATCTCCATGATCTTGGTGTAACCACCCATGATCTATCTATTCTCACTCCACCACAGTGCAACCGTCTGACAATATAACCGAATTGTCTTCAACCTGCAATGTAGAAAAAATAGAAAAATACATCTGTTAAAACAAAGTCAGTGTTAGGAGAAAATAAAAATTTATGATATTGTGCAGAATGTTGTCCAACATATGGAATAACATCCGTGCAACATCAACATATTTGAAACCAAATTTATGAGATTATTGGTGATTTAAAAGTGCAGTCATTAAGTCAGAATCAGTGAGTAAGCAACAATATATATAAACATAACGGAAATCAGATTAAGTACTTCATTAAGAGCTGTGGCTAGGTAAACCAAGTGACATCTAAATTCGATAAAGATCTCGTTAAAATAAAGGAACCTAACACAAGCTTGACAATATTAATAATCCTAAAATATACCGGTTCGATTATCCTGTTCCACTTTTCGTATTCCATTGACGTTTCACTCTTCTGGATCTTTAACACATGGACCCACAGTATGGTTGTTTGTTGGATATTTTTTATTTTTCCACGTGTCATCCATCAATATTATGGAATACAAAGTGGAACACCAATTATGGAATAAGTGATCTCATTCCAAAATATAATCCCTCCATTTTTAATTACTTGTCATTTTAAAAATATGTAAACATTTAGGTCCCGCTTAGTATGGCTTGAGAATGGTAGTGATAATGAGTATTATTGAGGGGTCAATCATTAAAGGTTATTGATTGCATTTTTATTGTTTAGTTAGAACATCAACAATGGGTGTCATGTGAGGTGAGTTGATTTAATGGATGTAATCAATTGCTTAATTCTATTCTCATTACTTGTGTATCAAAACTACCAATTAATATCAATAGAAGTGATTTCCACTACCCACTTTCACTATCCCCAACCAAGCGGACCTTTAGTTTATAGTGAGAAATATATGTATAAATGATGACGAGTGGCACATAGTTGATGAATGGTTTATCGTTCTTATATACTTCCTCTGTCCCAATTATATAGGCTGATTTAATTTTGCACATAGATTAAGAAATTATCTTGAAAAGGTAAATTAGGAAGAATAACCTTCCAAACTGCCTTGTTATGCTCTCATAATAATTTATCCTTGTCCTCAATATAGTTATATGATGAACTGGTAGTTTTAAGTGTAGAACTCACAATTTAAGTAGGTTGACATTATTCTTCAACTTAAGGGACCGAAATTTTACACTAGCATCTCGCCACTCGTCTTAGAAAAATAAAATATCTTAAACTGATTTTTCTGTCGAAGAACTACTTCTTCCAGATTTTGAACATGTGAGATTATTATTATGATGATTTTAGGTATCATGTTTCAAGCTTTAAAATGTTTTAATTGAAACTACCAAGCAGTGGACTGAAATGGCTGCATAAAGGACCGTTCTTGCAAAGACTCCTACATTAAATACTTCTCCATACTTGCCATTAGTTCTTAAGTTCTAAATATGTGTTTTAAACTCTTAACAAAGGTCTATGAGGTCAAAGGACCCAAAAGGGGATCTTGTTAAGTTAGAAGGTGATAGGACATCCTATAGATAAGATACTTTTACCAAACGAGTTTAACGCCCAGTTAAACTCATCGATTATTTTCTAAAATAAATGTTGGATTGTTAAAACACATTAGTGAAAGACAACTAAAAGAAACCCTATCTGGCAAAGGAAAGAAAAAAAGTAATATGGTTGCGTGTAACAACTTGTGTAAACAAATAATTTATTAAGGATAAATGATAACTAAAGGTGAAGAAAACTGTGCTAGGTGAAGTACGGCGTAACTCAGATCTCGGACGCCACCTGTTGTTCTAAAGCTTTCAAATCATTCAAAAAGTTTATAACTTTATCTTAAAAGTTAACGAGGTGGGTGACACTATCTGTATAGCCGGTAGTGTTATACAGACTATGTTAGTATTAGTGTCTTAAGGACAATCTATTATAAGGACATAATCTTAGATAATATTCAATTTGATTTAATATTATTATTCATTTAATATTAATGTATGACAATATTATTATGTTTGATTGTTTGCATTTACTCTTATATGTGTTCCCATGAGTCATTGCTGTCATTGAGATTGTGAGAACTCAGATGACTCAAACATGATTCTCAAATAACCCCGGTCAAGGATCATCAAGAATGGGATATTGATGATGCAATTGAGATTGGTGTGCGATCGGCATCATACTCTTAGAGAGTGTAGTAAGATCTCACTTACTACGAGATACTAAGTATCTCATGATGGATGCACAAATACCTTAGAGGATATTGGTATACCCATCTGAGAAACTGTTTGATGTAATTCCATAATATATGTCTACGGGTGTCTCGGTTAGTGGGAGCGATGCGATACTCCTTTGACTTGAGGTCAATACGCACGATATGTGTGGAGTGATAAACTTTGACCATGACCGACGCTTGCACCCTTCCATGGATAGACATGACTTGGATTGAGTTCATCACGAAATGCATGTGCGTGGTAGTTTTGAGCCAAGAATAGGATTCATTCCTCAATATGGATTTAGAGAGAATACTCATCTTCTCGTCATAATTGGATCTAAGTCATCGACCGATGCACGTCAACTTGGACTTTGTGACCAAGTGTGACATAAGTGATCAATTAGTGATTGGAGATAAAATGATTAAGTTATTTGAATAGACACTTCATCATGTTCAAGATTTAATCGAGTATTCGCGAATGAAATGAAGTTATCGTAATAGCTCATGTTTCAGGTACAGGTAGTTGCACATTTCCTCGCAACGTACCTCATATATTGAGAATGTTTGATTTATTATCTAGGGTTCAATTAAGACCGTTAGTTTGATTAATCGCTCGATATATGAGGGCCTATGAGTCACTGAACAAGTAACAGTTGTTTACTAATTATAGTTGGTTGATTAAATATTATATTGAATATTAATATTTAATTTATGGAGAATATAATAATTATTATATTTAGAATTAATTATTATTACTATTTAATTAAATTAAATTTAATTAATTAGGATTCCCAATAATAATATATGAAATATTATTATGGGATTTGATATATATGGAATCAAATCCGTAGAGATTTGATATACATGGAAATCCAATCCGTAGAGATTTATGTATATGAGAATTAAATCTATGGGATTTAATTTGCAAGATTAGAGATTTTATTTCCTAATCAGGTTAGCTTAAGATTTAAGCTGGGTCTCCCCTATATATATGAGCTCTTGGGTATTCATAATATAAGACTTCATATTTTCTCAATATCTCTATATACAAGTAAATTTTTTATTATAACCTTATTTAATGATTGTTATAGTTTCCAACATATTTAACGCTAGGGTTATATTATATTTTACGTGGAAATAAATTTATATATTTGGGACACTCATAAAAGGAAAATTAGTCTATATAATTGGGACAAGGGAGTAAATACAAATTAACATAAGAATAATCGATCTATGATTAGTCCAGCTCTAATATATATGCACGAACCATAGAGCGGAAATCACAACCTCTACAAATGTTAATCAATATTGCCGGCACGAGGCCCCCGAAAACTTCATATATAATACGCACATAAATACACAAAGTAATTTATTAGCTCTAAAAAAAGCCCATCTTTGATTCTCAAGCATGGGTGTAATCATGTTAATGAGTTGCATGATTTCCATGCTGCTTTCCTACCCGGACGTCACAGCTGCCCATAGCAGCTTAGAAACTTACATCGTCCACGTAAATTTACCCAATGGCCGGGTTCGGGACGATGCAAATGAGCTCAAGGGCTTTTACCAAAGCTTCTTGCCAAAAACTACCGCAGCAGGGGCAGATCCAGAAATTGATGGAGGGGTGGGCTAGAAAAAATAATTTTGATAAGGTTAAATCTTGTATCCACTAGATGCACCGTGCACTTCATAGTGTACTTTAAAATCATGCAATTTGCTGCACTGAAATATACAATTTTGGGTATTTTTATTTTAAGAAAATAATTAAATTGAATTAGAAGCAAACTGAGTTTATATAGACTGGGCTAAGAACTTAATAATTCAGATTAATTACATATAATATAAAGAATTTGAAGACGAGTTGGGGTGGGCTTGAGCCCGGTCAGCCCACCCCCTAGATCCGCCCATGTACCGCAGGCGACGAAAATTCGAGTCGGCTCGTGCATTCGTACCGCAACGTGGTTACTGGCTTCGCGGCAAAGCTGTCGCCGGAAGAAGTTAAAGAAACCGAGAAGATGGAAGGGTTCATCACCGCAAGGGTACAGAAAAAGCTTTCTTTGCATACAACTCACAGCCCTAATTTCTTGGGGCTGTACCAGAATTCCGGAGTTTGGCCGGCCTCCAATTATGGCGAAGGTGTAATTATCGGACTTTTGGATACCGGAATTACCCCTGGCCATCTGTCTTTCGACGACAAGGACATGCCGTCTCCTCCCGCGAAGTGGAAGGGGAAGTGCGAGTTCAACGGCACCGCCGGCGCATGCAACAATAAGCTCATTGGTGCTAGGAATTTCGTAAGCCATCCTCCCGGGCCGCCGTCGGATGACGAAGGACACGGCACGCATACTTCTAGCACGGCGGCCGGAGCCTCCGTTCAGCCGGCGAATGTATTCGGCATGGTGAATGGCACGGCGGTAGGCATTGCGCCACGCGCTCATATCGCCATGTACAAAGTTTGTTCGGCCGACGGATGTAGCGAAGCTGATATATTAGCCGCCATGGATGCCGCGATTGATGACGGCGTCGACGTGCTTTCGCTCTCTCTTGGCGGGCCGCCCGCTGATTTCTTCGCCGATAGCATTGCTATCGGGGCGTTTGCGGCCATCCAGAAGGGTATTTTCGTCAGCTGCTCGGCGGGGAATTCCGGGCCGGTTAGTTCTTCCTTGTCTAATGAAGCTCCGTGGATCCTGACCGTAGGTGCCAGCACAATAGACCGAAAAATAATGGCGGTCGCGAGTTTGGGTTTGGGGCATGGATTCGTAGGCGAGTCACTCTTCCAATCATCGACCAACTTCTCGTCCGGTCCGTACACGCTGTTAACGGACGCCGGGGCTGGTGGTAACGCCACCGCCGCGCTGTGTGGGCCTGGTTCGTTAGACGGAATGGACGTCAAAGGGAAGGTGGTGCTCTGCCAGAGAGGCGGCGGCATAGCTCGTATCGCCAAGGGACAAACGGTGAAGGACGCCGGCGGCGCCGCCATGATTTTAATGAACGATGAGATTAACGGCCTCAGCACTTTAGCTGACGCGCACGTGCTGCCTGCCTCGCACGTGAGTTTTTTCGCGGGGGACAATATCCGAGCATATATAAATTCATCCACAACCGCTAATGCAACCATCCAATTTCTAGGCACTGTGATAGGGAACCCAATGGATCCAACGGTCACATCATTCTCATCCAGAGGCCCGAGTTTAGCGAGCCCCGGGATTCTGAAACCCGACATTATTGGCCCCGGCGTCAGCATTCTCGCCGCCTGGTCCGTCTCCCTGGACAACTACACTGACGAAAAGGCAACCTTCAACGTCATCTCCGGTACATCAATGTCGTGCCCCCACCTTAGTGGGATCGCGGCGTTGCTCAAAAGCGCTCACCCTGAATGGTCCCCCGCAGCAATTAAATCAGCCATCATGACGACCGCCACTCAGTTAAACCTGAGGGGCGATCCGATTGTGGACGAGAGGAACATTAGAGCTAATATCTTCGCAACGGGGGCAGGCCACGTTAACCCTCAGGGCGCAATTGATCCAGGCCTTGTGTACGATCTACAACCGTTGGATTACATCCCGTACCTGTGTGGTCTAGGGTACACGGATCAGGAAGTGCAGGTGATCGTGCAGGAGCCTGTTTCTTGCCCAAATGTAACCAGCATAACCGAAGCAGAACTGAACTACCCGTCGTTTTCAGTCCAAGTTGGGACGGGCGGGCAAAGCTACACGAGGACAGTGACAAATGTTGGGCAGGCGGAGTCGACTTACTCCGCTACCGTTGTTTATTACAATACTAGTAGTGTGGCTGTTATAGCACTTGTGGAGCCTGGTTCTCTTTCGTTTAGCCAAGTGAACCAAAAGATGACATATCAGACAACCTTTAGCAAAGTTGCAGGCTCTTCTAAGGTGACATACGTTGAAGGAGCGATTATGTGGCGTTCAAGCAACAACACGGTTAGAACTCCGTTTTATGTCGAACTGGTCTAAAGAGTAAGCCGGTTGAAGAAATACTAATGTATCCTTTGTCTTAACATAGTGTTAATTTTCTGTCAAAAAAAAAAAAAAAAAAATCTCAGTATTTTATTTAACTATTGCGAGTCAAATGCATATGTATTTATATATGGTGTTCTAGTGACTATATACACTACAAAAAAAAAAAATGCAATATTATTAGCAAGAGTATATATAAAGGCAAGTTCTATCTTCCCTTGCTAAAGAAAATATATGGCATATCCCAATTCGCCATATACATTATGGTGAAAGTTGAAAAGAGTGTGCATTATTTTTTTCTTTAAATATTAAGTAATATATCAATAGCAAGGTTAATTGTTGCAAAAATTTCTATTTTTTACTACAATAAAATAGCAAGGGCTCTTTCTTGCTATTGAGTTCGGTGCATGTTGAAATTCTAAATAAAATAGTATAGTGGTGCGGAGAAAATGGTTAAGGTGTGACCTGGATTTCAAAAGATGAAGTGCACGTTGAAGTAGAGAGATCTGGCACCACTTTGACCGCAAGAGTCTCGATAGCAATACCTACAAGAAAACAAGCCGGAGGAATTTCCGGCCCGGGCTCTCCGATGCTCAAGTCAGTAATTTCACTTAGGAAAATCAATGGAAAAGATGTATGCTATCTATGTATAAAGTTTTGTGAGTGTGTTATTTGATGATCCCCAAAAGTTACCTGGAAGAGGTATTTATACCCTCTATATCGAAGACCTCACCTTCTTCTCCATTACTCATGTTTTGGGTCGTGGAGGACAGTTAATTCTTATTTCCCCTCAGTTGAGGTCCACGTCCGGAGTTATTCCTCTTTGTTTTCCCTCATCTCTGCCAATAATTCCTTCCGAGTATTTTGCAACTGCCCACTTGGAGGTATCTTCTTCCGAGATTGTAGGAAATGAATCCCCTTGATCTGCAACGACCATTCACGCGGATTACTTCTTTTAGAGCCGTTGATCTTGATCTTTCATAATGATAAAGAACGGTCTTCTGAGATACTTGGGCCTTCCTGACTTCAGCCCATCGTAAGCAACATTGGGCTCAATTCCTCCAAGCCCAAGACTTTGCCTTTTAACCCTCTACATACTGGCCCAATCCCTAGCGTCCTGCGGCCCAACACTGTGAATCAGACTTCTATTCGGTCCAGTTTACTTAGTCAAACGTTGACCGCCCACGTGTTTCATCCTCAGTGGTTTGCCAAAATATTCCTCATCAACTACTCCCCCTGGCTCTTGAGAAGTAACTCAACTCTCGAGAGGAACATTTCCTTCCTTAGGTCCTTACTTTTCACGCACCTCCCCCCAAAGGTGTGGTACTCCTTCCATATCTTCCCTCCTAAGCCTAATTATTCGAATGACTCCTCAACTTTTGATAAGTTCGGGGCCCACTCGATACACCGCCTAATCCGCCAATCATTAACCTTCTAGTCCCTTCTTCTCTCTTTTGCTTTCAGTCATATCTCCATCATCTTCCTTCGCCTTTGTCTTCCGATCTTCCTCCTCTCAGAGACGCCCTTCTATTTTCCAGGTATATCTCTTCCTGTGTGTTTGTTGTCATCGTCTTTTGTTTTAGAAAGTCATGTCGAATCCTAAGTCTATTGAGGAAAAAATAATTAACCGCTACTGGGTAACTAGGGATTCTGCCCTAGATCTCGAAACTTTCTTCGACTATCGGGATGATAAGTTAGTTCCTGCTTCCTATATTCTTCAAATTCCCTCTGCAGGTGAGAGGCCTAACCATCTCCTTTGGGCTCTGGCAATATAAAAACCCTAACATTTTGGCATGCTCATTTAGAAGCTGGACTCCGTTTTCCTGTTCATCATTTCCTTTGCGAAGTCGCTGATTTCTTCCGGGTTCCGCTAAATCAGTTCGTTCCGAATGCCATTAGGGCTATGCTTTCTTTCTTTATGCTTATAAAGGGTAACGGGGGAGAACCCACAACGCAAATGTTTTGTTCCTAGTATACCTTTAAATCTGCCGGTGCTTTTTTTTATGTTTGTGGTCGTGTTCCCAATTCATGCAAGTTCTTGGGTAAGGTTTCTAATGCCAATAAAGATTGGGCTAATCTCTGGTTCTATGTTACCCCTGATGCTCCTTGGGGTTTTGCGAATCAGGACTGGATTTACAAGAATCCTTCACCCCCTTCTCCTAACTATTCGCTCCCTGCTTCCATCTCACAAAACATAAATGAACTAAATGTTCGGTCCATCAAGAATCCTTTTTCTCTTCCCACGCTGTGTTCCATTCCTCGCCTGCTTTCTCATTTTGGATTCAGTTCTATCCAGGTCCCTATAAGACCTACAGATGGTAACTCCTTATTTGTTTAACTCTATTCTTGCGATTGTTTGTCTCTTATTGTTCGTAATCCTGTGTATTTTTTTTAGAAATGTTGTGGAAAAGTAAGCTTGTTGAGGGGTCCTCTAACCCCGGAGATCAGTCCAAAGTTAGCGCCATGGAGAATGTCGCGGCCCGGGGGTTTTCACAAATCGCTCCTGAAAACATCCCTGCCCACAGTGCCACTCATCCTAGTTTAGAGACTAGTGAGTCCGTCCCAACAACTAGTGAAGTTTCAAAGAAGTCCAAGAATTTGAAAGGCAAAGGCATACCTTGCTCCAGTGCTCAACCCACTCCAGGAATTCGTCGCAAATATCATACTCAACAGTCTACAGGAGCTTCTCTACCCCTATTGAGATTGAGGAAGATCTTGTTGTTACTCCCCCGGGCATCCGTTACTTTGGTAGACCCCTTTCAACTGATGAAGCCACTAAGCTACAGCTTCTTAGCGGCGAAGAGAAGCAACGCCTGGTTGCGGATTACTATGCTCAGGTTAGATATCCTAACCCTCCTTATACTTTTTAAGCTTGATGATAGTGTAATGTGTTAATCATCATCGTTTGTCAATTGTTTCTGGCAGCTTGGAGTGTTACTATCGGACCTGTCTAGCTGCAAGGCCACTGAACTTTCTGAGCAAGTGAACATGCTAGAGGATTCTCTGTCCGTGGAAAAGAAGAAGCTTTCGGTGGCTCAAGCCCAAATTCGCAAGTTGGAGGTTTCCTCAAAAATTTGGATATGCGTAACACTTCCCTAGAGGTAGATTTAGCATCTGCAGAGAGTGAACTGAAGGAGGCTCAAACTCGGGCTGCATCCCAGGTTGCTTTGGAAAACTAGTGGCTCAAGAGGCTCAACTTCGAGGAGTGAAGTCATGTGTCAACGCCCTATTTGAGGCCGATGCGGGTCAACAATTCCTCCATTCTCTCCTACAGCCCTGGTGGAGAAATACCGGCAACATGCTAGTTATCTATTCGACATGGTGCCCTATGTTAAGCACTTTTTCCATAGTGGGTTTGACGCGGCTGTTTCTCAGAGGGAGGCTCTTGATTTTTCTGGTACTTACGATCGGCAGAAGGCTTTGGAAGCAGTGGATCCCCCCAGCTGCTTTATAGGTGATGCTGGGGGTAATGTTGAAGAAAAATGGTGGCTACCCTTTATTAGTGAGGCAGTATGCAAGCTTCAGCAAGGAGTCCGAGGATTGGAGGATCTAACCCCTTCTAGTATTCCCCTTTGCCCTCTACAACTCTTCTCTCCCTCCGTGTCTACACAGAGTATGAATGTTTCCACCAGAGTCAAATCTTCGCATATGCCTGGGCAAGATACCGCTCTCCTTAATTCCAACTCCGCTGCTGTTCCTCTGGAGAATGAAGTCACCTCCTCTGCCTCAGCCCTCATTGGTCCAGTTCCTCCTTCTTAATCCTTTTGCTACTCTATAACTCTTATTTTTGATGGGCTGTGTCCCCTTTTCTTTAGATACTTGTGGTTTTTGGATCATCTATCCCTGCTTCTGACTAGGGGGATGATCCTTTTGGCAAACTTGCTCCCTGATTATCCTTTCTACCGGGAAGGGTAATTTTGGAGAGTCTCCAGTTTAGTAACTTGCAGGACTATTCCCTACCCCTTTTTATTACCAATGCTCTATGCTTAGTTTTAATCGTTTTGTCATATTACTCTTATGTCAACAAACCCCAGGGGCTAAGCAGGAAATGGGGATTCTATAATGTTTAAGTAACAACAGGTATTTCGTAAAATAGAACAGATATGAAAAGATTCCTGAATGAACGCTTAAAATCTCAAAGGGTGAACTGGTACCTTTAGGATCACGAAGTTCTCTACTGCATTCCTCTTCCTCCCTCGAATCCCATTTTCTGCATCCCCTGGTTAATTAATTATTGAATCAACCTGCTCATTTTCGTCAAAAAAGGACAGGAATTTTGCAATTTCGACACCCCTCGAGGGCCTTAATGTCTTCAATGTCTTTGTTAAAAAAGACTTTCAGATTCGACACCCATTAAGGGCCTTAAAAGTTTGCAATTTTGACACCTATCAAGGGCCTTAATGTCTCAATGTCTTTGTTAAAAAAAGACTTTCAGATTCGACACCCATTAAGGGCCTTAAAATTTTGCAATTTCGACACCCCTCAAGGGCCTTAATGTCTCAATGTCTTTGTCAAAAAAGACTTTCAGATTCGACACCCATTAAGGGCCTTAAAATTTTGCAATTTCGACACCTCTTAAGGGCCTTAAAAGTTTCAGTGCCTTTGTTAAAAAAGACTTTCAGATTCGACACCCATTAAGGGCCTTAAAATTTTGCAATTTCGACACCCCTCAAGGGCCTTAATGTTTCAATGCCTTAATGAAAAGATTAATAGTTCGACACCCCTGTAAGGGACTCAATGCAAGTAATACTTCTCTGAAAAATCATAAATGCTTCATTGATATAAAAAGGGATAAATCAACATAGATCATATATCACTTAGATCTATGCCGACCTAATCAAAACCTCCCTATAGTAAAACCCAGTGGGAAACCTATAGGCAGGGAAAAAAAGTACCGGTAAAGCGAAAAGAAAACACTCGAACTTCCTCTACTCCTTCTGCCTTCTCCTCGAGGCAGGTCTTCAAACAAAGAATTTCTTTAGGTTGCAAACATTCCAAGGACGAAGTATCTGCCTCCCCTCCATATCTTGCAACCTGTATGCACCTCCTTTTAGGGCACGTGTGACTTTGTAGGGTCCTTCCCAGTTAGCTTCTAACTTCCCGGTATGCTTCAAGGCGTCTGCTCACCGAAGGACCAAATCTCCTTCTTTGAATTTCCTGTGGATCACCTTCCTGTTATATGCCGCTTTCACTTGGCTTTTATACTTCTCTGCTCTTAAATGGGCGATTTCTCTTTCTTCTTCGAGCATATCTAAGTTTTCACGCATTAGTTCTTCATTGCGTGTCTCGTCAAAGTGCAGGAGTCTATGCGATTCAATCCCTACCTCCGCTGGAATGACTGCTGCTTCTCCATACACCAAGTGGAAAGGCGATTCTCCCGTTGCCCTTCGTGGAGTAGTCCGATAAGCCCAAGGGACCGCCTCCAGCTCATCTACCCATCTTCCTCCTGATTTGTCCAATCTGGTTCGAATCCCATTTACAATGGTTCTGTTAGTTACCTCGACTTGTCCATTTGCTTGTGGATGGGCCACTGATGTAAATTTCTGTGTAATTCCCATTTCCTCGCACCAAGCCTGAACTATTGCTCCATTGAACTGAGTACCATTGTCGGATACTAAGATCTTTGGTACGCCAAACCTGCAGCAAATATTTCTCCACAAGAATCGAATCACACTATTTTTGTCAATTTTAGCTAACGGGACAGCTTCTATCCATTTACTAAAGTAGTCCACAACAACTATCAGGAACTTCCTTTGCCCCGTTGCCCTAGGGAAGGGGCCCACCAAGTCAATCCCCCACCTAGCAAATGGACATGGGGTCTGCATCATTGTCATCTCTTCTGCAGGTACGTGGATCAAAGGTCCATGCTTTTGACATTTTTCACATCTTTTCACCAGCTCCCTTGCGTCTCTTACCATAGTTGGCCAGAAGTATCCCGCCCTTAGAACTTTCCTTACTATGGACCTGAAACCCGCATGATCTGCACAACACCCTTCGTGTACCTCCCTCAGCATGTACTCCCCCTCGTTCACGGATAGGCATCTTAGGTATGGTTCAGTGAATGACCGCTTGTACAAGTAACCTCCTATCAAGCAAAATCGAGCCCTCCAACTTTGCCCCTTCCTCCGCCCTTGAGGAGGATCTTCCCCCCTTAGGGCCTTTCGAATTTCTGTTCTCCAATCATCCTCCTCCTCAATAGCCGCCACCGTAGGAAAGATTACTTCATTTTCTGCACTTAAAACTGTAATGGAAGTCCGTGCTTCCATAGCTACCGAACTAGCTAATTTAGATAAACTTCCAGCCTTAATATTTTGCTCATGGGGTATCTGGATTACCTCAAAGGTTTGGAACGTGTCTTTCATCCCCGCAACTCTCTCCAAGTACTTCATCATTCTTTCATCCTTAGCCAAGTACTTCCCTCTTATTTGCTGGGCCACCAATTGGGAGTCTGTGTACGTGATCACCTTTTGGCCTCCCATCTCCGCAACCAATATCCGCACCTCTTATCAGGGCCTCGTATTCTGCTCCATTGTTTGAAGTATGGAACTCGAATCGTATCGCAAATTGCAGTTCACCTCCCCAAGGATCTATTATCAAGACACCTGCACCACAACCTGTTATAGTAATAGAGCCATCCACATATACCTGCCACTCCTTTTCTGGTTCTGAGCGGGTTGTTTCTTGTATGAAGTCGGACAAAGCCTGGACTTTAATTGCTCGTCTGGGCTCAAAATCCACATCATATTCTCCCAATTCTAAGGCCCATTTGACCATCCTCCCTGATAGACTAGCTCGACCTAACACCTATTTAAGAGGATAGTTAGTTCGAACAATTATTTTATGAGAAAGAAAGTAAGGCCTTAGCCTCCTTGCAGTGATCATGATAGCTAAAGCTGCCTTTTCTGTCTCAGAATATCTGGCCTCAGCTCCCTGGATTATCTTGCTTACATAGTATAATGGCTTTTGGGTTGCCCCTTCCTCTTTTATTAGTACTGAACTGAATGAATCCTTCCCTACTGAGAAATAGAGAAGTAACACATCTCCCCTCACTGGCTTAATCAGTTGAGGAAGCCGAGCTAAGTGACTTTTCAACTCCTCGAAGGCTTTTTGAAATTCCTCATCCCAAGCGAATCTCGTTCCTTTCCTCAGGACCCTGAAAAAATGTAAACTTCTTTCCGTAGATTTGGAGATAAATCTGCTCAAGGCCGAAATTCTTCCGTTCAATCTCTGTAGCTCCTTAAGGTTGTTAGGGGGCTGCATGTCCAACACTGCTTGTACTTTCACCGGGTTGACCTCGATGCCCCTTTGCGTCACCATATATCCCAGGAACCTCCCCGATCTTACACCAAAGGAACATTTCGCCGGGTTGAGCTTCATCCCGTTAGCTCTGATTACGGCAAAGGACTCCTTCAGATCCTCTATATGTTTTTCTGCTTTTACGCTCTTGACCAGCATATCATCCACATAAACCTCCATGTTACGTCCCAATAATTTTTGGAATACTTTATCAACCATCCGTTGATAAGTTGCTCCTGCATTAATTAATCCAAAGGGCATTCTAATGTATGCAAAGGTACCACACGAAGCAATAAAGCAAACCTTAGGTTTGTCTCCCGGGAAGAGCTGTATTTGATGATATCCTTGATAGGCGTCCATCATGCTGAGTAGCTCGAACCCTGATGTCGAATCCACCAATTGATCAATCCTTGGCAAGGGATAATGGTCCTTAGGGCAAGCTTTATTCAGGTCTCTGAAGTCAATGCAGATCCGCCATTTCCCTGCTCCTTTCGAGACCAGTACCGCGTTCGCCAACCACTCAGGAAAATCCATAGGCTCGATATGTCCAGCCTTCAGCAATTTCTCCACCTCTTCCCTGATAATCCCATCCTTCTCATACTCGAAGTGTCTTAACTTCTATTTCACGGGTCTCGATCCTGATTTCACGTTAAGATAATGCATAGCTACATCAGGAGAGATACCTGTCATATCCCCAGGTGAAAAAGCAAAGATATCCGCATTCTCCCTCAAAACCGCGATCAGTTTCCTGGTTAAAGCTTCGTTCATTTGTGTTCCAACTCGAGTGTTGTATCCTACCTTCCCCGGGTACAATTTTATCGCCATCAGCTCCTCCTCCTCTTGCATCTTGGTAGGTTCTCCCTCCTCTAGGAACCTAGCTTTCTTTATGATGAGGGATATTTTGGCAAACCACTGAGGATGAAACACGTGGGCGGTCAACGTTTGACTAAGTAAACTGGATCGAATAGAAGTCAGATTCATAGTGTTGGGCCACAAGACGCTAGGGATTGGGCCAGTATGTAGAGGGTTAAAAGGCAAAGTCTTGGGCTTGGAGGAATTGAGCCCAATGTTGCTTACGATGGGCTGAAGTCAGGAAGGCCCAAGTATCTCGGAAGACCGTTCTTTATCGTTATGAAAGATCAAGATCAACAGCTCTAAAAGAAGTAATTCGCGTGAAGGGTCGTTGCAGATCAAGGGGATTCAGTTCCTACAATCTCGGAAGAAGATACCTCCAAGTGGGCAGTTACAAAATACTCGGAAGGAATTCTTGGCAGAGATGAGGGAAAACAAAGAGGAATAACTCTGGACGTAGACCTCAACTGAGGGAAAATAATAATTAACCGTCCTCCAGGACCCAAAACGTGAGTAATGGAGAAGAAGGTGAGGTCTTCGATATAGAGGGTATAAATACCTCTTCCTGGTAACTTTTGGGGATCATCAAATAGCACATTAACAAAACTTTATACATAGATAGCATACTTCTTTTTCATTGATTTTCCTAAGTGAAATTACTGACTTGAGCGTTGGAGAGCCTGCGCCTGAAATCCCTCCGGCGTGTTTTCTTGTAGGTATTACTATCGAGACTTTTGCGGTCAAAGTGGTGCCAGATCTCTCTACTTCAACGTGCACTTCATCTTTTGAAATCCATATCACACTTTAACCATTTTCTCCACACCAAATTGGCGCCATCTGTGGGAACACAGGGCTAAAGACGTGAGTTTAAACCCTTGTTTCCGAATAAGAATCTCTGAAAGTTAATTTCGAGATGGCTGGGGATCCACCTGCCCAGCAAGGCCCTATCGGAAATGTCGGTAAGAGTCCTCAACCAACCCTAATGGCACCGCCACTTTATGGGATGCCGCCTATGGGTAAAGGAACTACAGCTCCGACACCTCCCTCGACATTTATGGGAGACGCACAGATGGCTGGGAGAGGGAATCCAACTGCCTCCCCTCTCCTGAAGACGTCAGCAGATTCGGTCCCGGTGGGAGGTACGGGCCGAGGAGGAGGCACCATACAATGGGCATCTTCAAGTCAGGGAACTGGAGGAGGGATAACAACACATATATCCCAACTCCAGGGTTCTACTCATGTAGCAGCTTCACGAGAAATACCTCATTCAACACCACCAAGCTCTACGATGGTGACTATTAGTATGGACCAGTTAGGAGAATTGGTTGCTAAAGCGGTAGAAAGTGCTTTCACAGGAAGAAGCCAGACGAGATTACATCCTCCTGGACCTGAAGGAGATTCAAGGGAGAGGGGGAGACAGGTCCCTCATGAGCCGATGGGACACAGACATGGAGAGGAATCTCATGCAGATCAAGGGGATCCTCGGAAGAAGCAAGTACCAGATGAGGAAACCCCTCACTCAAGGAGAGGAGGGGGTCGAGATAGCCCACCTCGGAAGACGGAAACAATGGACATGGGTGAGAGTTCGGATCCAACCTATGACGGGGGGGTCAGTCATCGATTATTGTCCCTTCAGAAGGAGATGGAGACAATGAGGAAACAACTGAAACAAGTAAGTGATGTTAGACCTGTGGCCGGTTGTCAAATTTCTGAGGATATTCTAAGTGATGAGTTGCCTTTTAATTTTAAACCTTTGACGTTTGAGTATGACGAGACCACGGATCCTTATGAACATTTAGTCCGTTTTGAGAATGCTGCTTTATTACATCGATATGGGGAAGGGGTAAAATGTAGGGTTTTTCTAACCACTTTGTCAAAGGGTGCCCAACAATGGTTCAGCCAATTGGGCCAGAATAGTATCCACTCATTTGCAGGTTTCAGGAAGATGTTCTTGCACCAGTTCGCTAGTGCTAGGAGGCAACCAAGAGCTACCCTGACTCTTTTCAACATGAGGCAGGGAGAGAATGAAAGTTTGAGAGAATTTCTGAAGTGGTTTAATCAACCTGCCCTGGAGGTCCCTACCGCTACTCCAGATGTGAAAATTAATGCACTGACTAATGGAATGCGGGATGGGGAGTTATTCTCGTCACTTGCTAAGAAGCCGGTAATGTCCTTCGACAACTTGCTAAATAGGGCGGAGAAGTATGTTACCCTGGAGGAGATCAGAAAGGCCAAGAAGGCAGAAATCAAGTCTAGCGACAAAAGAAGAGACTCAGATTCCCGAAGGGGTAAGAACGAAGGGAGGACAGAGTCAAGGACAGAAAATAAAATGGAGGATAGGTCGGAAGGCGCAAGGTCCTTTAATGGACCACGACCGAGATTTGAAAAGTATACACCCCTGAAGATCCAGCCAGCTGAGGTTTTGGAGGTGGCTGGAGACCTTCCGGAGATGAAGTTCCCCTGGTCAAGGGCTCGAGGGCCGTCGAAGCCGAAATCAGATAAGTTTTGTCGCTTTCACAATGATTATGGTCATGATACAAACCAGTGTTTTCATTTGAAGGACGAGATAGAAAGGTTGATCTAGGCAGGATATCTAAAGGAGTTCATGTACCGAGATCGGCAAAACTCTCGAGGAAGCAAAAGAAGGGAGTCTGAAGAGAAGACAGATGAGCGTGATAAAAGGAGAAAAGATGAAGCTGAGAAACCTCCAGTCCAAAAGAGAGATTTGATCCAGGTAATTGTCGGGGGACCAGCTGTTGGAGATTCATTTCGGGCCCGGAAAAAGAGTGCTCGAGAGATTGGGACTAGCCGGGGAGTAAAAGCGATGGAGGTTCAGGAAGTTGGGAAAGTAGTGTTCTTTGCTCCCAAAATTTCATTTGGTCCTGAAGATGGTGGAGGATCGAGGCAGCCCCACACAGATGCTTTAATAATTACTACTGATATTATAGGGTACGATGTAGCCAGAATCTTTGTGGATACGGGAAGCTCTGCAGATATCATGATGTGGGACTGCTATAAAAGGATGGAGCTAAACGCAAAACTACGCCCTGTGGAAACATCACTTTATGGTTTTACAGGAGGAGCTATTCAACCTCTTGGTGAAGTCACCTTACAAGTTGGGCTTGGAGAACATCCTAGGTGGAGGGTCTTGATGATGAACTTCCTTATTGTGCAGGCACCTACCTCGTACAATGTGATCTTTGGGAGGCCTTTGCTAAATGCTTTCCAGGCGGTTGTGTCCACCTACCATATGAAGATGAAGTTTCCCGTGGGAGAAGAAGTGGGAGAGGTTAGTGGAAATCAGGCATTAGCCAGAAAGTGTTATGTGGAAGCTGTTCGAGTAGCATATAGAAGCATACAGGATAAATTGGACAGAATTAAAGGAGAGGATCCGGAAGTAAAGAAAGCTAGGTTCCTAGAGGAGGGAGAACCTACCAAGATGCAAGCGGAGGAGGAGCTGATGGCGATAGAATTGTACCCAGGGAAGGTAGGATACACCACTCGAGTTGGAACACAAATGAACGAAGCTTTAACCAGGAAGCTGATCGCGGCTTTGAGGGAGAATGCGGATATCTTTGCTTTTTCACCTGGGGATATGACAGGTATCCCTCCTGATGTAGCTATGCATTATCTTAACGTGAAATCAGGATCGAGACCCATGAAACAGAAGTTAAGACACTTCGGGTATGAGAAGGATGGGATTATCAGGGAAGAGGTGGAGAAATTGCTGAAGGCTGGACATGTCGAGCCTATGGATTTTCCCGAGCGGTACTGGTCTTGAAAGGAGCAGGGAAATGGCGGATCTGCATTGACTTCAGAGACCTGAATAAAGCTTGCCCTAAGGACCATTATCCCTTACCAAGGATTGATCAATTGGTGGATTCGACATCAGGGTTCGAGCTACTCAGCATGATGGACGCCTATCAAGGATATCATCAAATACAGCTCTTCCCGGGAGACAAACCTAAGGTTAGCTTTATTGCTTCGTGTGGTACCTTTGCATACATTAGAATGCCCTTTGGATTAATTAATGCAGGAGCAACTTATCAACGGATGGTTGATAAAGTATTCCGAAAATTATTGGGACGTAACATGGAGGTTTATGTGGATGATATGCTGGTCAAGAGCGTAAAAGCAGAAAGACATATAGAGGATCTGAAGGAGTCCTTTGCCGTAATCAGAGCTAACGGGATGAAGCTCAACCCGGCGAAATGTTCCTTTGGTGTAAGATCGGGGAGGTTCCTGGGATATATGGTGATGCAAAGGGGTATTGAGGTCAACCCGATGAAAGTACAAGCAGTGTTGGACATGCAGCCCCCTAACAACCTTTAGGAGCTACAGAGATTGAACGGAAGAATTGCGGCCTTGAGCAGATTTATCTCCAAATCTGCGGAAAGAAGTTTACATTTTTTAAATAGACTGGAGTAGATAATAATCTTACTGACTACTCAGGAGAGTTGATCAGTTTGAAAACTATCTATACTAGCTTATCTAAAGTGCGGATTGTGTAGGCCCTAAGTTTATACTCGTTTTACTTTGCTGAAAATCTTTTTCTCAGTGAAAACATTGGTTAAGGTTGTGATCAAGGTAATGCAACTTCAGTGGATTGTTTCCAACTGAATATTAGAAATCTGAGTATACTTTCAGTGAAAATATGCAGCAAGACAAAATGCAAAACAAAAAGCAAACACCACAACAATTATAGTGGTTCAGAGGCTCAAGCTCCTACGTCCACTCTCTCTGATCCTCAGAGAAATTCCTTAACACACTACTTCAACTATCTTAAGCTTTTAGACTGAACTCAACAGCTTACTAACTTTCTACCACGAGTTTTCAGGCTGAACTACTGCAGCTTACTAACTCAACACACACAAGCTTTCAGACTGAACACACGCAGCTTACTTACTTCTTCTCTAGAGCTTTC
This sequence comes from Stenogyne calaminthoides, assembly GCA_037126765.1. Taxonomy (NCBI): domain Eukaryota; kingdom Viridiplantae; phylum Streptophyta; class Magnoliopsida; order Lamiales; family Lamiaceae; genus Stenogyne; species Stenogyne calaminthoides. The sequence goes on along the minus strand of JBBCBC010000023.1, from coordinate 16,791,616 downwards.
AAGCTGAACACAAACAGCTTAATCACTCTTTACAATTCTCACTTCTCTAACAAACTACTCACACAAACTACCTAATCAAAGGGTTTGGGTTTTGCTTGGTTTCCAACTAAGGTGATATATCCTTTTACAATAAAACACAAGTAAAAAGACTAGGATATCTCTAACTAAGCTTTGAATATATCTTAAATCTAGGCTTAGTAAATGAGCTCTGTTCAACGATGAAACACTTGGGAAATTCTTAGGGTTTCGAGTGCTTCACAAGATTACTTAAATATGAATGGGCTCTGGAGTTGCTTTGATTTCCGGTAACCTTGAAATGTCCAAGGCCTCTGGTATTTATAGGAAACTCTCCAAGAGTCTTCCTTTGAAAAACTATTCGTTGGAGAGACAGCTTCAAGGGTTTCCTCTTTTGGTCATTGATTAACGGCTATTTCTAGGGTTTGAACACACCCTTGTATGAATTAGGAAATATGCAGCCACGTAGCCAATCACCAACTTCTGCGAACTGGGAGATATAAGTCCTGACATTTCTTCAGAGATATGTTGCTTTCAGTGTCAGTATAGTACATTGTTGTCGCGTCCTCATTGGTCGAAACCTTCCTTTGAACTGAGACAAACAAAATGGCTCTATTTTAGTCAACCACACTGAACTGATTTGTTCCTTAATGTTCACGAATGTATAACATTCTGTTTGTTTGTACTAAGAATGAACAAAATACTTTTAACTCGAAGTAGCTTGTTCAGGATCTTTTGAGTCAGTACAAAAACAGTCTTCAGGATCTTCTGGTCTTCAGGATCTTCAATCTTCAGGCTCTACTGGTCTTCAGGATTCTTCTGAGTTCTTCAGACAAGATCTGATAAACTTAACCTGAACTATATCTGCTGACTATACATGGTGTAGATAGTCCTGAATCCTAATAACTATTTGAAATCTGATCCTATACTACCAAGATGTCCTGAAACATGTCATACTCAGGGGTTTTGGGATCTAATCAAAATCTTTATTAAATTCATCTCCCAACACATACCGAAAGATATTCACCTTTACGAACAGGTGGGCGGATGATGGAGCCAGGGCATTTGCAAAAGATTTATTTTGAACAACCTGCCCCAATGAAGCAGAAATTTGAGCATCTGCCTGGTGGGGATTTACACCAGCAAGCTGCATAGCACCAGATTTCAAACAACCAGCCCCCAACAACCTTGAGTTTGCATCCAAATTCTCAAAACCAGAACTCCAATTAGAAAATTTAGCATCAGAATTCAAAAGCATAGAAAATTCAGCACCATCCTTCATCATTCTAGCAGCATTAATCCTATTTTCAGCCCCATTATCAGAAACAGTACGAAAGTTAGCAGATTTACCAGGGATCGATTCTGAAGCATATTTTGAAGCCTCTATACCAGCAGGCATACCAACCCCCATCAGAGAAAAGCCAGCACCATCAGGTATCGAAATAGCAGCCCTAAGCCCAGCCTTCCCTGCTGCGTTCTGCTGAAAATCATCAGCGTGGGGCATAGCAGCCCCAAATTGTGAAACACGCAGCCCAGGAGAATAAGAACTCAGAGATTGCCTAGAATCAGGAGCCAAGCTAGGGAGTGGGAGGGAAATCTCGTTCGTTTTTTGCAGCGCAACCCTCGGGCTCGATACCAAGCCCGAATCGACCTCCGAATTTGCGAAAGAAAGACCCGACATCGTTAGATTAGGGGTTGGCCTAGTCGTCGAAGCAAGGGCTTTTGAGATAACCGTCGAATTTATCCCCAAAGGCTGTGAATCACCCTCCGTCGCTGTGAAGTCTGCGCACGAATTCAGCGTCGTGGCAAGCAGTTGGGCATTGTCAATGAGCCACGAGATTTTCTGGAGAATCGTGGCCTTCTGGTCCGCGTTTAGGGCGGAGAGGGCCGAGTACGCCGTATCGGCCATGGCCACCGGTGGCGGCAAAGGAAAACCTAAAATCCTATACTTATTCGTGTCCATTTTAAATGAAGAACTTGTAAGTATTGACCAACTACAATGTAACACGTACTATTTATTGAACAGTTATGCAGTAAATATATGTAACATTCAATGATATTTAAAGCAACAATGATAAATAATTTACTTCAGCAAATAAGACAGAAATTCAGTCTGGTTATACAAAAGTAAAAACATACTTTACAGTATAACCCCAACAACGTGTCCCTATAAAAGTCCCGTTAGATGTAGATCCGAGCAAAAGACTTGGGTCTTAAATACTCATTGGAATGAAATCTCCGGTTTACTTTTAACTTTGATGAAAGACATCGTTCAATTTAATGAAAATCATATTTTAGTGAGGAACATGTTAAAGGCGGGGTATTAATTGCTTAATTGAGATCCAGCATGTTAATCTATATCACATTTGAGCAATTATTGGGCGCCGCCTACCCAAACATGATTTACACGGACTAACATTTATATGAGTGCCGTCTACCCAAACAATAATACGGTCCGACAATTAGTGGGGGCCGCCTACCCAAACAATTATAATGCGGACTATAAAAGCTAACGAATTAAATTATATTTGTTAACCAAGTGGGATTTAATAATAATTTCTAAAATTGCACGGGAGGGCCTGTCCAAATCAAATTTGCAAAACAGCCCTCCAACATCATCACCCATCCAATTCAGATCCAATCTGAAAAATTTTGAACAATCCAAATCTAATTTCCAAACCCATGAACAGTTCATCGACATCACCCAAAATCAGTCAATAAGAACAATCGGAAAATGGTCCAGAAACAGAAACAAACACGGCGATACAACAAATCAGAAGAATCAAAACAAGGCGGAGAGAGACAAATCGCCGCCGCGTTGAAGCGATGCGAAGTGGGTCGTAGCCTGCTTCAGAAATCGAGCGTCGTGCCCGCGCGTGTAATGTTCCGATCGAGCCAACACAGCAGCACGTGAAGCGAACCGCCATGGCCAGTCATCTGCAAGGGCGTTTCGTCGCACTGCTCAAAGCGGGATGGCGAATCACCTCCGTCAGATGGTAAATGCAGTTAATCGCTCGAAGCAATGAATCGTGGCTTGAGGACGCCGTCGTCGCTGCAATCAGGGGACGTAAGTTGACCCACTGAAGATGACGACGAAACCGCCATTGCTTCGCAAGACGTTCACTCCTATGATGCTGCTGACGAAGCCACCATTCAAAAATTGCACCGCCGTCACGCTTTGTAGACTGGTCCTTGTGAATCGTCGCGAGTCGCGGTTGTTGACCGCCGTCTCGAGCAACGAAAATGCAGACCTCCACCTTCAGCGGAGCAGTGCGGCGGATGGTGATTAGGGTTTTCGAGAAACCCAACTGAGGAGCAAATAAGACGAAGTGAGGGGTTCAGTGTGTGGGTTGGGATTTTTAACAATTAAACTAACCACCAAAACAATTACTCATAAGGTATCACACGAACACTCCCCAAATTAAGTCAATTGGTGCGGTCATTAATTCGATCGTACCCAGTTTATAAAACATTATAAACAAATTAATTCAATATGCAATTAATCAAGAGCTTGAAGCTCTGATACTACTGTTGGAATTTAGAGGCACGCAAACACGTAATACATGCGCTGCGGAAGTAAACAGTTCACCAACAACGAACATATAATTGCATAAACAATTACAGTAGTCATAACGAGAAATCTTATAGTAACTCGAGAGCAGATTTCACAACTATGGTATCCACGTAATCCCTAATGACACTCTCCCTACTGGGATATTGGGTGACGAGGGTTCCACTAGGGATTGCTCCTATGAGGTCATTGATTCAGTGAATTTTAAACTTACGGAACACGTGGACTGGCAGTTCCCACAGTCTCTGGGGAACAGAGGGGTCGGGTCTGAGAAGACTACATAGCACTATGATTCGGACCGGCAGCTGCCAAAGAAACCAACTTCACCTTCTCAGCCTATCTCGGCTCCCTATGAACCCGCTACTATCAATTCTTTCGAGAATCTGGTCGATGGTACTCCATCTTCGGACTCGGATTCTACAGCCTCTCCTACCTCCGCTAGATGGGCAGACATGCTAGATGAAGACACTGAGAAAGATCTGGGGATAGTGACGTCTGGGACAGATCACAGAGAACATGAGGCCGACATGTATAGATTATCAAACGGTGCTAACTCTAGCCGAACAGCGATACTTCGAGACCTCTGGAGGCAAATTGTCTCCAAAAGATCCCTTGGGCAAGCTGATCAAAGTAAAACTTAAAAGGGCTCGAACGTAAGATAACAAGAGAAGACATGAATACAACACACGATTAAAGACAAAGAAGAAACAAGATGCATTGGATGCCTCCTTAGATGGAACTACTGATGTTAGCTAGACGTCTAGTCTCATGATTTTTGATGTACCTTTTGGTTATATGGTAATTTTTGGGCCATAGACACTCTCTTCTTGTTCGGGTCACTTTTAGGCCACACTCTTTTTCTTTTTCCTTTATAATATTGACTATTCGCCTAATTACGGACTTGCACGGATTTACCAGTGTTGAATCCCGAGATGAATTTGCTAGGAAAATTCTAACTCTAGATCTTATGGAGAGAATAATGAATTAATGTTGTTTATGAATTCCCAAGAGCTTGTATATATAGGGAAGACCCAACTTAAATCTTATGCTAACCTGATTGGGAAATAAAATCCCTAATCTTTATTTAAATAAATCTCTTAGATTTATTTCCCACATATAAAATCTCTACGGATTTAATTCCCATATATGTCAAATCTTTACGATTTGATTCCATATATATTAAATCCTATAATAATATTCCATATATTATTATTGGGAATTCCTATTTAAATAAATCCAATTTAATTAAACACTAATAATAATTAATTTCAAATTAATCTATTATTAATTAATTCTCCATAAATTAAATATTAAATCCAATTTAACATTTAATCAACCAACTATAATCCGTAAAAGGGAACTACTTGTTGTGTGACCCATATGCCCTCATATATCGAGCGATTAGTCAAACTAATGGTCTTAATTGAACCCTAGACAATAAATCAGACATTCTCAATATATGAGATACGTTGCGAGAAACATGCAACTACCTGTAACTAAAACATGGGCTATTACGATTTTCTCATTTCATTCGCGAATACTCGATTAAGTCTTGAACATGATGAAGTGTCTATTCAAATAACTTAATCATATTATCTCTAATCACTAATTGATCATGTATATCACACTTAACCATAAAGTCTAAGTTGACGTGCATCGGTCGATGACTTAGATCCAATTATGAAGAGAAGATGAGTATTCTCTCTAAATCCACATTGAGGAATGAATCCTATTCTTGGCTCAACTACCACGCACATGCACTTCATGATGAACTCAATCCAAGCCATATCTACCCATGGAAAGGTGCAAGCGTCGATCATGGTTAAAGTTCATCACTCCACACATGTCATGTGTATTGACCTCAAGTCAAAGGAGTATCGCATCGCTCCCACTAACCGAGACACCCGTAGACACATATTGTGGAATGTTGGTCCCGGTGTAAACGAGTCTCACACGTGTATGGGGGGGAGAATACACGTGTATAGTGACTTTTCAACTTTTAAAACTTTACTGAAATCAGTGAGTCAGGTTATCCTGAGTTTCAGTCCTGAGAAGCACAAATTGCCCTGAGTCAAAGTCTACTGAGACAATAACACTAAGTGACTTTCAGAGACTTCAGATTAGCTCAATTGATTCTGAGTTTCTACAACAGAGTCCAAATAAGCTTGGAGTAGATAATAATCTTAATGACTACTCAGGAGAGTTTATCAGTTTGATAACTATCTATACTAGCTTATCTAGAGTGCGGAAAGTGTAGGCCCTAAGTTTATACTCGTTTTACTTTGCTAAAAATCTTTTCTTAATGAAACAGTGGTTAAGGCTGTGATCAGTTTAATGCAAGTTCAGTAGATTGATTCCAACTGAATATCAGAAATGCTTTCAGTGAAATATGCAACAAGTAATAATGCAAAGCATAAAGCAAATAACACAGCAAGTTATAGTGGTTCAGAGGCTCAAGCTCCTACGTCCACTCTCTCTGATCCTCAGAGAAATTCCTTAACTCACTACTTCGACTACCTCAAGCTTTCAGACTGAGCTCAGCAGCTTACTAACTTTCTACTACGAGTTTTCAGGCTGAACTACTGCAGCTTACTAACTCAACACACACACAAGCATTCAGACTGAACAATCAGCTTACTAACTTCTTCTCTAGAGTTTTCAGACTGAACATAATAGCTTACTTACTCTTTACAACTCTCACTTCCAACTACTACACACACAAACTACCTAATCAAAGGGTTTGGGTTTTGGTTGGTTTCCAACTAGGGTGAGATATCCTTTTACAATCAAACACAAGTAAAAGGCTAGGATATCTCAAACTAATCTTTGGATAAGATCTTGAATCTAGGCTTAGTAAATGAGCTCTCTTCAATGATGAAACACTTGGGAAATTCTAAGGGTTTCGAGTGCTTCACAAGAATGCTTGAATACGAATGAGCTCTGTGAGTTGCTTTGATTTCCCGTAACCTTGAAGTGTTCAAGGCCTCTGGTATTTATAGGAAACTCTCAAGAAGTCTTCCTTTGAAAAACTATCCGTTGGAGAGATAACATCTAGGGTTTCTAAGTAATTGATGAACAACTTTGTTAGGGTTTGAACGAGCCCTTGCATGCTTTAGGAAATATCTAGAGAAGCAGCCAATCACCAATTTCTGTGAACAAGACAAATATCTATGCTGACATTTTTCAGAGAAATGTCGCTTTCAGTGTCAGTAAAGTAAGCTGTTGTCGCCTCCTCATTGGTCGACATCTTCCTTTGAATAGAGACATCAAAAACGGCTCTTTTAGTCAACCAACACTGAGTTAATATTTTCCTTAGTGTCCACGAACGTATAACATTCTCTTTGCATGTACTAAGAATGAACAAACACTATTCAACTCGAAGTGTTTTGTTCAGGGTCTTTTGGTTCAGTACACAAGGGTCTTTAGGGTTTTCTGATCTTCAGGATCTTCAAGATCTTTTAGTCTTTAGGCTCTTCCAATCTCCAGGCTCTACTGATCCTTCAGTATGATTTAGGTCTTCAGTATGTTTTAGTCTTCAGGGATCTTCTGAGATATTCAGACAAACTCTAAAAACTATTCTAAACTAAACTATATATGCTGACTATACATGGTGCAGATAATCATGAATCTTAACAACAATTTGAAACATGATCCTATATTATCAAGATTTTCCTGAAACATGTCATACTCAGGGGTTTTGAGATCTAATCAAAATCTTTATTAAATTCATCTCCCAACATGGAATTACATCAAATAGTTTCTCGGATGGGTATACCAATACCCTCAAAGGTATTTCTGCATCCATCATGAGATACCTAGTATCTCGTAGTAAGTGAGATCTTACTACACTCTCTAAGAGTATGATGCAGATCGCACACCAATCTCAATTGCATCATCAATATCCCTTTCTTGATGATCCTTGATCGGGGCCATTTGAGAATCATGCTTAAGTCATCTGAGTTCTCACAACCTCAATGACAAAATGACTCATGGGAACACTTGCATGAATAAATGCAAACAATCAAACATAATATTCAAACAAGTGTATTGTCATACATTAATATTAAAAGAACTATAATATTAAATCAAACTGAATATCATTGAATATTATGTCCTTACAATAGATTGTCTCTAGAACACTAACATTAACACAAATACCCTCTACCAAGAATTGAGGACATGTTCAATCAATTGAAGAATGCCACTATATTCTCAAAAATCGATTTGAGATCTGGCTATCATCAACTGAAAGTCAAAGAAAGTGATATTCGAAAGATTGCTTTCGGTACACGTTATGGGCACTACGAGTTTATGGTGATGCCTTTTGGTGTAACAAATGCTCCGATTGTCTTCATGGACTTAATGAATAGAGTATTTCACCAATACTTGGACAAATTTTCGACATACTGATGTACTCTAAGGACAAAGAAAAACACGAAGAACATCTCTGAACTATTCTGGAAACAATGAGACGTGAGAAGTTGTATGCTAAATTCAGTAACTGTGCATTTTTGATCGACCGAGTTATGTTCTTAGGACACATAATCTCGGTAAAGGGAATTGAAATGGATCCTGCAAAGTTGGATGCCATTATGGATTGGAAAACCCCGAGTAATGCTAATGAAATTCGGAATTTCCTAGGATTAGCAGGTTATTATCGAAGGTTCATACAAGAATTCTCACGTATCGCCAAAGCACTCACTCAATTGACTAAGAAAACTGAGAAGTTCGCCTGGACACTAGCATGTGAGGAGGGTTTTCAGGAGTTAAAAAGAAGATTAACTACCTCACCAGTACTAACCATCCCCGATGGACCCGAGGAATTTGTGATCTACACACTGATGCATCCTTGTCGGGATTGGGATGAGTGCTTATGCAACATGTGAAAGTCGTTGCATACGCATCCCGATAACTAAAAACACATGAACAAAATTATCCGACACATGATTTGGAACTAGCAGCTGTGGTTCACGCACTAAAGATATGGAGACATTATCTTTACTGAAGCAAGTGCGAGATCTATACGGACCACAAGAGCTTAAAATACCTTTTCACTCAAAAGGAGTTGAACATGCGACAAAGAAGATGGACCGAGTTGATAAATGATTACGATTGCACTATCCATTACCACCCAGGGAAGGCGAACGTAGTGGCCGACGCCTTGAGTAGAAAAGGGAACGCAAAATTTGGTGTAGTACCAACTGAACAACAACCATTAATCAAGGAATTTACGCAATTGAGTTTGAATTATACCAAACAATGTTGCGCAAATGCAATGATTTACGCACTGACAATGTAACCAACCTTGAAAGAAAGAATCAAGGAAATACAAAAGAACGACAAAACGGATGTGCCCAGTGATGAAGGATTGAGAAACAAAATCCTCAAAGAAGCACACAATATGCCTTACACAGTACATCCAGGAGAGACGAAGATGTATAGGGGATTAAGAGAATTTTTTTGGTGGAGAGGCATGAAGCGAACGATCGCTCAATTCGTAAAGAGGTGTTTGACTTGTCAGCAAGTCAAAGTAGATCACCAACAGCCGTCAGGATTACTGAATCCCATGGAGATACCAGAATGGAAGTGGGAGAATATTGTTATGGATTTCGTTACAGGTTTTTTCAAGACGATAAGAAACCATGATGTCACCTGGGTCGTCGTTGACCGACTTACAAAGTCAGCTCATTTCATCCCAGTGCTAATGACTTACTCATTGGACAAACTTGCTCAGTTATATATCGAAGAAGTAGTCAGGTTGCACGAAGTACCTGTTTTGATTGTCTCGGATAGGGATCCTCGTTTTACTTTCAGATTTTGGAAAAGCCTACAACAAGCCTTGGGAACCAAATAAAACTTCAGCACCGCATACCACCCCAGATGGATGGACAATCAGAGAGAACCATTCATACCTTGGATGATATGTTGAGAGCGTGCGCCTTGGATCTCGAAGGTAGTTGGGAAACTCATCTTCCTCTAGTGGAATTGGCCTACAACAATAACTACAAAACAACAATACAGATGGCACCATTTGAAGCACTCTATGGGAGGAGATGCAGATCGCCGATTTGTTGGGATGAAGTTGGAGTTCGGAAAATATTAGACCAGAACTTGTGGAAAAGTTCGTTGGGATTGTCTCGCGAATCAAAGAGTGGATCAAGATGGCACAAGATCGACAAAAGTCGTATGCCGATGCCCGAAGAAAAGATCTACATTTTGAAGTTGGTGAGAGAGTATTTCTCAGAGTTGCACCAATGAAGGGAATAATCCGTTTTGGAAAGAGAGGTAAGCTGAGACCTCGCTACGTAGGACCATTCGACATTTTAGAAAAAGTTGGAGATGTAGCCTATCATTTAGCCTTACCACCACAGTTATCCCAAGTACATAATGTGTTTCATGTATCCATAATTAGAAAATATATAAGTGACTTAGATCACGTCATCAGCTTTAGGGACATAGAATTAAGTCGGGATTTAACTTACGAGGGGGTACCTTTGACTATTTTGAGAAGGAAAATTCACTTCTTGAGAAACCGATAAATTTCCTTAGTTTTGGTCCAATTGAGTAGACGTGGTAGGGAAGAAGCTACGTGGGAAAGAGGGGAGGAAGTCATAGCAAAATACCCGAATTGCCTAGAGAGAACAAGTGAAATTTTGGGGACGAAATTCCTTTAAGAGGGGGAGGATGTAATATCCCAAATCAAACACAACCTTTAAAAGACACAATTTAAATATTTGCCAGCATTTTTATTTTTTCTAATGAGAACCCTTGTATTTTCTTAGAACTTGATTTTTAGGTCGACGGGATGAGCAATCTGAGCCAAAGAACTCCTAGCACTTCAAGAAACATCAAAATGAGATTTGTTTGATAAAATAAAATATACAAATTTGTAATCCCCCCCAAAAAAAAAAATGGCACATTACAACCTTAAATAATAATAATAATAATAGTAATAGTAAATATAAATAAATAAATAATAATAATAAGTAATATATATATAACAATAATAATAACAATAAGAGCACTCAAAATTATTTTCCATTAAAAAGCCCAAATTCTTTGGGCCTATGTATATTTTATATATTACAAAAACTAGATGAAGCCCAAGACATTTTCTGCAGAAGATAATAAAAAAAAGGAAAAAAAAAAAAAGAGAAAAGAAACAACGGTGAAAGAGGTCTATGGTTTCAGCGCAGGAGTAGGCATCATTCCGTTTCTCCTCGAAATCCTAATTCCACCGCCTCTATGTCTGCTTATCTTGAAGTGAGTCTTTCTTTTTCCAATCGATAAGAAACCCTACAGATAAATCCTATATATATATGTATGTGAAACGACAGTTTCTTTCATACTCCATAACTCTCCCTCTTTCTCCCAGGAACCATGAAGTATGAACGTGTTCCCCTGGGGTGATCAACTCTCATATAACAGCTTCCGCACATCAAAGCATGTGTAACTTTACCTAAATAATAGCCTGTTACGACAAATTAATAGACTACAAAATGGTTTATATCCTTGCTCGAAATATATTATAATTTCTTGATACAAAATCTGAGAACTTGGTTTTAATACTATGTATGTTAATTGAAATTCTTGGAGAAAACTAAAACTACTTTGAAAAAAAAAAAATTGTCATGGTGTATTCAAGTTTGCCTCTTTCCTGATAACACTGTTTCTAGACAAACTTTTTCATGGTTCTGCTAAACTTCTTGCCTTATAAAATTTATGAGTCAGTCTTAGACTAATGAAGAATAGGCATGTCAAAATTGGTGTTAATCGGACTTACCATTTGAGAGAAATAAATTATGAAAGATCATGAAAAAAATCTGTTTTATTACTGTCCCAGTTTCGAAAACTAAAAAATGTTATTTCTCGGTAACATTTTTCGTGAAATAAAATTATATCTTTGTTCTATGTGTATTTATGTACTACCAGGTAAAATTCCATAATTTTCTAAAACTACTAAGTCTTTAATAAATTATCGAAGATAACTGCCCTGTTTATATAAGTTGTAGAAAAACTAATATTTGTAGATGATATTTTGAAAATCCAATGATGGATTCGTATCCTAAGCTAGATATAATATAGTTCAGGAAATTTTTGTAACAAAATACGAAACGTAAGTATATATTTAATATTTTACAAAGTGGCAAGCAATAGAGGACTTCTATCGAACAGTTGCTAGTCCGCTTGGAAATTTGCTGTGATTCTGTGGTACTATGTGTTGTGTACTAAAATATCGGATTTAAGGATTTGGATGTGGCTTGTAATCTTAGTAACACAAAAAATAATGAAGTGATGAGAATTGTATTAATTGCTTGTGATTGTTTGAGAGAGTAAGTGTTCTTCTTAAATGTAAGGAAGTAAATTGCAAGAAGTTCGGTATGGTATTTTTTTCCTCGTTATTTAGGTTATAAATGAGCTCTATTTATAAGGTGAGGGAGAGTGGAGCTCACTCTCTCGATTTACAAGTACAAGGAGCTGAAAGTTGGCCTGCAAAATATTAAATGCGAAAGACATGATTTGATCTACATGATATAGACATGTTTTCAATGTGCTAATATGATTAATTATCAAGATTCAATAGCCCTTAAAGTGTGTAAGTGTTTTAGTTAGATTTCTAAGATTTAATGGACGAATTCTGACAAAATTAGGAAGAATAACCTTCCAAACTGTCTTTTTATGCTCTCACAATAATCTATCCTTGTCCTCAATATAGTTATATGATGAACTGGTAGTTTTAAGTGTAGGATTCACAGTTTAAGTAGGTTGACATTATTCTTCAATTTAAGGGACTGAAATTTGACACTAGCATCTCGCCACTCGTCTTAGGAAAATAAAATATCTTAAACTGATTTTTCTATCGAAGAACTACTTCTTCCAGATTTCGAACATGTGAGATTATTATTATGGTTATTTTAGGTATCATGTTTCAAGCTTTAAAATGTTTTAATTGAAACTACCAAGCAGTGGACTGAAATGGCTGCATAAAGGACTGTTCTTGAAAAGACTCCTACATTAAATACTTCTCCATACTTGCAATTAGTTCTTAAGTTCTAAATATTTGTTTTAAACTCTTAACAAAGGTCTATGAGGTCAAAGGACCCAAAAGGGGCACTTGTTATGTTAGAAAGTGATAGGACATTCTATGGATAAGATACTTTTACCAAACGAGTTTAACGCCCAGTTAAACTCATCGATTATTTTCTAAAATAGAAGTTGGATTTTTAAAACACATTAGTGAAAGACAACTAAAAGAAACCCTATCGGGCAAAGGAAAAAAAGAAGTAATATGGCTCTGTGTAACAACTTGTGTAAACAAATAATTTATTAAGGATAAATGATAACTAAAGGTGAAGAAAACTGTGCTAGGTGAAGTGCGGCGTAACTCAGATCTCGGACGCCACCTGTTGTTCTAAAGCTTTCAAATCATTCAAGAAGTTTATAACTTTATCTTAAAAGTTAACGAGGTGGGTGACACTATCTGTATAACCGATAATGTTATACAGACTGTGTTAGTATTAGTATCTTAGGGACAATCTATTATAAGGACATAATACTCGATAATATTCAATTTGATTTAATATTATTATTCATTTAATATTAATGTATGGCAATACACTTATTCGAATATTATGTTTGATTGTTTTCATTTACTCTTATATGTGTTCCCATGAGTCATTGTTGTCATTGAGATTGTGAGAACTCAGATGACTCAAGCATGATTCTCAAATAGCCCCGATCAAGGATCATCAAGAATGTGATATTGATGATACAATTGAGATTGGTGTGCGATCTGCATCATACTCTTAGAGAGTGTAGTAAGATTTCACTTACTACGAGATACTAAGTATCTCATGATGGATGCACAGATACCTTAGAGGATATTGGTATACACATCCGAAAAACCGTTTGATGTAATTCCACAATATGTGTCTACGGGTGTCTCAGTTAGTGGGAGCGATGCGATACTCCTTTGACTTGAGGTTAATACGCACGACATGTGTGGAGTGATAAACTTTGACCATGACCGTTGCTTGCACCCTTCCATGGGTAGATATGGCATTGATTGAGTTCATCACGAAATGCATGTGCGTGGTAGTTTTGAGTTAAGAATATGATTCATTCCTCAATATGGATTTAGAGAGAATACTCATCTTCTCGTTATAATTGGATCTAAATCATCGGCCGATGCACATCAACTTGGACTTTGTGGCCAAGTGTGACATAAGTTATCAATTAGTGATTGGAGATAAAATGATTAAGTTATTTGAATAGACACTTGATCATGTTCAAGATTTAATCGAGTATTCACGAATGAAAGGAAGTTATCGTAATAGCTCATGTTTCAGTTACAGGTAGTTGCACATTTCCTCGCAACATACCTCATATATTGAGAATGTTTGATTTATTATCTAGGGTTCAATTAAGACCGTTAGTTTTGTTGGGGAATTAATTGCACGGATCTATTCGGGATGAAAATTAAAATACAAATTTAATTCTAACAATTATTACTAGCATTAATTAATCATATATTAATTCAAATAATAATTCAACAACAAATCATGCATATAAACAGTTCACATAAATCCTACGCATGCGGAATTACTACGGGTTTACGTGAACTAACCTCTTGGAGTGGCAATGGTCTCGTCGATAAAAACACACCAAAAAGCCTTCCCAAGTATTCCCTAGTCCTTGCTCGTCAATCCGGTGGAAGGAAGCTCGCGAACAATTAACAAAAGGGAAAATAAAATTTGTTGCACCACCTTTGTGGATTTACTAATTTTTCCAGCACATGGAATTGTACTTGGGGATGAAGAAATCATCCCCTATATATAGAGATGTGGTGGCCGATTTTTCCACATGGAATAGGGAGGAAAAAATCTTTTCTTGATCTCCAAGAAATCTTGAATATATCTCCTATATTCTTTTCTCCATAATTAAAATATTCCATAAAAATCCCACCTTCTCTTGTTATGGTTATTTTCGAAAAAAATAAGGATAAAGATTCCAAGATTTGGATCTTCTTGAATTTATGAGATATACCTGTATTGCAAGAATACATATCTTCAATAATATCTTTCCAAGAAAATCAAGAAAATCTTTCTTTCCCTTATTCTTTCCAAATTTTTGAAAATTATCATATGAATAACCAAGTGGGAGATTTCTTGAATTTAATGAGATAATCTTGTATTTCAAGAATACATATCTTCATTCCATAACAAAATTCGAAGAAAATCTTTCTCCCCTTTTATTCATATTTTTCGAAAAAATGAGGAAAAATAGCAACAAAATTTATTTTATTTTTAAACATCTTTTTCAGTTATTAGACTTTATGTTGGGCTACTTGAGGGGCCTTTAGGAGAATTAAGATTAGACCTTCCAATGGATCTTGAATTATCAATATTGAGCCACAACATTATTCAAGCCCATAAATATTAATTAATCCCACTACATAATTAATATTGCACTATCCATCTTAACCCATATTACAATAAATATGGCTCCCGGTTATTATTTCCCGTGTTTATGATTATCTAGCCCATTAATTAATTCAAGCTACTGAAATAGCTTTCCATTAATTAATATCTTTTATCCTTGGTAAAGGAACGGTTCAACATTATTATCCATACCGGAAACTAGTTCCACTTGCAAGATTTGGTATGATAAAACTTATGAACCTCCCAAGGGGGCAAATCGAACAAGCGTACTTGCACACGATTGTCCGTATTAAATCTTAGCAATCGCATGTGACCAATAATATTGCCCAAGATATAAAGTATTGAATCTCGTTGATTCTCTACCCGTAATAAGTCAAAGCAATAATTACTAACCACACGCGATCCTATTTAAGGGATTTAAGATTAAGAAATAACGAACCATTGAGGTCTAATTCTTCCTAGTTGGATTCTCAAGAATTTGTCCTCCTCAGAGGTCCTCTTGATTGCACTAGACATGCACTAGTGTAATCTCTTGGTCAAGACAAGCCAATCTCGAAGTCTTACACTTCAACCTTTCACGATGGATTGTTCATTTCCATCTAGGTCGTAAATGGTGTACTTTTTGGTTACAAGGAATCATTAATTTAATCTTACGTGATCCGGTATCACTAAATTAACTACAATGTAACACGTACTATTTATTGAACAATTATGCGGTAAATATATGTAACATTCGATGATTTTTAAAGCATCGGTGATAAACAATTTATTTGATAAATAAGTCCGAAATTAGGTTTGATTATACAAAGTAAAAACATACTTTCAATTATAATCCCAACAATCTCCCCACTTATACTCAAAGTGCGCTTTTAAGTATACTACAAACATGTCTCGTGTAGTTTCTGTCGTGACATGAAATGTCACCTACACGAACCTAATAATGTCTCCCACTTATACTCAATGCAGTTAGCGGCGGTCTTGACACCCATTCCTTCCACATGTCTCTCGAATGTATTACGAGGCGGACCCTTTGTGAATGGATCGACTAGGTTGTCTTGGCGTGATCTTTGCTACCTCTATATCTCCTCTCTTAACGATTTATCGTATAAGATGGTATTTCCTTTCAATGTGTTTTTGGCCTTGTGGGCTCTTGGTTCCCTTGAATTTGCAAGCTGCTCGGCATTGTCACAATAAGCGATGATTGTCTTTGGGCAAATTCGGAACTACATCCAAGTCCACTAGGAAGTTCTTGAGCCAAACCGCTTTTCATTTGCCACCATGACAACTACATATTCGGCTTCCATGGTAGAATCTGCGATGCATTTACGCTTAACGCTTCTCCATGTCATGGCTCCTTCCCCATGCAAAACACACTACTGGGAGGGTAGATTTTCTAGAATCTAAGTCGATTGGAAATCCGAGTCCGTGTAGCCCGATGGGGATTAGGACTATCTCGATGATAAACCAACATTCTATCTCGAGTTCTTTTCGGATACTTGAATGTTTTTAAGCGCCAATCAATGTTCTTTCCCGAGTTACTTTGATATCTTGCCACCATGCCAACGACAAAGCAGATATCCGGTCTCGTGCACAACATTTCATACATAAGGCTTAAACCGGTGAAGCATAAGGAATGCCTTTCATGTCATCTATCTCCTTTTTTTTTGTGTCTTAGGGCACATTTCCTTGATAGATGGATCCCATGCCCCGAAAGGCGAAGCCTTTCTTGGAATCACCGCATCTTTGAATCGTTTCAAGACAGTGTCTATGTATGAAGCTTGCGATAAGCCTATCATCTTTTTCTTCGGTTCTGAAGGATCTTGGATCCAAGGGATTTCCCCGGCTTCCCCTAAGTCCTTCATATCAAACTATTTTGAAAGCCATGCCCTTACGTCTGATAACACCTTTACATCGTTCCCGATGATCGAATGTATCTACGATAGTACTAAGAATACCAATGCGTTCCGACACGCTTTTTGTACACACAACTCTCGAACTCGTTTTGATCAAACCCATAAGACTTTATAACATGATCAAAACATTGGTTCCAAGCTCTGGATGCTTGTTTGAGTCCGTAAATGGACTTCATGAGCTTACAAACTAGGTGTTCTTGGCCCTTTTCAATGAAGCCTTGGGGTTGTTGCATATAGATTTCTTCATCAAGACTTCCGTTAAGGAAAGCTGTCTTGACATCCATTTGCCAGATTTCAAAATCGAGATGCGCAGCAATCGACAAGAGAATTCGGATGGACTTGAGCATTGCTACAGGCGAAAAAGTTTCCTCATAATCGATCCCTTCTTTCTGAGTATAACCTTTCCCCACAAGCCTTGCCTTGAAGGTTTCCACCTTCCCGTCCGGTCCTCTTTTTCTCTTGTATACCCACTTGCAACCAATGGGTTTGACCCCATTAAGTGGTTCGACTAGCTCCCACACTCTGTTATGATCCATAGAACCCATTTCGGCTTTCATTGCCTTTTGCCAAGAAACCACATCCTTGTCTTGGATTACCTTATCATATGTCCATGGGTCTGATTTGTCTTGTCCGGGAATCAAGTCCGAGGACTCTCCTATCCCCATGAATCTCTCGGGCTGTCTTACAACCCTCCCACTACGACGAGGTTCCGGTTGTGAAAGTGTGTCGTTTGGTATGTCATCTTGTACAGTTGGCAATGAGGTTAGCCCCCTTAGCTCATTTAAGGTAATCTCATACGGGTCTTCTTTTTCGTTCATATAGTCTTCTTCCAAAAATCTAAAGTGGGTGCTTATAACCACATTTTGATCTTGGGACCATAGAACATACACCCTTTTTGTTCCTCGGGGTATCCTATAAACAACCTTAATTCTCGATCGAGGATCCAATTTCGGCTTCCCTTGTCCAACACGTAGGCGGACACCCCCAAATTCTCATGTATCTCAAAACCGGGCTTCATGGGTCCACAATTCTTTGGGAGTTTTGGGAACCGATTTGGATGGCACCAAGTTCAGAATGTAAGCCGCTATTTCCAAGGCATGACCCCAGAACGACTTGGGAAGATCCGCATAACTCATCATTGATCTAACCATTTCCAAAAGACTTCTGTTTCTTCGCTCCGCAACCCTGTTTTGTTGAGGGGTTCCGGTCTTGACTAAATGGGATACAATCCCTTCATCGACAAGTAGTTCAAAACTCATCATTTGAGGTACTCACCTCCACGATCGGATCGTAGAGACTTGATACGTTTTTCCCTATGATTCTCTGCTTGAGCCTTAAATTCTTTGACTCAAAGGTCTCAGATTTATGCTTCATAAGGAAAATATAACCGTACCTTGAGTAGTCATCAATAAAAGTGACAAAATACTCATAACCTCCTCTTGCTTTGGTTGACATTGGACCACATACGTCTGTGTGAACGATTTCTAACACTTCTTTGGCTCTATTCCCCTTGGCTCCGAATGCCCTCTTGGTCATTTTACCCTCCAAACATGATTCGCAGGTTGGAATTGGTTCAACTTGGAGAGACTCTAGTGAACCGTCTTCTACCAACCTTTGGATCCTCTTTGGATTAATATGTCCCAATCTTAGATGCCATAGAAGTGTTTCGTTCACGTCTGATGAACGTCTTCTTTTATCGGAAACAATTGATGTGTTATAGGATGCATTTCGTGAGTGGTGTGCACAGTTAATTGTATAGAGATTATTCGACAACGTTCCATGACAGATAAATTTATCATAAAGAGAAATGGTAACAACTTTATCAAAAGTAACCGAATATCCATCAAGGTAAAGTTTAGAAACCGAAATTAAATTCTTTCTAAAATTCTGAATGTAAAGAACATCTCTTAAAATTAAAACTCTGTCTTCAAAGGACAGGTGCACTTCTCCCACTGCTTTAGCTGCCACTCTCGTAGCATCGCCCAGTGTGATGAGGATCTCACTCCCACTAAGTTGCCGGGTCCGCTTGAACCCCTGTAAAGTGAAACAAACATGATCAGTGGATCCCTTATCCACCACCCATAAATGGGAGGCATACGCATCTAAGCAAGTTTCAACAACTAGTGCATGAGAAATACCTTTCTTTTCATTCCTTTTTGGGTTTGGAACAGGCTGACCTCCAATGTCCTTTTTCACCGCAGTTAAAATATTTTTCTTTTGGTACTTTCTTGACACCCATCCAACTAGCTGTCTTTCTCTTACTTTTCTTAGTGATGAGTTTGCTTTGGATCTGACCACTTTCCTTTTCTTGAGTCTTGCCTTCCATTGGCCTAGACCTTGAGAAAAGACTTTTGGTCACCAATGCTTCGTCTTTCTTTCCCAAATGTTTCTCTATTTTCTCCAAGGCTTCTTGTAGAATGTCCATAGTAAACGTGTGATCACTCATCACAAAACTACAGTAAAACCCATCGTAGTACCTTGGGAGAGTTAGCAAAAAAAATTCGATTTGAGCCTCATCACAATACTTAGTACCGAGATAAGCCAGTTTTTCAAAATGACATTTTATTCTGAGAACATGCTCCCTTACGGGTGTTCCCTCAGCCATCTTTAGCCTTGCCACGTCGTCATTTTTAAACTGATTGATCATGCGGTCTTTTGTTAAAAACATTTCTTCAAGACTTTGCATAATTTCTGCAGCAGACTCAACACCTTCATGAATGTGTCTCAAATCATCAGACAGTGAAGTCAAGATTACACGTTTCATGGGTTCATTGGCCTGCTCCCAAATATTATACAAGTGTCTTTCCGCATCAGTTGATCCATCAGTAGGCATACGGGGCTTGGGTACATCAAGAACCCAATGATGTTCTTGTGCAGGTAGGACAAAACTCATATTTCGTTTCCAAACAACATAGTTGTCACCAGTTAATTGGTGTTCTTTGAGTGTATATAACAGTGGATTAAAAGGTTGCGACATGATGAACTGAAATAAATAATAATATGCATAAGCACAAATATATCACAAGGTTCGATCACATGTTTCATATTAAAATCTCAAAAAAAATATGAACATGCATCAGCCAACATCTCAAAACAATTTAAATAAGCCACGTGGGGTGGGTAATTATTTAAACACATTCAAGAAAGTTACAAACAAGAAACGATTACAAACCTTTGATATCTAGATTAATAGTTGGCTCCCACTTGACCAATATAAAATTTGGCGACTTGGGGAAGTATATGCATATCAATTTTATACCTAAGTAATAACCATGATTAAATCTGAAATTATTATTTTGCTTTGAAGCGAGCCTCGTGGGGAGGGTCATAACGCCACTAGTAATAATCCACAATCATCCATTTGAAATTTATTCATGTGAAAGCTATCTTTTGACCTTCCCGTGGGGGGAATTTCTCCAAAAGAATCCACAAATAAATAAATCATGGAGGTCAAAATTAATTCAATTTTATTATCCATAAAATTGTCAATTAATTGTTTAAGCATACTTAGTAATTTTTGAAAGTGAGATTTTTCAAAACATTTTCTCATGCATCGCAAATTTAAACACAATTTAAATAAGCATAAAATAATGCATAACATCAAAACAAAAAATTAAACATATTGGGCACATATATCCAATTGTCATGGTTAATTTTTGTCATGTCTTGATCTTGAAAAATCGTCTTCATAGCCTTCATCGTTCGTCTCGAAAAGCTCCCACTTGACCGTCTTGAAAAAATGCCTTGTCAAGCCACGTCATCGACCAGCTCGCGGGTCGAGTGCCCGCCTAGCACTCCCGGCCGTGTCGAGTAAGCGTCCGTCGGCCGCCTTAAAGCCTTCGGCTCACGTCGCCCGACAGATCACGCCCGCTTTCGGCAAGCTTGGCGGGTGTCAGCGAACTCCGCATCGTCCAGCCCTTGCGCGCGTATATGAGCTCTCGCGTACCCACCATGCCGTCCGTGCGATGCCGCCTCGCCCGTGTCGCCCCAGCGTGCCTCCATGCGCGCATCAGGCGCGATCGCTGCGCCCCGACTCTCGATCCTCCTGGCGTGCTCGGCAGGTGGCCTCGCCTCACGCCAGCAGCATCTGCCGGCGTCGGCGTCGGCGCGTGCCTCCTTTGGCATGCCGGCGCGGCCAGCGCCCACGTCGATTAGGATCCGTCTTTTAATTTTTTGTCTCGGCCTCCGTTTCGATCCGATTTACAATTTATTTACAAAAATAAATAAACCTGAATCTAGACTAGTCTATTACATTGATCAAATCAAACAAATTCTAATCTACTCGTGGATTTTTCTCACGAGAGCAAAATGAATTCGAGCGAATGAATTAAAAAACACAATTTATATGCATGCAAAAATAAACACCTTAAATTCCATGACAATTGGATCAAAAAAAAAAGATCAAGCAATTCTACTATCGATTTCAAATTTAATGAAAGCGAATTAAATTACAATTTAAAAATCAGAGCTAAAACCGTGGCTCGATACCAATTCTTTGGGGAATTAATTGCGGATCTATTCGGGATGAATATTTAAATACAAATTTAATTCTAACAATTATTACTAGCATGAATTAATCCTATATTAATTCAAATAATAATTCAACAACAAATCATGCATATAAACAGTTCACATAAATCCTACACATGCGGAATTACTACGGATTTACGTGAACTAACCTCTTGGAGTGGCAATGGTCTCGTCGATAAAAACACACCAAAAAGCCTTCCCAAGTATTTCCTAGTCCTTGCTCGTCAATCCGGTGGAAGGAAGCCCGCGAACAATTAACAAAAGGGAAAATAAAAATTTGTTGCACCACCTTTGTGGATTTACTAATTTTTCCAGCACATGGAATTGTACTTGGGGATGAAGAAATCATCCCCTATATATAGAGATGTGGTGGCCGATTTTTTCACATGGAATAGGGAGGAAAAAATCTTTTCTTGATCTCCAAGAAATCTTGAATATATCTCCTATATTCTTTTCTCCATAATTAAAATATTCCATAAAAATCCCACCTTCTCTTGTTATGGTTATTTTCGAAAAAAATAAGGATTAAGATTCCAAGATTTGGATCTTCTTGAATTTATGAGATATACCTGTATTGGAAGAATACATATCTTCCATAATATATTTCCAAGAAAATCAAGAAAATCTTTCTTTCCCTTATTCTTTCCAAATTTTCGAAAATTGTCAAATGAATAACCAAGTGGGAGATTTCTTGAATTTAATGAGATAATCTTGTATTTCAAGAATACATATCTTCATTCCATAACAAAATTCAAAGAAAATTTTTCTCCCCTTTTATTCATATTTTTCAAAAAATGAGGAAAAATAGCAACAAAATTTATTTTATTTTTAAACACCTTTTTTAGTTATTGGACTTTATGTTGGGCTACTTGAGAGGCCTTTAAGAGAATTAAGATTGGACCTTCAAATGGATCTTGAATTATCAATATTGAGCCACAATATTATTCAAGCCCATAAATATTAATTAATCCCACTACATAATTTATATTGCACTATCCATCTTAACCCATATTACAGTCAATATGGCTCCCGGTTATTATTTCTCGTGTTTAAGATTATCTAGCCCATTAATTAATTCAAGCTACTGAAATAGCTTTCCATTAATTAATATCTTTTATCCTTGGTAAAGGAACGGTTCAACATTATTATCCATACCGGAAACTAGTTCCACTTGCAAGATTTGGTTTGATAAAACTTATGAACCTCCCAAGGGGGCAAATCGAACAAGAGTACTTGCACACGATTGTTTGTATTAAATCTTAGCAATCGCATGTGACCAATAATATTGCCCAAGATACAAAGTATTGAATCTCGTTGATTCTCTACTCGTAATAAGTCAAAGCAATAATTACTAACCACACGCGATCCTATTTAAGGGACGAAGATTAAGAAATAACGAACCATTGAGGTCTAATTCTTCCTAGTTCAGTTCTGAAGAATTTGTCCTCCTGTAGGTCCTCTTCAGTGCACTAGACATGCACTAGTGTAATCTCTTGGTCAAGATAAGCCAATCTGAGTCTTACACTTCAACCTTTCAAGATGGATTGTTCATTTCCATCTAGGTCGTGAATGGTGTACTTTTGGTTACAAGGAACTGTTAATTTAATCTTATGTGATCTGGTATCACTAAATTAACTACAATGTAACACGTACTATTTATTGAACAATTATGCAGTAAATATATGTAACATTCGATGATATTTAAAGCATCAATGATAAACAATTTATTTCAGTAAATAAGTCCAAAATTCAGTTTGATTATACAAAGTAAAAGCATACTTTCCAGTATAATCACAAGTTTGACTAATCACTCGATATATGAGGGCATATGGGTCACACAACAAGTAACAGTTGTTTACTAATTATAGTTGGTTGATTAAATATTATATTGGATATTAATATTTAATTTATGGAGAATATAAAAATTATTATAATAAGAATTAATTATTATTACTATTTAATTAAATTTAATTTAATTAAATAGGATTCCCAATAATAATATATGAAATATTATTAAGGGATTTGATATATATGGAATCAAATCCGTAGAGATTTATGTATATGAGAATTAAATCTATGGGATTTAATTTGCAAGATTAGAGATTTTATTTCTTAATCAGGTTAGCTTAAGATTTAAGCTGGGCCTCCCCTATATATATGAGCTCTTGGGAGTTCATAATATAAGACTTCATATTTTCTCCATAAAATTTCTAAGTGATAATTTTCCTAGCAAATTCATCTCAAGAATTCAACGCTGGCAGATCTGTGCGAATTAGTAAACGACTGTTACATGGATACTATAGTTGAGGAATTCGTGTACGAATTGCATTAAGAATTCTGTTTACGTTTACCGTAATTTAATTATGCAATTAGTTGGTCGTTGTTGGTGAACTGTTTATTTCCGTTGCGCATGTATTACGTGTTTACGTGCCTATAAATTCCAACAGTGGTATCAGAGCTTCAGGCTCTTGAATAATTGCATGATTTTTTTATTTATAAAATAAAAGGTCTTTTTTTATAAATTGAATGGCACGGTCCGATTGAATTTGACCGCACCACTATAACATTGCTATTTGTTTGGGGCATGTTTATTAGATAAACACACCTCTCTCTTTTTATTTGTTGGTTCGTCTTCCTTGGTCCTCGCCCAGGGTTTTTTGGGAAAACCCAACGTTGCTCCTCATTCCTGATGTGTGCACCCTGGCTCAGTGGGTGACCCGCAATGGCGCTTGAGTAAGCGGCCTTGAGCCGCAACTCACATCGCTCGCGCAAGCCCACACCGCTTCGACGACAGATTGAATCCGCGGTTGAGCACTCGTCCTCAGTGCAACTCGCGGCGGTGCTCCCTGTCTTGTCTCGACTCTACGGTGGTCACTTATGATTCGTGACAATAAGCCCCGATTTGACTCGATTCGCGGTGGAGCACCACCATCTCGATTCATCTCAGGGCGGCGATGCTTGAAATCTTTCCATTCACAGTAACCCACCTCTATTTCGATGCGATTCAAGGCGGTGCACCACCGAATCGATCGAAAACCCCACTTGTCTGCTTCTGCTCCGACCCGATTCGAAAGGGCCGTGGCTCCACACGCGTCCCTCTGCTTCACTCGCAGCGGCTAGTCGACCTTGCCTTCGATTTTGTCGATAATGTTCCTCGTTTGTTCTGTGTTGTTGTTGTTTGCTGATTAATTGCCTATTAATGTCGATTGGGTTTGGTTTAGAACTGATGAAATTGCTATTGATCAAACCCTAATGGTTGAACAATTTTTCTAATTGTTTGGAATAATTCCGATGAACTGTGATGAGTTATTGGACGTGTGATTGATTTTGGTTGACCCATTGGAAACGGTTTTGGAAATCGAGCGATGATGAGGGGAAGGACTATGACGGAATTGGATTTTGGACATGCCCTTCCGTGAAATTTTAGAAATTTGAATATGAACCCTTAACAAATAAAATTAAAATCTAATTTTGGAAATTAATATGGATTAGTTTAACATGGGATAATGGTTGGACCAAATAATTAATTGGATTAATTATTAAAATTTTAATAATCGTAAAATTGAATTTAAAATTCAATATTTCAAAGGGTTATTAAAATCCCACTTCGTTAAATTGTTTATTTTTAAATTAAATTTGTTAACTTGTAGGTCCTGAACGGGTTTCGTGAGGTGGAAGTCTAGAGGGGAGGGGTGAATAAACTTCCAAAATTTTTGTGATCAGCGTGTAAGGTCAGATAAGTGCTGATAGAGTGCGTGTGAGAATCAATACGATCTGATATCCAACTTACTGATTGTTGTGAAGCAAATCAGTTCGGTGTCTATTAGGTCAACTGATGTGCGGAAGCTGTTTTCAACCCGTGTAGAAAAACCAATTCTTAAATCAAATTCTAAGTTTTCTGAATCAGATCAGATGACAACAGATCAAACTAATCAGATCATCTGCTTGGTGCAGAACTGATCTTTTCTTAGAAAATGCATGTTTGCTTAAATATCTGGTGTGTGTGTGAGAGTGTAAAACCGATAAACAACACAAGATTTATAGTAGTTCGGACAACTGATCCTACGTCTACTCTTCCCTATCAGTTGGGGCACTCACTTAAGCAACTGGACTTAGTTTAATGTGTTAGTCCAACACAGTACAAACAGATGTTTATGAAGTTCTCACTCAACAATCTCAGAAATCAAAAACTAGAAACCCTAGCTTGAAATCTTGCAAAACAAACTTATCCTAACACTTGGTTTAGGGTAAGATTTGTATGGTTTTCAACTGGAAATCTATCCTAGTATTTGAGTAGCCTAAAGCTAAAGGATGATATTTCTTGCTAAGAACCTATGGGATGAGCACTTAGAATATTTGCTTGATCTTGGTGTTCTTGCGGAAAAATGCTTGTAGCTTGAGCTTGTGTATAATTTCCGTAACCTTACTATGAAGGTTTGATCTCATATTTATAGGCACAAAATCGAATTAGCCATTGGAGAGCAGTTCGAATTTTGGTCTATTTAAGGTAGGTGTGTAGGTCTGATTTGACGTGCTCAGAGGCGGCATGGCCAAATACGTGCTTCGTCGTCCTTTATAGTCGTTTGACTCTGAACCGCTTTGTCCTGCAAAATAAGTTATGTACGTACATGTCTCGCTCTCATTCGTTGTCAAGTACACTTATCCGGCGCTTGGTTTACTAACTTAGGTTGACATTCTTCTTGTCTGATTAACTTGTACAACTTGGGTAAACACTTGCGTGTTACCTGATTGAACTGACCTGATCAGTCCAGACTGATCAGTCTACCTGAATTAGTCTTCTGATGTAAGTTGTCTTAGCACAACTTACTGACTCTTCTGGTGTTCTTCTGATATAGGTCTTCTTAAGGTCTTCTAGTCTTGTTGCAGGCTAGTATTCTGATCTTTTACAAGACTTAACCTGTATATATTGAGTTCCCCCTCAATATGTGACCTATCTGTTACATCAGCTGTCTATACATCTCAGCTGGTCATCCTATTCAGAATTCTAAATCATCAGTCAGCTAACAGGCAGGTCTGACTTGTCCTATTACACCTGTTTTGGAACTTCCATCAAAACTATAAATTTCCCAACAAACGTACTCATAGACCGCATTATAATTGTTTGGGTAGGCGGCACCCAATAATTGTCGGACCGTATTAATTATTTGGGTAGACGGCGCCCATATAAGTGTTAGTCCGTATGAAATAATGTTTGGGTAGGCAGCGCCCAATAATTGCTCAAATGTGATGTAGATTAACATGTTGGATCTCGATTAAGCAATTAATACCCCGCCTTTAAAATGTTCCTCACTAAAATATGGTTTTCTCATTAATTTGATAAGATGTCTTCCATCGAATTTAAAAGTAAACCGGAGATTTCGTTCTAATGAGTATTTAAGACCAAAGTCTTTTGCTCGGATCTACATCTAACGGGACTTTTATAGGGACACATCGTATCGTCGCTTGATGGTTGTAAACAACTTAACTTTGTTTCACCAGTTAAAGTAAGAAAATGAAAGTTAGGGGACATCCGATTGAACTGGGTTCAATCAACTAGGAGTTGCAATTTTGCAATTGGTTTAGAGACCTACCAATTTTATTATTGCAGTAATCAGCCAAAGTAGATATTGTAATAATAAAAATGTGGATCCTAGTCCATTACAATTTATATTTGATATAAATTCGTACTCTTCCGATGAGGTCGTTGAGTATGTAAAAATAATGGAGACAAAATAAATGTAAAAGAAAGACCATGTTTATTTTGATTGCTAAATATCGATTATAGGAATTATGTGTTTTATTTTTGTTTTATTTTATTTCTCTTGGTTAGTTGAAATGTATAACTGTTATTTAGATTTGTTTTGGAAACAAACAAATTGGCTAGGCCAAATTTTCTGGACTGGCACCAAAACATATGTTTGGTGCTAAGGCAAGAAAAGATTGAGTACGTGTTGGACACTCCAATCTCGGTTACCCCTGAAGCTGGTTCCCTGAGGCAGCTACGTTTGACGTAGCAGCTCAGAAGAAGCATCAAGAGGATGCTTCCCAGGCTCAGTGTGTGATGTTGCTAGGCATGACTCCCAAATTGCATAAGCAACATGAGAAAATGGGTCCCTTCTAAATGCTCAAGCATCTGAAGGACTCGTTCTGAGATTTATGAAGTGATGAGAGATCAGTTAAGATGCCGGTTAGCTGAAGGAGGGAATGTTTCACCTCATGTGCTTAAGATGATAGGCTTAATCGAGAAACTTGGTCGTTTGGGCAGTGAGCTTAAAACCAAATTTCCATTTATGCTATCCTCCAGTCGCTTTCGGATTTATATTCTAGCTTCATTGTGAACTACAATATGAATAAGACGGATGCGACCATGCCTGAACTTCACAACGTGCTCAGGACTTTTGAGTTCACTATCACTAAGATGATGTTCAAAAGAAAGAGCGGGTAGACAAGGATGTGTGCCTCTACTGTAAGCAGAAGAGGGCACTGGAAGAAGGACTATAAGGTTCTGGCACTAGAACATGTATGTTTGTTATTAAGATAAACATGTCCATAAATAGTGATAACTGCTGAGTATTCGATACCGGATGTGGCTCACACATTTGTACGAATGTGAAGGGGCTAATGTGTCTTAGGGCAGTTAGGCCAGGTGAAGTCGTCTTACACATGGAAATGGATCAAGAGTTGCTACTGAATGTGTGAGGACTTATGTGTTAGACTTACCCTTTGGTTTTAGATGAGAACTTAATGATTGTCATTTCATTCTTTCTATTACTCGCAACATTATTTCCATTCCGATATTAGACACTGAGGGTTTTCCCTTCCATTTTGCAAACAATAATTGTTATTTTTTGCTTAATGGTGATGTTAATGGAGATGCTCCTTTATCGAATGGTTTATATTTGTTGCATTGTGGATATGATGTTCATAATATATAAAATAAAATACTCAAACTTAGTAATCATGAAAATCCGACTTACTTGTGGCATTGTAGACTTGGTAATGCAAACGAGAAGAATTATGTGAATCTTGTCTCAAGGGCAAAATGATCAACAAACTATTTTTTGAGAAAGGGGTTCGTGCCAAAAACGTTCTAGAGTTGATCCACAGTGATGTATGAGGACAATTGCCCACCTAGCTAAGGGTCACTTCGGCTACTTCATCACTTTTACTGATGATTTCTCGAGATATGGATACGTGTATCTTATGAAACACAAATCCGAATCTTTTGAGAAATTCAAAAAGTACAAAGCTGAAGTAGAGAAGCAACTTGGTAAGAGTATTAAGACTCTTCGATCGGATCGAGGAGGGGAATACCTTATCGATGAATTCACTGATTATCTGAAGTTTTATGGAATCCAATACAATGGACTCCTCCCAGAAACCGAACCCTGTTAGACATGGTAAGGACCATGATGAGTTTTTCCTCTCTTCCGACATTCTTATGGGGACACGCGTTACAAACCTCAATTTACATTCTTAATATGATTCCATCAAAATCGGTTGAGCATACACCATATGAACTATGGTGTGCCAAGAAGATAACTTTTACACATATCAAAACGTGGGGTTGCCCCGCGATTGTGAAAAAGATGCTTACCGATAAATTGAAATCCAAAGGTGAAAAGGGTTACCTTGTGGGATATCCTTAGAAAACTAGAGGATATTACTTCTATCTACCTGAGAAACAAATATTGATTGTTTCTAGGCATGCCAGGTTCCTCGAAGAAGATTATGTCTTTAAGGAACAAGGTCGTAAGATGATAGAACTTGAAGAAATTCAAGAACCACAGCTTAACCTAGAGACTGATGATTTGTCAAAGAAACGTGACAAAGAATCAGTGGGAGCATTCAACGACTTTCATGGTGGGAGTCTTTCACTAGGTGATCGTCTTTTAGCCAGTGGGAGCGTAATTGGAGTTGGCTTGCCGGTGCAAGAACCTCCAAGTGGGCTGAATGAGAACAACATTGTTCAAACTCCCACCCAAGAGGCATCTGAAAGTGTCGCTCTTGAGGACTCTTCGGATATTGATGAATTGATGCACCACAAAATTTTCACGATCAGAATGTAAAGCCCACACAACCACAACTCCGTAAGTCAATTAGGAATCGTAATCCGCCCATTAGATACGATTACCTCTTGGAGGAACTCGATAATATGGACATACCAGATAAAGACAATCCTAATACTTACTCTGAAGCAATATTAGATATTGATTCAGGTTAGTGGTATGAAGCCATGAAATCTGAGATGGACTCGATGTACACCAATCAAATCTGGGGCTTGGTTGAGTTTCCTAAAGGGGTTAGACCCATAGGTTGCAAATGGTCTTCAAGCGTACGACTGATGCAAATGGCAAAGTACAAACCTACAAAGCTAGGTTGGTGGCGAAGGGTTATAGTCAACGCGAAGGCATTGACTATGACGAGACCTTCTAACCAGTTGTAAAGATCAAGTCCATTCGAATTTTACTTGTGATAGCAACACACTATGATTATGAGATTTGGCCGATGGATGTCAAAATAGTTTTCTTCAATGGAAACATTGATGAGGAAGTGTTTATGACTCAACCGGAAGGGCTCATATCTAAGCCAAATTATAATCTAGTATGCAAGCTAAAGACATCCATTTATGGATCGAAGCAAGCTTCTAGGAGTTGAAAAATCCGATTTGATGAAGCTATCAAGTCTTTTAACTTCATCAAAAAATCGAAAGATCCTTGCGTTTATCATAAACACAGCGGGAAGAATATTGTTTTCATAAACTTGTATGTCGATGACATACTAATTTTGGGAAACAATATCCCATTAATGCAATTCGTTAAAGATTGGTTGTCAAAGACCTTCATGATGAAGGATCTTAGTGAAGCTTGCTACATCGTAGGGATCAAGATCCACATGGGATAGATCCCAGAGGATGTTGAGGCTGTCACACTCCACCTATATAGACGAGATGTTGAAGTGTTTTGCGATGGAGAAATCTAAGAGAGGGTCTCTTCGGGAAAATCATGAGATAAAGCTATCAAAGAAGAATTGTCCATTTAGTGAATCTGATATCAAGCACATGAAGGATGTCCTATATGCATCTGCAATTGGGTCAATCATGTACGACATGACTTGCACTAGGCCAAACGTGGCCTACATTGTCAGCATCATTGGTAGATACCAACAAAATCTGAGTGAGTCTCACTAGATTGCTGTAGAGACCTTTCTGAAGTATCTTAGACGAGCTAAGAATGTTTCCTTGTCTATGACGGGCAGTCAGAACTAGTAGTGACTGGTTACGTTGACGCAAGTTTCCAATCCAACTGTAATGATTACAAATAACAGTCAGGTTATATTTCCACTCTCAATGATGGGGCGGTCGGTTGGAATAGTTCCAAGCAAGAGACGACCACAGATTCAACAACCGAAGTTGAGTACATTGTTGTATCAGAAACCTCAAGAAGGTTGTCTGAATTTTATATTTCTTAAGAGAACTAGGGGTAGTTCCGAGCGCCAGTTGTCTAAAAAAGTTGTATTGAGACAACGCTGGTGCGATTGCACAAGCAAAGGAATCGAGATCAACAAAATAGAAGCAAGCATGCACCCAGACTTATCACTTGATCCGAGAGATCATAACGATAGGAGAGATAGGATTAAAACGTATTCCCACATATTTAATTTGGCAGATCATTTCACCAAAACATTGAGTGTTCATGTAAACACTAGACATTCAATGGTCTAGGGGTTAGACATGTAGGTGATTGACTTTAGTCCAAGTGGGAGATTGTTAGTGTTAGTGTCCTAGAGACAATCTATTATAAGGACATAATACTCGATAATATTCAGTTTAATTTAATATTAATGTATGGCAATACACTTATTCGAATATTATGTTTGATTGTTTGCATTTATTCTTATATGTGTTCCCATGAGTCATTGCTGTTATTGAGACTGTGAGAACTCAGATGACTCAAATATGATTCTCAAATAGCCCCGATCAAGGATCATCAAGAATGAGATATTGATGATGCAATTGAGATTGGTGTGCGATCTGCATCATACTCTTAGATAGTGTAGTAAGATCTCACTTACTACGAGATAGCAGGTATCTCATGATGGATGCACAGATACCTTAGAGGGTATTGGTTATACCCATCCGAGAAACCGTTTGATGAAATTCCATAATATGTGTCTATGGGTGTCTTGGTTAGTGGTAGTGACTCGATACTCCTTTGACTTGAGGTCAATACGCACGATATGTGTGGAGTGATGAACTTTGACCATGAACGACGCTTGCACCCTTCCATGGGTAGATATGGATTGGATTGGGTTCAACACGAAATGCATGTGCGTGGTAGTTGAGCCAAGAATATGATTCATTCCTAAATGTTGATTTAGAGAGAATACTCATCTTCTCGTCATAATTAGATCTAAGTCATTAGCCGATGCACGTCAACTTGGACTTTGTGGCCAAGTGTGACATAAGTGATTATTTAGTGATTGGAGATAAAATGATTAAGTTATTTGAATGGACACTTCATCATGTTCAAGATTTAATCGAGTATTCGCGCATGAAAGGAAGTTATCGTAATAGTCCATATTTAAGTTATAGGTAGTTGCACATTTCCTTGCAACGTACCTCATATATTAAGAATGTCTGATTTATTTTTTAGGGTTCAATTAAGACCGTTAGTTTGACTAATCGCTCGATATATGAAGGCCTATGGGTCACACAACAAGTAACGGTTGTTTACTAATTATAGTTGGTTGATTAAATATTATAGTGGATATTAATATTTAAATTATGGAGATTATAATAATATTAATTATATTTAGAATTAATTATTATTACTATTTAATTAAATTAGATTTAATTAAATAGAATTCCCAATAATAATATATGGAATATTATTATGGGAATTTATATATATGGAATCAAATTCGTAGAGATTTGATATACATGGAAATCAAATCCGTAGAGATTTATGTATATGGGAATTAAATCTATGGGATTTAGTTTGCAAGATTAGAGATTTTATTTCCTGTTGGGATATTTATAGTGTTGATGGAAGTTCCAAAATAATTGTAATAGGACCAGTCGAACCTGTTAGTCGACTGATTGGTTGATAGGAAACTAGTTGAACATGTTAGACAACTGATGGAATAGATTAGGTCACATATTGAGGGGGAACTCAATATGTATAAAGACCTAGTCTATTAGAAAATCACTAGAGTCGATAGGTTGAAGCTAAGACAACCATATCAGAAGACTCAAGTTAATCTAATAAGTAGGTTATTGATCAGATCAAGCACAGTCAGAAGCATGATAAGCGTATCTACTTATCCAAAACATACGAAGAGATTCAGACCAGAAGAATGTCAAACATAGTTGGCTTTACAAGGCGCCGAATAAGTGTACTTGTCAGCCACTAAGATCTCGACACGTATGTACGGAATCTGATGACGCATGATATGGCGTATCAGGGTAACGACTAGAAAGTACAAAATTGCACGAAGACGACATGGCCTTCCTGAGCACGTCTACTCAGACCTGTAAGCTCCCTAAAATAGCCTGAGATTCAAATTGCTCTACAACGGCTCTTTGACTTCATGGTCTATAAATATGGGATCTAACCTTCAGAGTAAGTTTACGGAAATAATACCCAAGCTCACAACATGTTATTTTCCGCACAAAGAACACCAAGAACTCAAGCATATTCAAAGTGTTCATCCCATAAGTTCTTAGCAAGAATTTTTATCCTTTAGTATTAGGCTACTCAGAAACTAGGATAGAATTCCAGTTGGAACAATACAAATCTTATCCATACTATGTGTTAGGTTAAGTTTGTTTAGAAAGATCTCAAGTTAGGGTTTCTATTCTTGATTTCTGGGATTGGTTGAGTGAGAACTCTTGAAACATCTATTGTATTGTGTTGGACTAACACATTAATCAAAGTCCAGTTGGTTAGTTGGTGCCCCTGTTGATAGGGAAGAGTGAACGTATGACAAGTTGTCCAAACCACTATAAATCTTGTGTGTTTACAACTTTACATATTCTGCACACTACTATTTTATTTAAGTTGTCATGCATATTCTAAGAAAGGATCAGTTATGCACCAAGCACCTGATCTCATCAGTTCGATACTTAATCAGTCGATCTCTTTTACTCAAAATTAGAATTCGATTTACTAAATTGGTTTTTTCACAAGGGTAAAACATAACTTCCACACAATCAATTAAAATGATAGACACCAAACTGATCTGCTCACAAGCAATCAGTAGGTTGGATATCAGCCCATACTGATCACCAGCACTCTG
Organism: Stenogyne calaminthoides; assembly: GCA_037126765.1. Lineage (NCBI taxonomy): Eukaryota > Viridiplantae > Streptophyta > Magnoliopsida > Lamiales > Lamiaceae > Stenogyne > Stenogyne calaminthoides. The sequence goes on along the minus strand of JBBCBC010000023.1, from coordinate 16,757,846 downwards.
ATCAGTAAACTTGCAAATCACATCTGATCTCACGAAAAGTTTTAGAAGTCTATTCAACCCTCACCTCTAGACTCCTGGCTCACTAAAACCCGTTCGGGACCTACATTTCCTAATCAGTTTAGCTTATGATTTAAGCTGGTCCTCCCCTATATATATGAGCTCTTGGTATTTTCTCCATAAATTCTCTAAGTTAGAATTTTCCTAGCAAATTCATCTCGGGGATTCAACGCTGGCAGATCTGTGCGAATTAGTAAATGTCTGTTACGTGGATACCATAGTTGAGGAATCTGTGTACGAATTGCTGTAAGAATTCTATTTATGTTTACCGTAATTTAATTATGCAATTAGTTGTTCGTTGTTGGTGAACAGTTTCTTTCCGCTACGCATGTATTACGTATTTACGTGCCTCCAAATTCCAACAGACTATTGGTGTATTATGAATGTTAAATTATTCAACTTTGAAATGAATTGTGAAAGGAAATGAGTACCCAGGATTATGAATGAATGAAATGAGTACCCAGGAAAAGAAATGGAAAGAATGTACCCAGGAAAATGAATGAGTAAATAACTTTAGTGTACTCCCAATCTGTATAACAACGTACATGTCATCCACTGAGATTTCTTATCTCATCCCACCACTTTTACTATTTTTCAGGTGTTGAACCTGAGGCTCGGGAGCTGCAGTGAACACATAATTTCCCTATTATTACGCTATATATATACTATGATAATTAAATAAGACGCATCAAACTTTTGAATGCTAAGTTATGGTTGCCGGATAATACAACTCATTAAAATTATCCGATGAAACATTTTACATGACGTACCTTTGTATTGTTTCTACTTTTGAGTAAACTTATGTTGCATTTTGAATTAAAGCTCTTGCATGTCATAAATTATTATCATTGAAATGTTTTTCCGCTGCAAATAATGATTCTATTTATACTTGTCGTGTTTTCCTTTAAAAAAAAATTGGCTCGGATTTTAGGTCACTAAGTGACGCATCAAGTTTGGAGTGTAAAAATCATCAGGTCCGACATTCTAAATTGTATCCGCGTGTGTCCAGCGGTGTCCGCATCGCGCGCGTGCCTCTCTTGACATGTTTCGCTCGATGCACACCGCCCACGCCCGATTTTGGATCTCGTCTTCAATTCCACATCTCCGTCTTTGATCCAGTTAAAAATTTATTTAACGGAAAAATAAATAAACCTATGATCTAGACTAGTATATTACATTGAACAAATCAAACAGCCTAATCTACCCGTGGATTTTCTCACGGGAAAAAACGAATTAGAACGAATCGAATTAAAAACCATACATTCATACGCATGAAATAAATTAAAAACATTAAATAGCCATGACAATTGGATACTTGCAAAAAAGATCTAGCAATTCTACTATCCAATTTCAAATTTAATGAAAAACTATTTAAATTACAGAGCCCGAAATTGAGGCTCTGATACCAGTTGTTGGGGAACATTTAGCCCGGATCTATTCGAGGTGTAATTTAAATACAAATTTAAATTAAACAATTTAATACTAGCATGAATTAACCTATTAATTCAAATAGCAAATACCAACAACATACATGCGTACAAATTAATTCACGTAAAATCCTACACATGCGGAATCTAGGAATTTACACGAATATTACCTCTTGAAGAGACAACCGTTGAGACGATGGAACGGATCAACCCAAGTGCCTTCTCAAGTATTACCTTAGCCCTTGCTCGTTATCCGGCGGAAGATACTCACAAATAATTATAATAAAAGAATAAAGAAAAAATACATTGCACCACCTTTGTGGGTTTCTAATTTTTCCAAGACTGAAATTGTGTTGGGGATGAAAAATTCATCCCCTATTTATAACTAAGGGGTTGGACAAAAATTTAGGGCTTTTTGGGGCATGGGAAATTTCCTTGTATCTTCTCCAAGATATAATCTTGAATATATCTCATATATTCTATTTTCCATAAATAACTTCCCACAAAAATCTTCCCTTTATTATCTTGCACCCTTTTTCAAAAAATACCTCAAGATTCGTGAATTTATAAGATAATCTTATATTCCAAGAGTACCTATCTTCCATAAAAAAAATTCAAGAAGATCTTTTTCTCTCTTTCCTCATATTTTTGAAAATTAAGGAAAAAATTAGCAACATTATTTTTTCTTTTATTTTAATCACCTTTTCATTAATGGGTTGATGTTGGACTACTTGAGGGGCCTTTAGGAGAATTAAAATTGGACCTTCCAATGGGCTCTGAATTACAATATTGAGCACAATATTATTCAGCCCATTAATAATAATTTATTCCAGTATAAAATTAATATTGGACTATCCATCTTAATCCACATTACGATAATATGGCTCCCGGTTATTATTTTCCATGTTTAAGATTATTTTGTCCATTAATTAATTAAGCCACTGAAAAGCTTTATATTAATTAATATCTTATTCCTTGGAGTAAAGACAACTCAATATTATTATCCAAACCGAAACTTAATCCACATGCATAATTTGATATGATAAAACTTCTGAGCCCACCAAGGGGACAAATCAAGCAAGACTTTCCTTGCACACATTTCTCTGTATTAAATCTTAGCAATTGTCATTTAATTAATAATATTGCCCAAAATATAAAGTATAGAATCACTATCTGATTCTAAACCCAATATAGATCAAAGCAATAAATATTAATTATATACAATCTTATTTAAGGGACAGAGACTAAGAAATCAACAACCACTGAGGTCTAATTCTTCATCCCGTAAGTCAGTATAGAAGAATTTATCCTCTCTGTAGGTCCGCTTCAGCGCATCATAATGCACTAGTGTAATCTCTTGGTCAAGACAAGTCAGTTTGAGTCTTACACTTCAATTCTATCTTGGTTGTGAAGATGTACTTATTTACAAGGAACTGTTAATGTGATCTTCTATGACCGAGTTGTTGGAATATACAAGCACGTAAACACGTAATACATGCTGTTGGGAGATGAATTTAATATATATGATTTTGATTAAGATCCCAAAACCCCTGAGTATGACATGTTCAGAATGATCTTGATAGTTGAGTCAGGATTCAGTTTTAGAGTATTTAGGATGTTATCTCCAAAATGTATAACAAGCAGATATAGTTAGGGAGGTTCCAAGACTCGAAGAACTCAAGATGTTTCGAAGAAACTGAAGTTCAAAGATGAAATGAAGGTTTCAAGACTTCGAAGAAGAAAATCGAGATATCAAGACTTCGATGAGATCTTGAGGCGAAGACTTCAAAGATGAAGACTCAAGACATCGGTCGTATAAACTATAAAGACTCAGAAGACTCAAGACTCGAGGAAGACCTCAAGACTCGAGAAGACTCAAGACGCAAGATCAAGATCGAGAATCGAAGATCAAGAATATGAAGGCGCGATAATTCGCGAAGACTCATTAATGTCTTTGAATGCTTTCAAGATGAACCGCAATGTTCCGAGGCACTTTGAATATATATCTATCGAAGGATGCAATCTTGAGAAGATCGCGATTCCTTTGAAAATAGATATTTGCCAAGACATTCAAATGAATAAAAGGAACTAAGTCAGAAGTGTTGTTAAGGTTATATCAAACTCAGAGTTTGTAACCAAAAGAGCCGTTGAAGGTGTCTACCTTTAACTGGAGACAAAAGTCAAAAAGAGGAAGACAACACTGTACCATACTGACACCGAAAGTGACAAGCCGCTGAAAAAGATGTCAGATGTACGAAAGTTCCAGACTGCAAAAAGTGAGACCGGCTACGTGAAAGGCTATTGCCTAAAACGTGCTAGGAGTTTCAAACCCTAAATATAGTAGTTCTCACACACCTTAAGAGGAAACTCACGAAGTTTATCTCTCCAACGGATAGTTTTCAAGAGTGACCTTGGTGTATGCCTATAAATTTGGTGTACCCTCTACTTTGTAAGGTTACGGAAATTTATCATAACTCAAGAGCTCAAACTTATTCTTGCAAAAGTTAAAGCACTTTCGAAAAAACTTAGAATTTCCCAAGTGCTTCTATATTGAAGAGAGCTCACTATACTAAGCCTAAGCTTGATAAGATTTATCCAAAGCTTAGTCGAGATATCCTAACCCTTTGCATTGTGCTTCATTGTAAAGGATATCTCATCCTAGTTGGAAACCAACCGAGAAACCCCAAACCCTTGAGAAGGTAGTTGGAGTGTGTTTGTTGGTGAGAAGAGTTGTAAAGAGTTAGTAAACCACGTGGAGTAGTCGAAAAACTCTAGAGGAGAAGTTAGTAGCCTGCTGTGGGTAGTCCGAAAGCTTGTTTGTGTTTGAGTAAGTAAACTACGGAGGTAGTCGGAAAACTCAAGGTCGGGTTAAGTAAGTAAACTCATTGGAGTAGTTAGAAAAACTCGTAGGGCGAGTTGAGTAAGTAAAACGCGAGGTAGTCGTAAAACTTCGAAGTGATTAGTGAATTTCTCGAAGAGTCGGGAGAGTGGGCGTAGGAGCTTGAGTCTACGAACCACTATAATTCTTTGTGTTCTTTATTGCTTTCCTTATCTCGTGCTTAAGCTTCTTTGCATTGACTTGATTTTGAAAGCATACTTTTCAGCGATATTGGTTGGAATCAATCCAATGAAGTTGCATAAGTGAATCACAACTTAATCACTAATTCATAAAGGAAGGTTTTCAAAGAAAGCTTAAAACGCAGTATAAACTAAAGGGCCAACCATTCAAGACGACCGAGTAGCTAGAACAGATAGTTACCAAACCGAACTCTCTTACGAGGATTCATAAGTTAGTTATCGATCCAAGCAACTTCGGGATCTCGACACTCGGGACTCGGTTGGGATTATCGAGGCTTCAAAAACTCGGGATCTTTGTCTCGATGAGACTTTGACTCAGAGCGATCTTTGTGCTTCTCGGGACCTAATCTTGAGGATTATCCTGGTGACCTCGATGAAGAAAAGTTTTAAAAATCTTTGAACACGTGTATTCCCCCCCCATACACGTGTAAGACTCGTTTGCACCGGGACCAACACATGCGCAACAAAAATTAATAGTTCACCAACAACGAACAATTAATTGCATAAACGAGTACGAATAATCATAACGGTGAATCTTACAGTAATTCAAATATAGTTTCCTCTACTACGGTATCCACGTAATCCCCTGGAGAAATTTGCTAGGAAAATTCCTACTCTAGATTTTTTGGAGAAATTAGGTTTTTTGTGTGTTTAATGAATCCCTAGGATGTCCTATATATAGGGGAAGCCCAACTTAAAGATTAAGCAATCTTTATTAGGAAGATATTTCCTAATCTTGCAAATCATATCTCTTAGATATGATTTCCCTAAATATATTTTCCTACAATAATATTCCATATATTATTTTGGATTCGTATTTAATTAAATCTAATTTAAGTACACAGAAATAATAATTAATTCCTAATTAATATATTATTAATTAATTCTCCATAAATTAAATAGTAAATCCAATTTAATATTTAATCAACCAACTATAATCCGTACAAGGGAATTACTTGTTGTGTGACCCATAGGCCCTCACATATCGAGTGATTAGTCAAACTAACGGTCTTAATTAAATCCTAGACAATAAATCAGACATTTTCAATATATGAGGTACGTTGCAAGAAACGTGCAACTACCTGTAACTATAACGTGGGCTATTGCGATATCTTCCTTTCATTCACGAATACTCGATTACTCTTGAACATGATGAAGTGTCTATTCAAATAACTTAATTATATTATCTCTAATCACTAATTGATCACTTATGTCACACTTGGCCACAAAGTCTAAGTTGACGTGCATTGGCCAATGACTTTGATCCAATTATGATGAGAAGATGAGTATTCTTTCTAAATCCACTTTGAGGAATGAATCCTATTCTTGGCTCAACTACCACGCACATGCACTTCGTGATGAACCCAATCCAAGCCATATCTACCCATGGAAGGGTGCAAGCGTTTACGGTCATGGTCAAAGTTCATCACTCCACACATGTCGTGTGTATTAACCTCAAGTCAAAGGAGTATCACATCGCTCCCACTAACTGAGACACGCGTAGACACATATAGTGGAACTACATCAAACAGTTTCTCAGATGGGTATACCAATACCCTCTAAGGTATCTGTGCATCCATCATGAGATACCTAGTATCTCGTAGTAAGTGAGATCTTACTACACTCGCTAAGAGAATGATGCAGATCGTACACCAATCTCAATTGCATCATCAATATCCCATTCTTGATGATCCTTGATCGGGGCCATTTGAGAATCATACTTAAGTCATCTGAGTTCTCACAACCTGAATGACAACAATGACTCATGAGAACACATATAAGAACAAATGCAAACAAATAGACATAATATTCTAATAAGTGTAATGCTATATATTTAATATTAAATAAATAATAATATTTAACCAACAGTGAATAGTATCGTAGCATTATGTCCTTACAAAGGATTTTCTTTAGGACACTAACACTAACAATCTCCCACTTGAACTAGAGCCAATCACCTACTTGTCTAACCCCTAGACCATTGAACTAGAGCCAATCACCTTACAAATTATCTTATGTGGGAACGTGTTCCAACTCTATTTCTCCTCTAGAAATTATCTCTCGTATCAAGTGATAACGCCTCGGTACATGCTTATTTCTGTTATTGGATCTCGGTTCCTTTGCTTGTGCAACCGCACAAGTGTTGTCACAATACTACTTTATTTGACTGCTGGCACTCGGAACTACCCCTAGTTCACTTAAGAACTGTTTTATCTAGACAACTTCTTTGGCAGCTTCTGCTGCAGCAATGTACTCAGCTTCGGTTGTTGAGTCTGCGGTAGTCTCTTGTTTGGAACTATTTCAACTAACTGCCCCACCATTGAGAAAGAAATCATAACCTGACTGTGATTTGTAATCATCACAGTCGGATTGGAAATTAGAGTCAGCGTAGCCAGTTGCAACTAGCTCTGACTGTCCTCCGCAGACAAGAAAGCAATCTTTAGTACGTCTTAGGTACTTCAGAATGTTCTTGATAGCATCCAGTGAGGTTCACCCAGATTTTGTTGGTATCTACAACTGATGCTGACAGCGAATGCCACATCGGGCCTTGTGCAAGTCATGGCATACATGATGGAGCCAATTGCAGATGCGTGTGGCACATCCTTCATGTGCTGGATATCAACGTCTGTGGAAGGACAATCCTTCTTAGACAACTTTATCCAAATGACATGTCGGTAGAGAACCTCTCTTAGAGTTCTCTATATCCTGTTCTCTCCCAGACATGTATAATGCAGGATCTACCACTCTATTGCACAATTCAAATACATCATTAATATCTTCGAGAGATAAACGTACCTCTTTTGTACATACTATCTTGGCTTTTGATTTCACGTATGTACCGAAACTCAACTGCGAAACCAAAGAGCCTTGTGCACCTTCTCATAGATTGACCACGAACTGCAAAACCTCTTGTGGTAACTCCAAATCTGGCGTGTTGCTTACCAATCTCTCCAACTGAGCCAACCAGAGCATATTCAAGGCTTCTTCTTCAACTGTGGTAGCCTTGTTCTCAATCATTGCCACTACATGCTCAAAGTATGGCTTCTCAGTTTTTGCGAGGTCTTTAATCATAGCATAAATGGGAAATTCCATTGTAAGAATTTTGAGAGTTTTGGAATCTTTGAACATTTCGAAGGTTAAGGGTTTCGAAAACTTCGGAAGTTTTGAATACAGAGAGTGTAAAGTGTTTTGATCAAGAGAATTTGGGGTATATATATGATCTTAGGAAGGGAAGATCAAGGGCTAGGATTAAATCTTGATGGATAAAGAAATGAACGATCGAGATTTAATCTGGGGTATAAAGTAATTTGAGAGTTATTTGCTATTTATGGCAAATAATCAGATAAGTGTAACAAATAACAGCAATTAGGGTGACAAAATTATGTTTAACTCTAATCGAGGCAACCCTTCAGTTCTCTGCCGAAATTCTAGCCAATAGAATTCTTTCAAACATTCCCGCTTAAAGTTCAGGTCTTTAGTCATTTATTTCCAATGATTACTGAGTGAAATAAATGTTTTGAGTAAATGCATGAGTCAAGCATTGGTTCAGGATTAATTAAATACTTAAACCTTACTGAATAATGACCTTGACAAAAAAAAATCATCCTGAGTCTCAGTTTCCATCCTGAGAGATTTTTTTGTCCTGAGTTATTCCTTCCTGAACAACTTCATGCATCTGAAGAATTTCTCTCTTCAGTACGTTTTACTCACCAGGGTCCAACATCCCTAATTCTACTGATAGTTCCTGAAATCTTGACTCAGCCAAAGGCTTAGTAAGAATATCAGCTCTTTTTTTATCAGTATGAATTTTCTCCATCCTGATATCTTTCTTTTCAACATGGTCTCTAATGAAATGAAGTCTGATATCCACATGTTTGCATCTGGTGTGCAATACCGGATTTTGTGAAATAGCAATAACACTGTTATTGTCACAAAATATAGGTACTTCATTGGCTATAATCTTATAATCCCTCAATTGTTGCCTTAGCCAAAGAATTTGTGCACAACAGCTTTTGGCAGCCATGTATTCTGCTTCAGTAGTACTAGTTGCAACTGAAGTCTGTTTCTAGAGAACCACGATATCAGTTTGCTTCCAAGAAATTGACAAGTTCCTGAAGTGGACTTCCTGTCAATTCTGCAACCACCATAGTCAACATCAGAATAACCAGTTAATTCAAGATTATCATCAGCTGGATACCACAATCCTATATTCAAAGTGCCCTTAAGATATCTCAGAATGTTTTTGGCAGCTTCCATGTGACTAGCCTTCAGATTGGCTTGGTATCTTGCACATATCCCAACAGCAAAAGTAATGTCAGGCATGCTTGCTGTGAGATAGAGCAGTGATCCAATGATCCGTCTATAATCAGTGTGGTTAACTGACTTGCCTTCAGGATCAGGATCAATTTTGTAGTTAGTATTCATAGGAATTCTAACTGCATTGCAATTTTGTACACCATACTTAGCAATCAGATCTCTGGTGTATTTTGTCAGGTTGATGAAAATTCCTTCTTCTGACTGTTTCACCTGGAGTCCTAGAAAGAAATTCATCTCCCCCATCATTGACATCTCAAACTTTCATTTCATCAGGGCAGAAAACTTTTCACACATCTGATGATTAGGAGATCCAAAAATGATGTCATCCATATAGATCTGAACTAGTAAGATATCTTTCCCATCTTTTATCCTGAACAATATTCTATCAACAGTTCCTTTGGTAAAACCATGATCAGTAAGAAATTGAGATAGAGTATCATACCATGCTCTGGGTGCTTGCTTCAGACTATACAAGACTTTTCTGAGCCTGTAAACTTGGTCGTTCTTACAGAAGCCTGGAGGTTGTTCCACATAAACCTCTTCTTTAAGCACACCATTCAGAAATGCACTTTTCACATCCATCTGATATACTTTAAACTTCATATGAGCAGCATATGCAAGAAATAATCTAATGGCTTTTAGTCTAGCAACTAATGCAAAGGTTTCATCATAATCCAAGTTTCCTTCTTGAGAATAACCTTGTGCAACTAGCCTTGCCTTGTTTCTTACAATGACATTGTTCTCATCTCTTTTGTTCTTGAATACCCATTTAGTTCCAATCACATTGTGCCTCTTAGGTCTATCTACTAGTTCCCATACTTCATTCCTTATAAATTGATTCAGCTCCTTTTTCATAGCAATAATCCAGAAAGAATCTTGAAGAGCTTATTCAATCTCAGTAGGTTCTTTCTCAGACAGGAAGCAGCAGAACAAGGCACTTTCTCCATGAAACCTTCTGGTTTTAACTCCTTCAGATGCATCACCTAAAATCTGAGTTGTAGGATGGCTATCTAACCATGTTCTTCTGGATGATCCCCCTTCAGTAGTATCCTCAACATCAGAAATGTTAGGTTCGGGTAATTCATTGAATTCAGAGATTAACAAGAAAGGAAAAAGGGAATCATCTTCCTCAGGGGAAATTCCATTCAGACATTGTCAGTTACATTTGTTCCCCCTTGGTTGATAGATTCAGAGTTTGCCTCAGCTATGAGCACATCTTTATCGGTATTACATACTTGAGTCTGAACTGGAGTTTATTCAGATGGGTCAGCTTCAGTGTGTTGGCTTTCCTTTACTGGAGAACTATTATCCTGAGTTTCACCAGCCTGAGTATTTCCATCCTGTGTCTCTTCTTCCTCTTAGTCAGTTTCACTCCATTCATAGTAAGTGATTGACTTCTTCTTTTCAGGCTCAGATAATGGTTTGCCATTCTTCTTCAGGCTAAGTCTGGTGATCCTCTTTCTTAAGTCTCCTGAATCATCTTCCTGTTTCTTATGAACACAAGTAGATTCATCAAAAACAACATGAGGTGTTTCTTCCACAATAAGGGTCATACAGTTGTAAACCCTGAATGCTTTACTAACTTCAGAATATCCCAAGAATACTCCTTCATCAGCTTTGCTATCAAAACTTTTCAACTGATCTTTACCATTATTGTGTATGAAACACTTACAACCAAACACACAAAAGAAAGAAACAAGAGGCTCCCTTTCATTCCACAGCTCATATGGTGTTTTGCCTTGATTCTTTGTCAGCATGGATCTGTTTTGATAATAGCATGCAGTGTTGACTGCCTCAGCCCAAAATCTCTTAGGAATGTCAGCTTCAGCAATCATTGTTCATGCAGCTTCTTTCAAGGTGACATTTCTTCTTTCAGCAACACCATTCTGTTGAGGGGTCCTTGCAGCTGATGTTTCATGAGCTATTCCATTTGCTGCACAATAATCAGATATAATATGGTTGATAAACTCAATGCCTTTATCTGATCTGATTTTGACCACACTCTGATTCTTTTCATTACTGAGCCTTTTCAGTAACTCTGGCAGTTTTGTCTGAGTCTCCTTCTTACTGAGTAAGAATATGACCCATGTGTATCTAGAGTAGTCATCAACTACTACCAATGTATATTTTTTTGCCATTTGTGCTTACAGGTGTTACTGGACCAAAGAGATCCATATGTAACAGTTGAAGTATTCTACCAGTAGACACTTCTACTTTACTTTTGAATGATACTCTAATTTGTTTGCCTTTCTGACAAGCATCACATACATGATCCTTACTGAACACTTCATTTGGTAACCCCTTACAAGTGCTAATCTTGCAAATTTATTCAGGGTTTTGAAGTTCAAGTGATTCAGTCTTTTGTGCCATAACAAACTGGTTTCAGTAGCCTTTTTTGCCATTAAACATGTATCTATAGGAGTTAGTCTCCAATCTGCAAGATACACATTTCCTTTTCTAGTACCAGTCAGTAATACTTGCTGTGAAACATTATCTTTCACATAGCACAAGTTCTTTGAGAATTCAACACTGAATCCTTTATCATAGAATTGGCTGATAGAAAGCAAGTTATGCTTTAAACCAGACACATATGATACACCATGGATATGAACAGTATCAACTTCAAGTGTTCCATATCCTTCACTTTGTCCTTTGGAGTTATCTCCAAATGTTATCTGAGGGCCTTTCTGTTCAACATAGTCAGTGAGCAAATATTTGTATCCTGTCATGTGTCTTGAGCATCCACTGTCCAAGTACCATGCAGCAGGTGCAATTTCAGTTCCACTCATCAGGGCTATGTTGTCTTCATTCAGCTCAGTGCCCTTTTTCTTCACCTGAAACAAAATCAGGTCTTAGGTACCCATTTGGTGTAGGGTCCTACCAGGTTAGTTGTACCTTTTGGAACCCAAATCTGCCTGACAACTCTAATTACTTTAGAGTGGCTGATTTGTCTTTCATAAACATCTACATACACATTCACCACCTTAGATGCCTTGGCAGTTCCTTGTGTATGAGTGCTAGCCTTAGCATGAACATGAGCCTTATAATTTTTCTTTGGTTTAGGCCTCTTGTTCCAGTGCTTTGGCTTTGGTGCAGCTGATCTCTGTCTCTGCTGACTTGGGTTCAGGAAACCTTCACCCTTAGGCAAGTGGGGTTTAGGTTGCCTGTACTGAAATTGTGGTCTTTCAGTAACCTGAGGACTTGGTCTCCTCATCTGAGAATTTCTCGACTGAGTGTTTCTCTTCTGAGGATTCCTCTGATGATTCAGGGCAGATTTCTTCAGGTTGGTATTCTTAGCCTGAGGATTTCCTACTGAGTGTTCAGGTTTTCTAGCCTTTTCATGAGGTTTGGGCTTTCTTTCCTGAACCTTCAGGTTCTCTGAAACCATAGGTCCTTTACCCTTATCTAAAACACGGGGTTGTTCTTCAATAAGAAGATCAGTACGAACCATCGGTTTAACAAAGACAGTCTTAGTGCCACTTGTAGAAGCAGCATTCAGAAGATCATGTGAGGTTCCCCCTGGATTATATCCCAATCCAGTCTTTATAGTTGCAGGTCTTTGATAACTCTGAATTTTATCTATTGCATGAGATGCAGAATTCAATAGAGCTAACTTTCTCCGCAAACTATCCTCACTTTTCTTTAGAGTTTCATGTTTCTCAAAGAGGTCATTGAACTCAGTTCTGATAAGCTGATTCTCTTCAGTGGATTTCTCTAACTTTCCTTTTAGGGCCTCTACAACCTTCTCTTTCTCTGAGAGTTGTACTTTCAGAACATCAAGTTCATCAGTTACTCCCATCAATTGAGAAGTGATCTCAGCAACATTAGAGTTTTTCCACTTCAAATTCTCAGCAGTCAGTACTTCATTCTGCTCTTGAGTTTTAATGAACAGTTCTTGTAACACAGAATTGTCCTTCATCAGATTCTCAAGAGAACCCATCAGGTCAAAATTATTGGTTACAGATGAACTTGATAACTCAGGTGCTTGTGTAGGAGCAGCAACAGAGATAGAAGAATTTACCTCCTCAATGGCAACAAGGCAGACATCATCACTATCACTATCTGAGAACATTTCTTCTGAAGAGGTGGATCCTTCTTCAGATTGTTCTTCTTCAACAACCATAGCCTTCTTGTTGGGATACTTCTTATCTTTTTTGGGTTGCCTCTCCTTTCTTTCCTTAGGAGTCAACTTAGGACAATCATACTGGAAGTGACCTTTCTTCTTGCAGTTGTAGCATCTGTTGGCATCATCATCCTGACCAGTTTCCTCTTTGGATTTGTAGTCCTTCTTTCTGGATGAAGATCCTTCAGCTTTGTGGTCCTTCTTTTTCTCAGTAGACTTCTCTTCAGCTTCTGAGTTGTTCCTTTTCCTGTACCTGGTATCTTTATAATACCTCTTATACTTACCAAATCTGCTGTTCATTTTCTCAAACCTTCTTGCTATCAGGGCAATTGTCTCATCCTTTTCATCCTGAATTTTGTTAGATGAGATCTCAGGTTCTTTGGAGTTGCAGATTTTTCCTAGTGCTTTAAAAGCCACATTTTTGCTAGATGAAGTATCTTTGTTGTCAGGTTTCTTAGTTTTCTTATCAATGACAAACTCATATGCTTTCAACTCAGAGAAAACTTGTTGATATGGCATAGAAGCAATATCTTTGGTGTTCAAAATCACCACAGCATGTATATCCCATTTCTTAGAAAGTCCTCTAAGAATTTTCAGAGCAATTTCTCTTTTGGGATATATTTTCCCAAGAGCACTCAGATCATTCATAATGCTAGTGAATATTACCTCAAGTCTTTCAATAGATTCACCATCTTCCATTTCAAAACTATCAAATTTGGCAATGGCCACAGATAGTTTGTTTTCTATGATATGAGCAGTGCCTTGACACATTATAGCAAGTGTGTCCCAAATTTCTTTGGCAGTTTCACAGTGGGAAATTATTCCCATAACACCATCATCAATAGTACTATACAGTGTATCCTTAGCAATATAATCCAAGTTAACCAACTTCCTCTCTTCAGGAGTACGCTGATCATCAGTTTTGGGAAATTCATCCCTTGGATCATCTCTTTCATTATCAGTCAATGTGGGATTCACAACCTTATATTCAAAAGGTCCTTGAGCACAACTCTCCACATTCTCTCATGTAAAGAGTACAGATGTGCCTGCATTCTCAGTCTCCACGGATCATTGTTCTCAACAGAGAACATAGGTAGTTTCTTAGAAGGCACGATGAATGAGCCTTGTAAGATATCAGCAAAAGATCTATTCAGTAGACCACTAAAGTCCTTTAGTAACAAGACTTATGGCCACCAAAGCAAGTGGTCAAATGACCCACTGCTCTGATACCACTTGTTGGTCCCGGGGTAAACGAGTCTCACACGTGTATTGGGGGGGGGAATACACGTGTGTAGTGATTTTTAAATTTTTTTAGTAAAAACTATAATCAGTGATTCAGGATGTCCTGAAGGTTAGTCCTGAGAAGCACAAAATGCCCTAAGTCAAAGTCTATTGAGACAATAACACTGAGCGGCTTTCAGAGACTTCAAATTAGCCCAACTGATTCTGAGTTTCTTTTTAACGCAGAGTTCAAATAAGCTTGGAGTAGATAATGATCTTACTGATTACTCAGGAGAGTTTATCAGTTTGACAACTATCTATACTAGCTTATCTAGAGTGCGGAATGTGTAGGCCCTAAGTTTATACTCGTTTTACTTTGCTGAAAATCTTGGTTTTCTCAGTGAAATAGTGGTTAAGGCTGTGATCAACTTAATGCACCTTCAGTGGATTGATTCCAACTGAATATTAAAAAACTGAGTATGCTTTCAGTGAAAATATGCAACAGGATAAAATGCAAAACAGAAAGCAAGCAATACAACAATTATAGTGGTTCAGAGACTCAAGCTCCTACGTCCATTCTCTCTGATCCTCAGAGAAATTCCTTAACTCACTACTACTACTACTACCTTAAGCTTTCAGACTGAACTCAGCAGCTTACTAACTTCTTCTCTACGAGTTTTCAGGCTAAACTACTGCAGCTTACTAACTCAACACACACAAGCTTTCAGACTGAACACACGCAGCTTACTAACTTCTTCTCTAGAGTTTTCAGGTTGAACACAAGCAACTTACTCACTCTTTACAACTCTCACTTCTCCAACAAACTACTCACACAAATTACCTAATCAAAGGGTTTGGGTTTTGGTTGGTTTCCAACTAAGGTGAGATATCATTTTACAATCAAACAAAAGTAAAAGGGTAGGATATCTCTAACTAAGCTTTGAATATTCTTGAATCTAGGCTTAGTAAATGAGCTCTCTTCTAAGATAAAACACTTGGGAAATTCTAAGGGTTTCGAGTACTTCACAATGTATGCTTTGAATATGAATGAGCTCTGGAGTTGCTTTGATTTCCCGTAACCTTGGTTGTTAACAAGACCTTGGTATTTATAGACAACTCACTAAGAGTTTACTCTTGAAAAACTATCCGTTGGAGAGACAGCTTCAAGGGTTTTCTCTTTAGGTTATTGATGAACGGCTCTTTCTAGGGTTTGAACACACCATTGCATGTATTAGGAAGTATGCAGCCACGTAGCCAATCACCAACTTTTGTGAACTGGGATATATCAGCCCTGACATTTCTTCAGAGATATGTCGCTTTCTGTGTCAGTATAGTACGTTGTTGTCGCCTCCTCATTGGTCGAAACCTTCCTTTGAACATAGACAAACAAAACAACTCTATTTTAGTCAACCACACTGAACTGATATGTTCCTTAATGTTCACGAATGTATAACATTCTGTTTGTTTGTACTAAGAATGAACAAAACACTATTCAACTCGAAGTAGCTTGTTCAGGGTCTTTTGAGTAAGTACAAAAACAGTCTTCAGGATCTTTTGGTCTTCAGGATCTTCAGTCTTCAGGACTCTTTTTATTCAGGAACTTCGGTCTTCAGGATTCTTCTGAGCTACTCAGGAAACATCTGAGTCCTTCAGGCGGAATCAACAATAAATTTATTTTTTTCTTGATCTATATCTGCAGACTATACATAGTGCAGATTATCCTGAGTCTTAATATCTATTGAAACCTAATCCTATACTACCAAGATGTCCTGATACATGTCATACTCAGGGGTTTTGGGATCTAATCAAAATCTTTATTAAATTCATCTCCCAACAAATACAATTTAATTTTTAAATTTTATTGGGATATGTTTAACAAATGAGGTCTGTTTAGAGGATTTTGGGGTGTGTTTACAAAAGCGGTGCACAGTTTTCTATCTCATTTGTAGACACCACCTTAGTGGATTCTTAAATTACAGTGGATTCTCAATCTTTATTATTTTGGTTCAGTGTGATTTTTCTTTTAGAAATCATATTTGACCTTTTCATTCAGAGACCGATTACAGACGGTAGTTGATGACCATGTCACTTTTTGACCCACTAATTAGTTGGATGATAGTTAGTAGATGGTCATCGGACGATAAACTTACAAAAAATAAAAATAATAAGAAATAGGCAAAGTTTCAACGCTAAAAAAATCCATGGATCACAGAAGTTAAAAGTATTCATCGCACCTATGATCATCTCATATAATTTTTTTATCTTAAAATAGTGTTTCATGATATTAAGTCATAAAAGAAAAGCTCCACGTTAGGTATGCAAGGATTTGTGATCCATATCGAATTAATGATGTTTTATGATATCATTTATTAAACGCGCCATGTATTAAATATAGTAAAACACGAGATGAAATATTAAAATTGAATAGGAGATCTGAACCGATAATCATTTAGGATCGCCTATTTCGTTTTTGTGTTTCATCTTGTATTTCATTATATTAAAAACATGACTTGTGTAAATATTAATGATTTAGGATGCCATTTTTTAACACGTGTTAAAAGCATAGAAACACAAGATGAAGTACTAAAATAGAATAGGAGAATACCAAGGATCATTTAAAATAGAATAGGAGACTTCTTATTTAAAATTTGGATTACATCCCTTGTTTCATTATCTTTAAACATGACATGTGTAATTAATGATGATTTAATATGTCATTTATTACACATGACATGTATTAAAAGTAATGAAACATGAGTTGAATATTAAAGTGGAATAGGGGATCCATGCTGAGGATAATTTATAATCACCTATTCTATTTTCGCAATTTTTAAGGGTAGATTTGGATGTCAATAACTTGTTAGTGTTATACTGACAGGTATGTTTTGAATGCTATAGTAAAAACTCCATACAGTCATATTGTCGGGATCAGTAAAAAATATTACTATAGAGAGATTATTCTTAAATAGAGTTTTACATAAAAATATGATTTTTTTTTTAAATAATACATTCAATATAATACATACTATACTGCATATATGTAAATTTATTAACAAATTCATATATCTAATTAATATGAATTTGACTAAAATAAATATATACACTTTCAAAATATATAAATACATGTATCAATTAATATGCATGTATCTAGGAACTAAATAATAGTTATTCCTGACATGTTTATAAATGTTTGTTCAATACATGTATATTTTTCATAAAATTAGTACACTTTTTCTATTTCAAGTAAATGGAACCCAAAGTTGATAAACAAACTCAAATCACTGAAATTGAGATGTGTCACAATTAACCATAGATAAATATTTTAGGTCATCTTAATTGTAATGATATATAAAATTTTATATATAATGTAATTTATTTTTATATGGAGGCATAAATCCTTAAGACGGGACAGAAAAAAATATGCCTTATTACAATGTGGAATTTATTCCTAAATATAACTAGTCCCGAGTTGGAACCGTGATATTTTATTACTATAGAAAGTTTATCCCTATATAGAATATTCTCTATGTTTTTACTGTACTTATGTATATAAACTGATTCTTGCACTTATTTATGAGAATAATCTTTTTATCAGTGTTGCTTTAAATATAATGAATGTTATATATTTATTGCATAATCGTTCACTACTTTACATTGTAGAATAATGTGGTTAGTAGAAGATCACAGAAGATCACATTATCAGTGTCTTGTACATAAGTACAAATGATTCACAACTTACATGGAGTTGAACAATCCATTGCTAAAATTTGATGTGTAATGCTTGGATTGGTTTGTCTTGACCAATAGGTTACACTAGTACATAAAGATGTGCTGAATTGGACCTGTAGTGAGGAAATTCTTCTAGACTGACTAAAGAAATAAGAATTAGACTCAGTGATTATTGAGTTCTTAATCTCTGTCACTTAAATTGAGATTGTATGTAGTTAATAACTATTGCTTTGATATATTATGGGTAGCGAGTCAAAGAGATTCAATATTTTGTATTTTGGG
Source organism: Stenogyne calaminthoides (assembly GCA_037126765.1). NCBI lineage: Eukaryota > Viridiplantae > Streptophyta > Magnoliopsida > Lamiales > Lamiaceae > Stenogyne > Stenogyne calaminthoides. Next base: position 16,739,612 of record JBBCBC010000023.1, on the reverse strand, counting down.
CAATATTATTAATTACATGACATATCGCCAAGATTTAATACAGAGAATCGTGTACTTGGAAAGTCTTATTTGATTTTGTCCCCTTGGTGGGCTCACAAAGTTTATCATATCAAACATGTATAGTGGATTAAGTTCCGGTATGATAATAATGGATGAGTTGTCCTTACTCCAAGGAAATAAAAGATATTATTAAACTAAAGCATTCAGTAGCTTAAATTAATTAATGGACAATGAATCTTAAACACGGAAAATAATAACCGGGAGCGATATTTCGTAATATGGGTTACGATGGGTAGTACAATATTAATTTTATAGTGGAATGAATTAATATTTATATGTTGGAAAAATATTTGGGCTCAATATTGATTTCCAAGCCTATTGGGAGGTCCAATCCTAATTCTCCTAAAGGTCCCTCAAGTAGCCCTATATAAGTCCATTAACTAAAAGTGGTTAAAATAAAATTAATTGTTTCAAGAAAATATATATATTGGAAAATATAATTTTGAAAATTATATATATAAATTACCAAAAAAATTTATGAATCAAGAAAGGATTCTTGATAAGATATTATGGAAGGTAGATAAGATTTCTTTAAGAACAAGATCTTCCCATAATTTCGAATTGATAAGATATTCTGGAAGGTAGATAAGATTTTTTTTAAGAACAAGATCTTCCCATAATTTTGAATCTCTGACTTGGAATTCTTGAAGGAAATTTTTGAAAATTATAAGATAGGGATGGGAGAGAAATTTGTTAGAAAAAAAGATAAATATGGAGAAAATATATGAAGAGAAGTTACATGTTGTTGTTGGGAAATAGATATTTGACATGCCAGGATCTATTTGAGACGTAAATTAAATACGAATAATCATAAATCTAATCATATGATTTAAACAATTAAATCATGCAATTCATGTATATATGAACAAATAGTAAAACAGTAAATCCCTAACACATGCGGAATTAAGGAATTACGCATTTACCTCTTGGTCGAAGAGACACCGTTGAGAAGTAGGACCAACTAAAACTTAAATTAATTCAACCTAAACTCCTTCTCAAGTATTCCCCTTCGTCCAAGCTTGAAGATCCGGTGAGAGATCCTCCAAATTTTCAACACTCCAGGAAAAAGAAAATATTTGTTGCATACACACACTTGTATTTTTCGAAAACACTTCTCAAGTTGTGTTGGAGTTGAAAAATCAACCCCTTATTTATAGGGAGAAGGGGCGGAAAGAAATAGGATTTTGGGTGATATGGAAAGATGTTTTATTTCTTCTCCAAGAAACAATCTTGAATATATCCATTATATTCTCATTCCATAAATTGTTATCCAAAAGATTCCTCCCTTATTTCTTTCTTAATATTTTCGAAAATATTGCCAAGAGAAGAAAAGTCAAAGATCTCTTTTTAGAATTATGGGAATATATTATTCTCCAAGAAATCTTATCTTCATTACACAAAATCCGGTATTGAACACCTCTAGTGTGTGCGATTACACACATTGCAGCATGTGTGTGTTTGTTTCACGTGGAGCAGCTTCTTCACACATGGTGAGTGGTGCGATTTCACGCACTACTGGGTTCGATTTGCGCAGCGGTCTTCTGGGCTTCGCCGCCAGCCCTAGCCCGTCGCCCTCGATTTCACGCAGTCGGTGTGCAATTTCACGTGACAACGTCTCCTTTGATTTCACGCAGTCGGTGTGCGATTTCACTTGACATCGTCTCCTTTGATTTTACGCAGTCGGTGTGCAATTTTACGCGATGTCGTCTTCTTTATTTCACGTAGTCGGTGTGCGATTTCACACCTTGATTTCATGACATCGTCTCCCTCAATTTCAACCCTCAGCTCGCAACCCAATACCAGACAAAGTGCGACCCAAATTTGCATTACCAGTATTCGACACATTACCAAAAACAGCCCCAACATCAAGCGACTCAGCCTGATTCTCCATGTCAAGTGTCACAGCCTGAATCTCCATGGCAAGTGAACCAGAAACAACCCCAACATCAAGCAACTCAGCTTAATTTTCCATGGCAAGAGCAGACGAAACATTACCAAAAATCGCAGCCCCATTACCCGTATTCGGCACATTACCAGCAAACAAAACGTTACCAACAATAAACGAAACATAACTAGCATTACTAGCAATAGACGAAACATAACCAGTATTACTAGGAATAGACGAAACATAACCAGGAATAGACGCAGAACAATTACCAGAAATCTGAGTATTCATCCCATTACCAGCAATAGACGCAGAACCAGGAATCTGTGCATTCATCCCAGCACCAGAATTCGTAGGATTCACATTCCCATTCGATACAATACCAGAAATCAAATTCACATTACCAGAAATCGCATTACCAGTAGATACAATACCAAAAATCGACACATTACCCATATTCACATTACCAGAAATCAAATTTGCCTTACCAGAAACAGGAAACGTACCAAAGTCCGGAATCGAATTCTCAACGTTGGACCCAAACCCAACATTAGAAATTGTATTCATGATGCGCTCATCAGAAATTAACGATAACACGAAGCTAGGATTTGTGAGTTTGGCGAAAATCGCGTAAATACCAGACGCAACCTCACCAGGGGTAGCAAGAGACATAGGCAAGTCGAGGTCTCCCCTCATGATTTGAAGATGATTGGGCCAATGGAGAAACTTGATCGTCTGGGCATTGAGCTCAAGACCAACGTTGCTGCTTACGCCATACTTCAGTCGCTTCCCGATTTATATTCAAGTTTCGTTATACACTTTAATATGAATAAGACGAAATCGACCATGCCCGAGCTTCATAACATGCTCAAGACTTTTTGAGTCTTCCACTGCTAAGGAAAAGCCCGTTCTCATGGTGAGTGCTTCTACTTCTTCTGCTCCGAAAGGAAAGAAGAAGCGAAGGAGCAAGGCTCTAAGCCTAATTTCCTCAAGCCCAAGGGTGGAGTTCAAAAGAAGGAGAGGGTGGACCAGGATGTATGCCTCATTGCAAGCAGAAGGGGCATTGGAAGAAGGACTGCAAGGTTCTAGCAGCTGAAAAGAAGACACAAGGTGTCTCTGCCACTGGAACAGTATGTTTGCTATTGAGATAAACATGTCCACAAATGATAGTAACTGTTGGGTATTAGATACCGGTTGTGGCACACATATTAGTACTAATGTGCACGGTCTCAAGGATAGCTGGACAGTTAGGCCGGGTGTAGTCGCCCTACACGTTTGGAATGGAGCAAGAGTTGCTGCTGAATGTGTTGGCGTTTACGTTTTAGATTTACCCTCTGGTTTTAGACTTGAAATGAATACTTGTTATTTTGTTCCATCTATTACTCGCAACATTATATCTATTCCCATGTTAGACATTGAAGGGTTTTCCTTCCATTTTGCAAATAATAACTGTTATTTTTCGCTTAATGGTTGTTGTGCCCAGTTATCGAATCCGGCCAACAAATAGTAAAGTAATGGAATGAATGATGAACAATCAGAATAACATAAACAATTGATGACCCAGTTTGTCTGTGAATAAGACTACGTCTGGGGGCTCCAAGCCAGGATATTTCACTATATTATCTGCCTAAAAATAATAACATTTTGATCCTTTACAATGTGTAATACCACTGATATTTATAGATTGCAAACTAGGTCAAGGAGCCTCACCGGCTTTCCCGAGTGGCCCTCAGGAGCTGGTGGCTGGAAAAGCTATCTTGGTAAGGGGATCCCGCAACTTGGGATGAGATCTTCCATAGTTATCTCCTCGAAACCCGCTGCCTTGACTATCACAAATCTATTTTATATCCATGACCTACGACCACCCGTGGAGGTCGCTGGTAGATGGTCATTGGCTCGCTGGTTGGCGACTTGAAGTCCCCATATTGTTTTGGAGGTCGCTCGCTAGTGCACATGATGTGGTGGCCTGGCAAAAAGCCTTCGTGTTCCGACATTTGGGCCCGATGGGCTGGTCAGCCAGCCCATCCGCTGTCCGGGATTATCCATGTTACAATAATTGCCCCTCAAGTCGTGGTCCCGAGCTCCAATTCTGGGCCTTAACTTGAATATCAATAGGACCGACCAATGACCAGTCGACCTGACGGTTTACTTCAGCTCGCATAATCCTCCTCGGGCAGCCAATCATAGCCTCGGTTATTCGAAATGATGACTCGTAAGAAGTCATGATCCGGGACGCCGCGGGTCGCTCCAATGGGAGGCCGCGGTGGGTTCCACGCATGGTTCCCACGCTTTGTTATGCTGGGGGGGCTCGAAACTTTGATTATTTTCACTTCGACCCCTCTATAAATAGTGGAGGGTCTTATGTGAGGGAAATTCATCTTCAATTCAAAGGTCTTCTGAAACTCTGCAGAATTTCCAGCGAAGGCTTCAGGTAATCTCCTTTTTCCTTCACCTCTTCTTCCGTTTTCTTCTTCATCGCATTGGTTACCGACCATTTCAAGACCCCCACCACCTCTTGACCGATATTTCTGTCGTCCTCGTCGTCTTCAGAGGACCATGTCCCCTTGGCCCAATGCTGCCGCACAAACCAGAATTTGATTCTGGGTGCTTCAAGTCGTACGTCTGCCGTCGTAGTGTCCTCCGCGGGTTCTTCGGGCAATGGCCGGGATGATGATGGCAATGACATCAATGTCAATGATGCTTTTATGGAGGAACTGGGGGAAATTTCCCACCTTCCTCCGATGGACTTGGAAATAGTGCGTGCTCGTTTGCTGGAAGCGGTGGGGCCCTCTAACTCGAGGCACCATACTTGGCCCTACGATGCTGGGGCGTATGAGAGAATCTTTGACTCTTTTCGACTACATGGCCCGTGCCCCCTACAAGAAGCCCGACCGGGAATACTGAAAGACGGTCAAAATGGATTTCGCGGCCTTAAATGAGAAATTTAGGTCTGTTTTGATGGATTGCCAGGTATGTTGTTTTCACCGTCAGTTCAAGGTGCCCCGGGATGTGCATTTCTGTGGCCCGACCTCCGATGAGTGTGCTGACCAGCCGCGTCCGGGGATGATCGCGGTGAACAAGCACTCTATGGAGGCCGACATTCGGTTCCCGCTGCATCCGGCCATCTCCTCTCTACTCGCGGCATGGAACCAGAGCCTGACCCAGATCACCCTAAACGTGTGGAGCTATATCCTGGCCACCATGACCGTGTTGGGACAGGCTGGGCCGTATAGGCTGCCGACTGCGGGGGAGGTTTCCTATGTCATGACTCCGATCCAACAGGCCGGGGTATACAACGTGGTGCACTTCCGTAAAGGCTGTGAGCTCATTAGCGGGATCCCGAACAAAGTTGACGGCTGACACCAGAAGTGGTGGTTCGTCGGTGTGGTCTGGGAGACTGTCGACCCGATGAGTTCCTCTTCCATTTGTGTCCCTATCGATTATGTAGTCTGGACCGAGCATGGTGAGCTTTTTGGTTTTTAACTCTGAATTTTACTGATCTAATTCCTTTTTTGTTTTGCAGTGTACGTGCCCCAGCGGAACGAGCTGTATTGGGATTTCATAGAGGCCTTTAACCTGGTTCCGGATACCCCTCCGAGCCACCGAGACGTCCACACTCTGAACTCCGAAGACCAACGACTTCGGGCTAGGTTGTATACCTATCCTCGCCACCTCAAAATTCCTGGTAAGCCCTCGTCATGACACTCTTTTCTTTTCAAGAAATGGCGATTCGCGACTTATGGCTCATCCCCTTTATTTGGATGTGGCAGTTCCCGTCTTTCTGAGTTATCGTGAGAAACCATCTGCCTCCATTATGTCATCAAGGAAGAAGTCGATCCTCGGCACGCTAAAGCGAGTGCCCGAGGCCAGCACTCCCCCTCCGCCCCCGACTGCAGAGGGCCCTCCCGCCGCCAATAAGGGGAAGAAGAAGGCTTCAGAGCCTGCCTTGCCGGTTACTGAGAACCCCCACAAGCTGTCTCGGGGAGGTTCCGCTTCCCACGAGTCCGAGACCCATCAAGGGTCAGGGAGGCTGCCCATTCAAACTGCTCTGCAGTCGATGCCTGAGGTTGAGGGAGGTCATCGCTCGGATGATGATTCCTGGATGGGCTGGGATGAGGATCTCGTCAATAGGTAGGCCACCTTCCTTAATTCTTCCCTTTTTTAAACTTGGCACGTCCCTAACATTTTGGGTTTTGTTTTCAGGCCGGAGTTCACGCCGAAGAAGTTCTCTCCCAAGGTGCTGAGCTTTCTGCGCTCGAGTGGGTTCAATGTGGAGGGAATCCCCGAGTCCTAGCCGAGCTATATAGACCAGACCATTCGACAGGTGTCCCGGTGCTTGACCCGGGATGACCATGCCAGCGCCCAATGTCAGCGGGTCATGGGTAACTTGTACGCATCCCTGGTTCACACCCTGAAGTCGGCCCTATATTTGGGGAGGGCGTGCGGTTTGTCATAGAACGAGCTCCGTAAGATGGAGGAGTCCAGCAAGACGGTGAGCAACCAATCCAAGTCGATCCTTGCGGGTGCCTCCCAATAGAAGCAGCTGGAGGACTCCACTTCTCAACTGACCCTGCAAGTGGTGAAACTCGAGGGCCGGCTGCAGGTTATGGAGGGTCAGCTGGAGGTGGAGAGGGTGACCGTCATCCGGGTTAGGGAAGAGCTAGCGATGCAGGTCGGGGAGGCTGAGGGGGAGTTTGCCGCTGAGAGAGCAAAATTCAAGGCGACTGAGGAGCTGAACACCAATTATGATTACATCATGGCGTTTGTAAATGCCATTCGGGTCTCGCACAGGTCGAACCCTATAGGCGACCTCACTGCTCTAGCCGCGGAGCTGGCCGCTTATATTCGTGAGAACCCCATTGCCCCCGATGTTCTACTGGAGATAAGGGATCTGGAAGGGTTTGGCATTGACCTGTCCTTCTTTCCCAATCAGAGTCGGATAGTTCCTCCATCCCCTGAGCTTGATGAGATGCGCCTGGAGAACTCCGAGGTGACTCCCGAGGCACCCGCTAACGGAGCCCCTGTTATGAGTCGCCGAGGGGACAAATGCTGAGGTCGCGGATGAGTCGGGGATGGACCCGACCGGGGGAGCTGCCCCATGTTATAGTCAGAAAATATCCAAACATATAAACAATCACTCAACAATGAACAATTGTGGCTACGTCTGGGGGCAATACCAAGCCAGGAGTGTATTATTATTTCTGCCTAGACTACTAAAATTCTCCATACTATTATTATTTCCATACAGGTTGTGCTTGCGCAAATACGCCCAGACATTCTTCATCATCTCCGGGGTCTTGAAGATGTCCCCCCAGTTTTGTTCGGCTACGTTAAGGGTCTGCGATTCCATGGACATGGAGCCCTCCATGACGTCGCGCGGGTCTATCTTGAGACCGGTAGTTGGGATCTTGTTTTGTGCCATTGTTTTTTTGAGTTTCTTAGAGAAAATTGGGTTTATGGAATGAGATTTCCCACAGACGGCGCCAAATTGTTATATTCAAAAACTATCCGAACGTATAAACAATCACTCAGCAATGAACAATTAATTAAAAAAGTAGGAAAACAAGAGATTTGGTTACCCAGTTCGCCAATTGTGGCTACGTTCGGGGGAAATACCAAGCCAGGAGTGTATTATTATTTCTGCCTAGACTACTAAAATTCTCCATCCTTTACAACGTAAGTTATACGGCTTATTTATAGCTTTAATATATTAGGTCAGAACCCCTTTCGTGGGCCGGACTCTTCGCCCTCCTAGGGCTACGAGAGACTGCGGGAAACTTCCCTCAATAGAGCCCTCAATCTTCGCCCTAGGACAGACCTGCCTCGCTTGCTTCCCGCGATATCCGCACCCTTGATCTCCCAAATCTCTTCCATACTTATCCCGGGTGGCCTCAAGTGGTCGCCCAGGGGTCGTTTATCGGGTCGACTGTGCTCACCCTCGGATAGTAGCCTTCCCGAGCAACCCCACAAGGCCGGGATTCGCAGCGATGGTCGCCCAGCAGCCGTAATACCACGGGGCCATCTGGTAAGAGGTCGCCTGGTAGACATACGGCTACTACAAGTGCCCCCCAAGTCGCCAGTGAGGAAATCGCTGGTCGCTCTGGATACGACCGTCCCGAATCCTGAGGCACGATGGTGGTCGCTCTGTTACCTCGAGAAGTCCAACAGCCACGTCGAAATAGTGCGACTGAGGACGTCGCTTTGTAGGGTCATGATGGCGCGTGGCCGCCACGCACCCCGTATATGTCGGGATCCTCGCAGATTCGCCCCAAATTTGAAATCATAAGTGCATTTTGGCCCCCATTTCCCACCTATAAATGTGGGCTCACTCTTCTTTTTCAACACTTTCGCGAAAAAGATCATCCGAGCCTTCTCCAAAATCTAGTGGCCTTGCATCCTTCCTGCTTCATTGGTAAGTGCTTTCCTTGCAAAACTCCTTCCAACCCCCTTCTTGTTAGAAATGTCGGAAGACGGTGGTTCAGCCTTTCAAGGGGACAAGCCTGGGTCTTCGTCTCCGGTGAGGGTAGTCCCCTTTGCCGGGGCCTCTAATTGTGGACACCCATTGGAGGATTTGGTCTCCACCCATCGGGACGGGGGAAATGCCGGTGGACCCCGACGTTTACGAGTCCCTTGAGGACTTGGGCACCCTGACCCCTGAGCTGGGTTTGCCGGAATTTGGGACTCATGCCCCGCCCGAATCTCTAGAACCCTCCGTTCGCTGTGACCGGGATCACCCGGACTTCTTTGATTATTAGGCCTACCGGGCTGACATCGAACACCATCGGCCGGTCCAGACCGTGACCCGTAAGAAGGTCAAGTCCAAATTCTACATCAACGATAAGAGGTATCATTTTATTTTGACGGAGGCTGAGTTGGATGCGGCCCATCGCAGGTATGACACCCCGAACAATATCTTCTATTGCTGGCCGAAACGCTTTGAAAGAGCCGGCCAGCCTCCTAAGGGGATGGTCGCTATTCATGAGGCGATGATGGACACCGGCATCCTTTTCTCGCTTCACCCCGCTATCTCTCATCTGCTCACCGCCTGGCGTGTTGCCCTGGCCTAGATTACCCCAAATGGGTGGAGCTATCTATTGGCGACCATAGTGGTGTTGGGCCAGGTCGGGCTTTATCGGTTGCCCATGCCCAGGGAGATGAACTATTACTGGTCGCTAGTGGCGCAATCCAGGAGGGTCAATATGCTTTGAAGAACCACCCAGGTCAGCGGATAGTGTGGGGGATAGCCAACAAGATCAAGAACTGCCATCTCGATTGGTGGTTCGTGGGCGGGGTGTGGCAGAATGCCCCACCCGTCAGTATTGAAGAGATTTGCATCCCTACTGATTTTCAGGACTGGGTCCCTCGTAAGATCCGCTTCCCCGTGCGCTTTGGGCATCTCAGTATTGATCTAATTTTCTCGTCCTTTTTGCCGGTTTGCTGGTCACGGACGAGAGCTACCTGAATTGGGATTTTGAGCTTGCTCACCGGGTCGCCTTTGAGTATCCTCTGAAACTTCAGCACGTCGACCTCTTCAATTAACCTTCCGAAAGACTTTGGGCAGGTCTGCAGACCTACCCGCGCGAACTTGGCCGTCCTCGTAAGTTGTCCCTTCCGATTCTCTAGCTTTTCTTTCCTTCGCGTTGAATTTCTACTGATCGACTTTTCTTACAGTTTCCATTTCCCGGTCATAAAAGTTGTCCCTACCCCCGAACAAATGTCTCCCGCTGTAACCCCGCCCTGAACTTCACCCGCACTGGGTATGTGCCAACGGCCCGTGGGGGAAGCACGGCGGACACCAGGGGGTCGTCCCGGACGGACCGCTCCAAGAACAAGAGGAAAAGTCTGGAGGTCCATGGGGATGCTCGCTCAGCCGAGCCAGAAACGCGCCCATCGCGACGATCGGTCTCCCGTGATGGGTATAGGGGACGTAGGTTTGGCCAGATCTAGGGAACTCTTGATGGCTGCTCGTCCTTCACCGGCAACAACACCGCCACAGCGGCCGCCTCCTGGGCGCCAGTTCTCAGAGGATCGTTCCTTCGTGGGCTGGGACGTGGACCGTTCCGGGGCGTAAGTACCTAGTTCTCTGCTTCTTCTATTTTGTTTAAATTCAGTTGCTCAGTCACTTCGCTTGTTGTGTTCTAGGTTCGTGGACTTTCCACCCCTGGTCACCGACTTCTTGAGGTCTAAGATGCCCCCGATCTTGGGGGTGTTGGCTGATTGGCCCCAGTACATGTGGCATGCTGTTCAGGATGTGCCCCGCTACTGGTCCCTGGACGACCATTTTGCCGCTTCTTCCAGCACAAAAGAGAACAATCTTTACACGACTTTGATCCTATCTCAGAAGGCGGCCACCTATCTTGGGCGGGTCGTGGAGCAAAATGATCAGGACCTCGAGACCTCCTGCTCAGCCATTGATGAACAAAAGAGAAAACTGAGTGAGGTGACCGCTGCACTGGCTCGTGTGGAGGCCGACCTCAAAGTCGCCCAGGAAAGATCGCTGGAATTGGCCTTGCAGGTTTTGGAGGTCAACACCAAGCGGCGGGCTGAGATCGATGACCACCGCCGGGAGTCGGTGACTCTAAAGGGAAAAGTAGAGGATATCCTCCGTCAGCGAGACGATTCCCATTCCTTGGCACTTGACTTTGAGGCTAGGGTCGAAGACTTCGAGGTCCAGCTGGTTGAGACCATCTCTACTCGCGCTGCCAACGATGCTGCCTTGGGGATAATTTATTACATAAGTGCTTATGCTGACATCCTCCAGGCGATCTTTCGCCGCAATCCCCAAGCCGAATGTCGGTGTTGGTCGAGGACTTCCGGGCCTTTGTCGCTGAATGTCCTCTCGAGCCAGATGTTGTCCTCCCTATCTCTGACTTGGCTGACTCTGGGGTGGACCTCTCCTTCCTTGGTCCCGTCAGCAGGCTGAGGTGTCCGGATGTGGGTGCGGGTCAAGGGGCTAATGGGGAGCCGGCTCCGGTGGTGCTGCTTGAGGTCGGCCAAGAGAGTAAAAAAAGGGCTGAGGGCGGCGAGTCTATCGATGTCGAAGGGGAGAAGGTCATGGCGGACGAGGTCATCGATGACGGGGATACTGGTGTTGCGGACGAGGTAGGTGGAGATGCTGTTGTTGGGGAGAAAGGTGGATCTAGGGATGCGGTCTAGCGCTCTCCTTTCTGTTTAAGTGTTTATCAGGGTGTCTGTGAACCCCTTTTTGTTTCCTTTGGTTGTTTCTCCCTTTTTTTTCTTTTTTTCTGTTGTTGGCCCTTCGGGGCCCGTAGATGTACTCGGCCTTCGAGCCTTTTATGGATTGGAAACATCTTTCTGCACTTTCATTTCGTTTTCCACTTGTTTTACATGTATGTGCCTGTTTGAATGTTGGTCATGTGATCCCGGACATACACCGGCGACTATGAATTGTTGCCTGTGTTCTGATTACCGTACTCTTTTCGGGCAATGTATCTGAACTCTATTTTAACCGTCTTATTTCACGTGGCATGGCTAAAATTTGGCTTAGTCGTGTTACGGTGTTGTCTTTGAGAAGGCCGCCTTGTTGACGTTAGGTATGGGGACCACTTCCCGCCATAGGTGGTCGACTTATGCGTTTTGTGACCACTCTTTTGACCCAACCTTCGTCGCCTGGGGCGTCACTGAGATGGGTCCTGGTTGACTTGTTTTGAGGCACATAAACGCATGGATAGATAACCTTGATATTTATTTAAGTTAAAAAGGATTGATTACAGAGGTTCCCTCGTTCATGGATGGGGTTTTTCATAAGGGAAATTACATCATTGCTAACTAGTTTCTACAGATAGTACTTCTTTAGGTGAGCTGCGTTCCAGGGGTACTGGGCTGGAGTACCATTTGGGTCTTCGATTTCGTATGCTCCGTTGGCGAGGCACTTAGATATTCTGAACGGACCCTCCTAGGTTGGGCCGAAAGCTCCCTTAGGGACTCTGAGCACTTTCTTCAGGACGAGGTCACCTCCTGAGAACTGGCGAAGCCTGATTTTGGAGTTGTAGTACTTCTGTCTGTCTTTTGTAACTGACGTTCCTGAGGTTAGCCTCCACTCTCTTTTCCTCGAGGAGGTCGAGGCTGGTTGTTCTCACGGCGTCGTTATCGCCCGAAAGCTCTTTGCTTGTTCGGAGGCTGGGCACTAATACCTCGGCAGGGATGACCGCCTCTGCTCCGTATGCGAGGGAGTATGGTGTTTTCCCTGTCGATATTCTGCATGTTGTCCGGTATGACCATAAGACTTCAGGTAGCTCGTTGGCCCATCTACCCTTCCCCCCTTCCAGGCGCGTCTTTAGCGTGTGCTTGATGATTTTGTTGATGGCCTCGACCTGGCCGTTTGACTGGGGGTGGTAGGGGGTGGAGAAAAGTTTTGTGTTTTTCCACTCTCTAAAGAAGGTGTCGATTTTGATGCCATCAAACTATTTCCCATTGTCTGACACTATCGCCTGTGGGAGACTGAAACGATAGATGATATTTTTCCAGATAAATTTTATCATGTTATCATGGTCGATGGTTGCTAATGCCTCGGCCTCTGCCCATTTGGTGAAGTAATCGACCGCTACGAGGGCGAACTTGACTGACCCTGGGGTTATGGGCAGAGGTCTGATTATGTCGATTCCCCACTTTGTGAAAGGCTATGGGCTCTTGATGTTAGTCAGTTCCTACGGGATACTTTGATAGATGGGGTGAATATTTGGCAACGATGGCATGTATTTGTGTACTTTAGAACGTCTTTCTTCAAAGTCGGCCACATGTATCCTTATCGTATTATCTTATGAGCCAAGGACTGACCTCCCGTATGGTTTCTGCATATCGCTTCATGGATTTCTTTCATGATAAGTTGCCCCTGTTCTGCCGTGACACACTTGAGGAGTGGGCTTGGACTCTATCTTTGCGGAGGGCCCCTGTTCGGAGATGCTCAATGATGGGGGTCATCCAACTGTCGGCCTCCATGAGGTCGGTTAGGGAGACCAAGGCTTGTGTGGTCGATGGGTATGTCAGCCTTGTAATGATTACGTCTTTCATGTCTGCCGGCCCCTCTGCCGTTGCAAGTCGAGCTAGGGCGTTTGCTTGAGAGTTCACGTTTCTCGGCACCAGCTCGACGTATACTTGATTGAATTTCTATGGACGACCCATCCACATATAGTTCCCAGGGTTGGTTGACCGGCGTCTCTGGGCTGGATGGTATGGTTAGCTCTACGACGAAGTCGGCCAGTGCATGTGCTTTAATAGCGGTCCATGGTACGTACGTGACCCCGAACTGGCTGATCTCTATGGCCCATTTCATGCATAGTCCTGCTGTGTCCGGGCGATGCAACACATTTCTCAGGGGTAATGAGGTTAGCACCTCGACTTGGTGGTCGAACAAATATGGTCGTAATTTCCTAACGCTCATCACCAATGCGTATGCAAATTTCTCGAGTGGCGGGTACCTTCGTTCTGTTTCGTTGAGTGCTTGGCTCACGTAATATACAGGCAAGTCAGCCTGTCCCTCCGTCCGTACCAGGACCGAGCTTAGCATCGTCTCCGAGGTGGCGAGGTACAGGAATAGCTTTTCTCCGGGGACCGGTTTGGACAAAATCTTCGGGTCTGCGAGGTACTTATTGATGTTTTCTAGTGCGTTCTGGGCTGTTGGATAATAGAGGCACGTAAACACGTAATACATGCTCAGCGGAATAGAACAGTTCACCAACAACGAACAGTTAATTGCACATAAGGATTACAATAATCATAACGAGAAATCTTACAACAGTTGTAGAGTAAATTTCTCAACTATGGTATCCACGTAATCCCCAAGAACGAATCTGCACGAATTTGCTAGTGTTGAATCTCAAGTTGAATCAGCTAGGAAAATCCAAACTCTAGATCTTATGGAAAAATTGTGAAGTGTAAAACCGTTTGTGAAATCTCAAGAGCTAATATATATAGGGAGCCCCAACTTAAAACCTAAGATGGCCTATTGGGAAATTAAAATCCCTTCTAATTAATTAAATTAAACTTCTTTAATTTAATTTCCTAAATATAAATCTCTACGGATTTAAATTCCATATATGACAAATCTCTACAATTTGTTTCCATATATATTAAATCCTACAATAATATTCCAAATATTATTATTGGGAATTCTTGTTTAATTAAATCTAATTTAATTAAACATTAATAATAATTAATTCCAAATTAATTATTATTAATTACTTCTCCATAAATTAAATATTAAATCTAATTTAACATTTAATCAACCAACTATAATCCGTAAAAGGGAACTACTTGTTGTGTGACCCATAGACCCTCATATATCGAGCGATTAGTCAAACTAATGGTCTTAATTGAACCCTAGACAATAAATCAGACATTCTCAATAAATGAGGTACGTTGCGAGAAACATGCAACTACCTGTAACTAAAACATGGGCTATTACGATTTCCTCCTTTCATTCGCGAATACTCGATTAGTCTTGAACATGATGAAGTATCTATTCAAATAACTTAATCACTTTATCTCCAATCACTAATTGATCACTTATATCACACTTGGCCATAAAGTCCAAGTTTTACGCGTTATCGCCAATGACTTTGATCCATTAGGATGAGAAGATGAGTATTCTCTAAATCCACTTTAAGGAATGAATCTATTCTTGGCTCAACTACCACGCACACGCACTTCGTGATGAACCCAATCAAGCCATATCTACCCATGGAAGGGTCTGGCGTCGGTCATGGTCAAAGTTCATCACTCCACACATGTCGTGCGTATTGACCTCAAGTCAAAGGAGTGTCGCATCGCTCCCACTAACCGAGACACCCATAGACACATATAGTGGAAATACATCAAACGGTTTCTCGGATATGTATACTAATACCCTCTAAGGTATTTGTGCATCCATCATGAGATACCTATTGTTAGTGTTAGTGTCCTAGAGACAATCTATTGTAAGGACATAATACTCGATGATATTCAGTTTGATTTAATATTATAGTTCATTTAATATTAATGTATGGCAATACACTTGTTTGAATATTATGTTTGATTGTCATGAGTCATTGGTGTCATTGAGGTTGTGAGAACTCAGATGACTTAAGCATGATTCTCAAATAGCCCCGATCAAAGATCATCAAGAATGGGATATTGATGATGCAATGGAGATTGGTGTGCGATCTGCATCATACTCTTAGAGAGTGTAGTAAGATCTCACTTACTACGAGATACTAGGTATCTCATGATGGATGCACAAATACCTTAGAGGGTATTGGTATGCCCATCCGTGAAACCGTTTGATGTAGTTCCACTATATATGTCTACGGGTGTCTCGGTTAGTGGGAGCGATGCGATACTCCTTTGACTTGAGGTCAATACACACGACATGTATGGGATGATGAACTTTGATCATGACCGACGCTTGCACCCGTCTATGGGTAGATATGGCTTGGATTGGGTTCATCACGAAATGCATGTGCGTGGTAGTTGAGCCAAGAATAGGATTCATTCCTCAAAGTGGATTTAGAGAATAATCATCTTTCGCCATAATGGATCTAAGTCATGGCCGATGCACGCCAACTTAGACTTTGTGGCTAAGTGTGACATACATGATCAATTAGTGATTAGAGATAAATTGATTAAGTTATTTGAATAGACAATTCATCATGTTCAAGACTTAATCAAGTATTCGCGAATGAAAGGAAGAAATCGTAATAGCCCATGTTTCAATTACAGGTAGTTGCACGTTTTCAAACGCACCTCATATATTGAGAATGTCCGATTTATTGTCAGGGTTCAATTAAGACCGATTAGTTTGACTAATCGCCGATATATGAGGGTCATACGGTCACACAACAAGTAGTTCCTTTTACGGATTATAGTTGGTTGATTAAATGTTAAATCGATTTAATATTTAATTTATGGAGAATTAATTAATAATAGATTAATTTAGAATTAATTAGTATTAATGTTTAATTAAATTAGATTTAATTAAATAGATTCCCAATAATAATATTTGGAATATTATTATAGGATTTAATATATATGGAATCAAACAGTAGAGATTTGATATACATTTTAATTAAATCAGTAGAGATTTTATATAGGGAAATAAATCGTAGAGATTTATTTAAATAAATATTAGAGATTTTATTTCCCAATCGGGTTAGTTTTTAAGATTTAAAATTTTGGGCCTCCCTATATATATCTGTTCTTGAGAATTCACAAACAACGTTAATTCATTATTCTCCATAAGATCTAGAGTTAGAATTTTCCTGCAAATTCATCTCGGGGTTCAACATTTGCAAACCAGGTGCAAGTCAGAATTGGGGATTCATTGGATACCATATAAGAGAAAAACGTTAGATACCGTGATTGGGGATTACGTGGATATCGTAGTAAAAAGCGGTATCTGAATTCTTGTAGTAAAATTCTATTTACGTTTACTCGTATTTAATTAAGCAATTAATTGTTCGTTGTTGGTGAACTGTTTATTTCCGCTGCGCATGTATTACGTGTTTACGTGCCTCTAAATTTCAACAGTGGTATCAGAGCTTCAGGCTCTTGATTTATTGCTTAATTAAATTTATTTATCGGGGTACGGCGATTTAATTAACCACGCCTAATTAATTTTTGGGTATGGTTTTGATTATCAAATTGTCTTGTTTCGTCCGCCTGATACATTGACCATCCACTTGATTAATTTCTTTTATTTGTGGTATTCTTGATTATATAATTGTGAATACCATGTTAATTTGTTGAATGTGCAAAATTTGGGGGCATGCTTATTAGATAAACACACCCCTCCCCTTTTATTTGGTGGTTCGTCTTCCTCAATCTTTTCGCCTAGGGTTTTCTGGGAAGACCCGACGCCGCTCCTCGTTCCCGATGTGCGCACCCTGGTTTCGTGGGTGACCCGCGACGGCGCTCGAGTAGGAGGCCCTGTGCCGCAACTTGCGTCGCTCGCGCGAGCCCACGTCGCTTCGACGGTAGTCAAAATCCGCGGTCGCGCACTCGTCCTCATCGCGACTCACGGTGGTGCTCCCTGTCACGTCTCGATTCTGCGGCGGTCACTCACGATTCGTGACGATGTGCCCAGATTCGACTCGATTCGCGGTGGAGCGCCATCGTCTCAACTCGTCTCAGGGCTGCGATGTTTGAAATCTTTTGATTCATGGTAACCCACCTCTGTTTCAATGCGATTCAAGGCGGTGCACCACCGAATCGATCGATGGCCCCACTTGTCCATTTCTGCTCTGACCTAGTTCGAAAGGGCCGCGGCTCCGCGCGTGTCCCTTTGTTTCACTTGCGGTGACGAGTCGCCCGCACGCGTCTAGCGGCGGCGGCGACTCGCGCACGTGTACTGAACCAGTCGACCTTGCCTTTGATTTTTTGCCATAGTGTATCTCGATCGTTCTGGGTTGTTGCTGTTTGCTGATAAAATTGCCTATTGGGTTTGGTTTAGAACTGATAAAACTGTGATTGATTAAACTCTAATGATTGAACAGTTTTGTGAATTATTTGGAATAATTCTGACTAATTGTGATGAATTGTTGGATGTTTGATTGATGTTGGTTGATCCGATTGGAAACGATTTTGGAAATCGGGCGATGACGAGGGAGGGGTTGTTGGCAAATTTGATTTCAAGCAAGCCCCTCCGTGCAATTTTAGAATTTGCACATGAGCTCTCGTCAAATAAATAAATAAAATCTATTTAAAATTTAATTGGATTAAATTTTAAGATAGTAATAAAAGTTGGACTTTTATTCAAAATTAATTAGATTAATTTTAATAATTTAAAATCAAATTTAAAATTAGATTTTTAAAATTTATTTTTTTAAAAAGAATTATTAAATCTCACTAAAATATATTTGTTGGACTAATGACGGACTTAATTAATTGGATTAATTATGAGTTAATATTAATAATGAATATAATTATTAAACTTATTTTTTAAAATTGGATTTTAAAATTATGGCTTAAAGAATTAAACGAGTTATTAATTCTCACTTGGTTAACGTATTTTATATTCTGTTAACGTCTTTTACGTCCGCATTATAATTGTTTGGGTAGGCGGAGCCCAATACTTGTCGGACCGTATTATTGTTTGGATAGACGGCGCCCATGTAAGTGTTAGTCCGTATATAAATCATGTTTGGGTAGGCGGCGCCCAATAATTGCTCAAATGTGATATAGATTAACATGTTGGATCTCGATTAAGCAATAAATACTCCGCCTTTAAAATGTTCCTCACTAAAATATGGTTTTCTCATTGATTTGATAAGATGTCTTCCATCAAAATTAAAAGAAAACCGGAGATTTCATTCCAATGAGTATTTAAGGCCCTCGTCTTTTGCTCGGATCTACATCTAACGGAACTTTTATAGGGACATGTAATGTCGCCGCTTGATGGTTGTAAACCAACTTAACTTTTTTTAACTCGCCCTCACTGGGACAAAGGGTAAGGGACATCAGTCGAACTAGGTTCGACAAACTAGGAGTTGCAATTTGCAATTGGTTTGGAGACCTACCAGTTATGCTATTGTGATATTCAGCCCTCGCTGGGATTATGATAGTAGGAATGTGTATCCTAGTCCATTATGATTTATATTGGATATAAATTCGTATTCTTCCGATGAGGTCGTTGAATATGTGAAAATAATGGAGACAAAATAAACACAAAAGAAAGGCCATGTTTATTTTGATTGCTGAATATTGATCATAGGAATTATGTGTTTAATTCCCATTTTATTTTATTTTATTTCTCTTGGTTAGTTGAAATGTATAACTGTTATAGAGATGTGTTTTGGAAACAAACAAAATTGGCTAGGCCAAATTTTCTGGAATGACACCTAAACGTGTGTTTAGTGCTAAGGTAAGAAAAGATTGAGTACGTGTTGGACACGCCAATCCCTGTTACCCCTGCAGCTGGTTTCTTGAGGCAGCTACATTTGACGTAGCAGCTCAGAAGAAGCATCAAGAGGATGCTTCCCAGGCTCAGTGTGTGATGTTGCTCGGCATGACTCCCGATATACATAGGCAACGTGAGGAAATTGTTCCCCTCTCAATGCTCATGCATTTGAAGGATCTCTTTGATTCTGAATCTCGTTCTGAGATTTAAGAAATGATGAGAGATATGTTTAGATGCCGATTAGCTAAAGAAGGGAAGATTTCACCTCATATGCTAATGTTGATAGGCCTAATTGAAAAACTTGGTAATTTAGGCATTGAATTAAAAGACCAACGCTTTCATTCAAGCTATCCTCCTGCCGCTTCCATATTTATATTTTAGCTTCATTGTGAACTACAATATGAATAAGACGGATGCGACCATGCCTGAACTTCACAATGTGCTCAAGACTTTTGAGTTCACTATCATCAAGATGGTGTTCAAAAGAAGGAGAGGGTATACAAGGATGTGTGTCTCTACTGTAAGTAGAAGAAGGCATTGGAAGAAGGACTATGAGGTTCTAGTTGCTAAATGGAATGCACTAGGTGCTTCTAGCACTAGAACATGTATGTTTGTTATTAAGATAAACATGTCCACTAATAACGCTAACTGCTTGGTATTGGATACTGGATTTAGCTCTCACATTTGCACTAATGTGAAAGGGCTCATGTATCATAGGACAGTTAGGGCGGGTGAAGTCGTTTTACACGTGGGAACGGAGCAAGAGTTGCTCCTGAACGTGTGGGGACTTAAGTGTTAGACTTACCCTTTGATTTTAGATTAGAACTTAATGATTTTCATCTAGTTCTTTCTATTACTCGCAACATGTATTTGTTGCATTATGGATGTGGTGTTCTTAATATACAAAATAAAAGACTCAAACTTAGTAATCATGAAAACCCGACTTACTTATGGCATTGTAGAACTTGATCATGTAAACGAGAAAAGAATTGCAAGGTTAAGAAAGTTAGACTACTTAACCCCATTAGTCTATGAGTCTTATGGAGATTGTGAATCTTATCTCATGGGCAAGATGATCAATAGACTCTTTTCTGGGAAAGGGGTGCATGCCAAAGAAGTTCTAGAGTTGATCTACAACGATGTTTGTGGACCATTGCCCACTCTAGCTAGGGGTCACTTCGGTTACTTCGTTACTTTATTACTAATGATTTCTCTAGATACGGATGCGTGTATCTCATGAAACACAAATCCGAACCTTTTGAGAAATTCAAAGAAGTTTAAGGCTGAAGTAGAGAAGCAACTTGGTAAGAGTATCAAGACTCTTCGATCGGATCTAGGAGGTGAATACCTTAGCCATGAATTCACTGATTACTTGAAGTTACATGGAATCCAGTCACAATGGACTACTCCCGGAACACCTTAGATGAACGGTGTGTCCGAGAGAAGAAACCAAACCCTGTTAGACATGGTGAGGTCCATGATGAGCTTTTCCTATCTTCCAACATTCTTATGGGATGCGCGTTACAAACCTCAATTTACATTTTGAATAGGATTCCATCTAAATCGGTTGAGCATACACCATATGAACCATGGTGTGGCAAGAAGTCAGCTTTTACACATATTAACCATGGGGTTGCCCCATGATTGTGAAAAGGATGCCTACCGACAAGTTGGAATCCAAAGGTGAAAGGGTTACTTTGTGGGATATCCTAAGGAAACTAAAGGATATTACTTCTATCTACCTGAGAAATAATCAGTGATTGTCTCTAGGCAGACCAAGTTCCTCGAAAAAGACTATGTCTTTAAGGAACAAGGTCGTAAGCTGATAGAACTTGAAGAAATTCAAGAACCACAAATTAACAAAGAGACTGATATATATTGTCAAAGCAACATGACAAAGAATCAGTGGGAGCATCCAGCAACTTTCACAGTGGGAGTCTTTCACTAGGTGATCGTCTTTCAGCCAGTGGGAGCGTAATTGGAGTTTGCTTGCCTATGCAAGAACCTCCAAGTGGGCTGAATGAGAACAACATAGTTCAAACTCCCGCCCAAGAGGCATCTAAAAGTGTAGCTCTTGAGAACTCTTCGGACATTGATGAAATCGATGCACCACAAAAATTTTCACAATCAGAATGTACAGTCTGCACAACCACAGCTCCGTAAGTATACTAGGAATCATAATCCGCCCATTAGATACGGTTACCTCTTGGAGGAACTCATTAATGTGGACATACCGGATAAGGACGATCCTAATACTTACTCTGAAGCAGTATTAGATATTGATTCAGGGAAGTGGCATGAAGCCATGAAATCCGAGATGGACTCAATGTACACCAATCAAGTCTTGGACTTGGTTGAGTTTCCTAAAAGGGTTAGACCCATTTGTAAATGGCAAAGTACAAACCTACAAAGCTAGGTTGGTGGCGAAGGGTTATAGTCAACACGAAGGCATTGACTATGATGAGACCTTCTCACCAGTTGCAAAGATCAAGTCCATTCGAATTTTACTTGCGATAGTAGCACACTGTGATTATGAGATTTGACAGATGGATGTCAAAATAGCTTTCCTAAATGGAAACATTGATAAGGAAGTGTTTATGACTTAACCGGAAGGTTTTACATCTAAGTCAAATTCTAATCTAGTATGCAAGCTAAAGATATCCATTTATGGATTGAAGCAAGCTTCTAGGAGTTGGAATATCCGATTTGATAAAGCTATCAAGTCTTTTGACTTCATCAGAAATTCGGAAGATCCTTGTGTTTATTGTAAACATAACGGGAAGAATATTGTTTTTATAATCGTGTATGTCAATGACACATTGATTTTGAGAAACAATATCCCGTTAATGCAGTCCGTTGAAGATTAGTTATCAAAGACCTTCATGGTGAAGGATCTTTGTGAAGCCTGCTACATCTTAGGGATAGATCCAAGAGGATGTTGAGGTTGTCACAGTCCACCTATGTAGACAAGGTGTTGAAGTGTTTTGCAATAGAGAACTCTAAGAGAGGGTCTCTACCTGCAAATCATGGGATAAATCTGTCAAAGAAGGATTGTCCTTCTGTTGAAGCTGATATCAAGCACATGAAAGATGTCCCATATGCATATGCAATTGGGTCAATCATGTACGCCATGACTTGCACTAGGTCAAACGTGGCCTACGCTATCAACATCACTGATAGATACCAACAGAATCCGGATGAGTCTCACTGGATTGTTGTCAAGACCATTCTGAAGTATCTTAGACAAACTAAAGAATGTTTTCTTATCTATAGTGGACAGTCAGAACCAGTAGTGACTGATTATGCTGACGCAAGTTTCCAATCCGACTATGATGATTACAAATCACAATCAGGTTACGTTTTACTCTCAATAATGAGGCGTCTGTTGGAATAGTTCCAAGCAAATGGACTGCATCAACAACCGAAGTTGAGTACATTGTTGTATCGAAGCCTCAAGGAGGTTGTCTGGATTTTATAGTTCTTAAGAGAACTAGGGGTAGTTCCGAGTGCCAGTTGTCTAATAAAGTTTTATTGAGACAACGCTGGTGTGATTGCGCAAGCAAAGGAACCGAGATCAGCAAGCATAAACGAGCATGTACCCAGACTTATCATTTGATCCGAGAGATCATAAGGATAGGAGAAATAGAATTAAAATGTATTCCCACATATTTAATTTGGCAGAACCTTTCACCAAAACACTGAGTGTTCATGTACACACTAGACATTTGATGGTCTAGGGGTTAGACATGTAGGTGATTGAATCTAGTCCAAGTGGGAGATTGTTAGTGTTAGTGTCCTAGAGATAATTTATTGTAAGGACATAATACTCGATGATATTCAGTTTGATTTAATATTATAGTTCATTTAATATTAATGTATGGCAATACACTTGTTTGAATATTATGTTTGATTGTTTGCATTTATTCATACAAGTGTTCCCATGAGTCATTGATGTCATTGAGGTTGTGAGAACTCAGATGACTTAAGCATGATTCTCAAATAGCATCAAGAATGGGATATTGATGATGCAGTGGAGATTGGTGTGCGATCTGCATCATACTCTTAGAGAGTGTAGTAAGATCTCACTTACTCTGAGATACTAGGTATCTCATGATGGATGCAAAAATATCTTAGAGGGTATTGGATGCCCACCCGAGAAATCGTTTGATGTAGTTCCACTATATGTGTCTACAGGTGTCTCGGTTAGTGGGAGCGATGCGATATTCCTTTGACTTGAGGTCAATACACACGACATGTATGGGATGATGAACTTTGACCATGACCGACGCTTGCACCCGTCTATGGGTAGATATGGCTTGGATTGAGTTCATCACGAAATGCATTTGCGTGGTAGTTGAGCCAAGAATATGATTCATTCCTCAAAGTGGATTTAGAGAGAATACTCATCTTCTAGTCATAATTGGATCTAAGTCATCGGCCGATGCACGTCAACTTAGACTTTGTGGCTGAGTGTGACATACATGATCAATTAGTGATTAGAGATAAATTGATTAAGTTATTTGAATAGATACTTCATCATGTTCAAGACTTAATCGAGTATTCGCGAATGGAAGGAGGAAATGGTAATAGCCCATGTTTCAATTACAGGTAGTTGCATGTTTCTCGCAACGTACCTCATATATTGAGAATGTCTGATCTATTGTCTAGGGTTCAATTAAGACCGTTAGTTTGACTAATCGCTCGATATATGAGGGCATATGGGTCACACAACAAGTAGTTCCCTTTTACGGATTATAGTTGGTTGATTAAATGTTAAATTGGATTTAATATTTAATTTATGGAGAATTAATTAATAATAGATTAATTTGGAATTAATTATTATTAATGTTTAATTAAATTAGATTTAATTAAATAGGATTCCCAATAATAATATTTGGAATATTATTATAGGATTTAATATATATGGAATCAAATCGTAGAGATTTGATATACATGGGAATTAAATCCGTAGAGATTTTATATAGGGAAATAAATCATAGAGATTTATTTAAATAAAGATTAGGGATTTTATTTCCCAATCAGGTTAGCTTATGATTTAAGCTGGGCCTCCCCTATATATACAGGCTCTTGGGAATTCACAAACAACGTTAATTCATTATTCTCCATAAGATCTAGAGTTAGAATTTTCCTAGCAAATTCATCTCGGGATTCAACACTGGTAAACCCATGCAAGTCCGTGATTGGGGATTACGTGGATACCATAGTAGAGAAAATGGTATACAAATTACTGTAATAATTCTATTTACGTTTACTCATATTTAATTATGCAATTAATTGTTCGTTGTTGGTGAACTGTTTATTTCCGCTGCGCATCTATTACGTGTTTACGTGCCTCTAAATTCCAACACCTATATCTCGTAGTAAGTGAGATCTTACTACACTCTCTAAGAGTATGATGCAGATCGCACACCAGTCTCAATTGCATCATCAATATCCCATTCTTGATGATCCTTGATCGGGGCTATTTGAGAATCATGCTTAAGTCATCTGAGTTCTCACAACCTCAATGACTCATGGGAACACTTGTATGAATAAATGCAAACAATCAAACATAATACTCAAACAAGTTTATTGCCATACATTAATATTAAGTGAACTATAATATTAAATCAAACTGAATATCATCGAGTATTGTGTCCTTACAATAGATTTCTCTAGGACACTAACACTAACATGGGCTTCTTCTGTCCACAGGAAATCGCCCTTAGCTTTCTTGAGTGTGTCAAAGAAAGGTTTACACTTGTCCCTCATTCTCGATTTGAACAAGACCGGGAATAAATCTAACAACCTCTTGCATCAAGCTGATCACCCTTTACGTTGCCAACCACCCCATCTAAAGTGGGGAATTTTACACAGAAATAGTAAGTTGAGGACACAGCCTCGAATTCATGTTTAAAAGGGCTCCCGAGGAAACCGTTAAAGGTCGACACCAGGTCGATTAGAAGGAAATCACACTATTTTGTTGCCCTAATGGCCCTATCTATGGACGACACCAACTCTACTGCGAGGCGGATGATCCCATGGGGCTTTACTGTGGCGTCCCCAAAGCCTCTGACCAAGTGTGCGCTGGCTCGAGGTAGCTATGGTAGTCGAGCTTGTCGAAGGTCTTTTTGAATAGAATGTTGCAGAAGGCACCACTATCGACCAATAATCTCTTGATCGTCATCCCCATGATTCTGGTGGATATGACCAGGGGGTCGGTGTTCGGGTAGACGATTCTTGCCTTATCTTGCTCCCCGAACTGGATTCGGATGCCTTCTTGTGCCGTCGCATTCACGAGCAGACAGAGGCGGACCGTGTTCGCCATTTCTCTCAGCTCGGCCTTCTGATGTCATTTTGACAATGAGGTTGATGCCGAGAGGCCGCCCACGGGACCGTGTTTGCCATTTCTCTCAGCTCGGGCATGGGGGGAACATGTAATCCTACCTTGGGCCCTTCGGCCTTCCAAGTAACTTCTTCTGATGGGGGGCCTCATCATCGCGTCCTCAATTATCCTTGGGCTGGGGCCGGCGGACATATTGGTGCAGAATTCCATCCTCATAAAGCTTCCGGAGTTATTTCAGCAGGTCGAGGCACTCGCTGGTATTGTGGTCGGCTATCTCGTGGTAGTGGCAGTACTTCATGAGGGTCTTCCTGCCATCACTTTTCTCTATGGGTCGGGGTTCCCCGAGTAGCCGCTTGTCCTTGATTTTGGTGAAGATGTACCCGGGGGACATGCCAAACACGTCGATGAGCTTGATTGCTATAGGGTCTTCAAATGGTTTGAACTTCCCGGGGGCCTTGTACTGCCCCAATTTTTTACTTATCTTTGGGGGTACGGTCTTTTTGGTCTCCCACATCCGTGCTGCGAGAAGTTCCATGGTGTTGATGATATCGCTTGCCCATGATCTGAATTTTGCATAGTTCGCGGGATAGTTGGCGGTGACGTTTCGCCAGAGCTTGGTTCCCTTATTTAGTCCGGCGATGGCCCCTAAAAGCTTAGCCTCGTTGCCCACTAGTTCCCCCTCTAGGATGAGTTGGTCTATCCTCTCCAGGTAAGCTCGGTCTGTCTCATCATTGCCTTGCTCGACATTCACCTGCCGTTGTTTCCCTGCCGGCCTGGGCGCCATGGCTGCAAAGTGCACCATGAAGAGCCACCCCAACTGTTCAATGGACTCGATTGGCACATGGTTGCATCTGTGGCCCCTACGGACGTCATGTACGAGTTGTACTTGGCCAGGTAGGTTCTTAGATCGGTGTCCCCGTTGTACCTATCGATCGATGACGTGTTATCTTGGCTTGTGTCGGGGCTGATGATATGTCCGTCCCGAGGGGCGATATCAGAAGGGCCATGTTCGTCGTTAGCTCGGCAGGGGCGGGTTGGTGATTCATTCTCTCTTGAAGGGCTTGGACGGTTTACCTCAAGGCAATGATTTTGGCGTCTCAGCTGGTTGGCCTGGGTGCCTTGTGTCGCCCGCGGTTGGTTGCCGGGTAGGCTGAGGCGGCTGATTGCCGAGATGTGTGGTTCATTCCTGAACCCCTTCCGGTGGCCAGCCTCGATCATGGCAAAGGGACGAAATTTTGCTTCATCCTTCACGAGATTCGGTGCCTTCTGAGCCAGGTTTCCCCCTAGTCGATTGAAGACGGAATTCTCACGTGCCCCATCTTGTCACCCGTCGGGATATCGATTGGCCCTTGAGGTTGACATCGCTTGGTTTAGGCCCAGTTGTCCCCCCAGTTAGGCCTTTCCCTTGGTAGCAGTGTCGGCCCGAGGGGCTTTGATTGTGGGATGCTGGTCATCATCCTCGTCGAAATTTAGGTTGCGCTTGCACAGACACGCCCAGGCATTCTTCATCATCTCCGGGGTCTTGAAGATGTCCCCCTAGTTTTGTTCGGCTACATTAAGGGGCTGTGATTCAATGGATATGGAGGCCTCCACGCCGTCGAGCTGGTTTATCTCGAGACCGGTAGTTGGGATCTTGTTTTATGCCATTGTTTTTGTGAGTTTTTTTAGAGAAATGTGGGTTTATGGAATGAGATTTCCCACAGACGGCGCCAAATTGTTATATTCAAAAAAAGTCCGAACGTATAAACAATCACTTAGCAATGAACAATTAATTAAAAAAGTAGAAAAACAAGAGATTTGGTTACCCAGTTCGCCAATTGTGGCTACGTCCAGGGGCAATATCAAGCCAGTAGTGTATTATTATTTCTGCCTAGACTACTAAAATTCTCCATCCTTTACAACATAAGTTATACGGCTTATTTATAGCTTTAAAATATTAGGTCAGAACCCCTTTCATGGGCCGGACTCTTCGGCCCCCTAGGGCTACGAGAGGCCGCGGGAAACTTCCCTCAATAGAGCCCGCAATCTTCGCCCTAGGACAGACCTGCCTTGCTTGCTTCCCGCGATATCCGCGCCCTTGATCTCCCGAATCTCTTCCATACTTATCCCGGGTGGCCTTAGGTGGTCGTCCAGGGGTCGTTTATCGGGTCGACTGTTCTCGCCCTCAGATAGTAGCCTTTCCGAGCAACCCCGCGAGGTCGGGATTCACAATGATGGTCGCCCAGCAGTCGTAATACCACACGGCCATCTGGTAAGAGGTCGCCTGGTAGACATACGGCTACTACACCCCCGGCCTCTGAAGAAGATGTTTACCAGCCCAAGACTAAGGAGACAAAAGCAGCCTATGAAGCCATGCTCAGTGTTATTCAGCAGTACCAACATCATCCCCAACAATACCTTTGATCAGAAGTGGGGATGATGGTCTTAATGATGATGTTGGCGTTGTTGTTGAGTTTGATGGGCGGGTAACCTTTTGAAGTCACTGGAAAGTCGAGCATTAGCCACTAATTGATAGTCGGCATCTGTCTGGAAGTCGCTGGAAAGTCGAGAATTAGTAATTTGTTGGTAGTTTGTGTTTTTTGCTTTATGTTGGCCTCTGACCGTTTGATGTTAACGGCCTTCGGGCCTCCTAATGTACCATCCTCCGGGCCTTTTCTGTCGTTTAATGAACTTGTTTATTTTTCTTTCCTTTATGTTACCAACTTCATTTGCTTATGCAACTTTAAGATTGCGTTTGTTCTTTATCGTCTTATTGTCATTGCGATTTGATTGAACCCGTTCTTGCCATCTGTTTTTTATGTGCGGCTTAATGTCGAACTCGCTTAGTCGTCTTACAAAGTTGGGGGATGACCGCACCAGTTAGGGTTGGCGATCTCGCCGCCGATATGTCGAAAGTCGTACTCTAAGAGGTCAATTTTCCATAATGCGACCTCGGTGTTTTAACACATGAAGTATGAAGAGATAAAACTTAACATTTTATTAGGTACATGCGAAATCAACATAAAGGTGCAACCATCTATTCTACTGATAGTATTTCTTTAAGTGGGCCACATTCCATGGATATTGGGCCTTCATGCCATCTGGATTTTCCAACTCATAGGCGCCGTTTGGTAGGATCCCTAATATCTTTAATAGTCCTTCCCAAATTGGGCCGAACATTCCCTTGGGCGCTCTAAGCATTTCCTTTAGAACCAAATCTCCTTCTCTGAATCTCTGAAGTCGCACTTTAGAATTGAAGTACTTTTTGGACCGTTTCTTGTATCTTGCATTCCTCATATTAGCCTCTAGTCTTCTCTCCTCGAGAGGGCTTCGTCGTTGTGGTCGGATGCGACCTGTGACGTCCGGTGATTCGGGAATTCGACCTCTGATGGTATGACTGCTTTGGTCCCAAAGGCCAGGGAGTACGGATTTTCCCCTGTCAAATTTTGATAAGTGGTCCTGTATGATCATAGGATGTCTGGCAGCTCGCTGGCCCATTTCCCCTTAGCCCCCTCAATCTTTGCCTTTAACATGTGTTTGATAATTTTGTTGACTGCCTCAACTTGTCCATTCGATTGAGGGTGGTACGGGGTGGAGAATAGCTTAGTGATCTTCCATTTGCGGAAGAAGGTGTCAATTTTGAGCCCGTCAAACTGTTTTCCATTGTCGAATCTGCAAATGATGTTTCGCCATATGAATTTGATAACGTGGTCTTTGTCTATGATTGCTAGAGCATCTGCCTCGGCCCATTTTGTGAAGTAATCCACTGGGACTAGTGCAAAATTGACCGAGCCGGGGCTGTCGGGAGCGGCTCAATGATGTTTATCCCCCATTTTGCAAATGTCCATGGGTTGAGTATGCTGGTGAGTTTTTCTGGAGCCACTTTGATTTTTGGTGCAAAATTTTGGCATCTGTGGCATTTTCGAGCGAATGCAATGGCATCCGCCCTCAAGGTCAGCCAAAAGTAGCCCTGTCTTAAAGTTTTGTGAGCCAATGATTGTCCCCCCATGTAGTTTCCGCACATGCCTTCGTGTATTTCCCTCAGGATTATTTGCCCCTGTTCCGGTGTGATACACCTGAGAAGTGGTGTGTTGAACCCTCGTTTATATAACATGTCTTTAATGAGCATTTACCGTACGACTCTCATTTGCAGTTGCCGAGCTTGTACCCTATTTGGTGGCAGGTCGCCGTGCACCATATACTTGGTGATGGGTGTCATCCAGCTCTCTGTCGACGGGATATCTAAGGCATGCGACCAACATGAGGCTGGAGGGGTGGGAAAGTCATGTAATGGTGACATCCTTCATCTCGGCTGGCCCCTCTAAGGTTGCTAGTCGTGCTAACGCATCGGCTCGTGAGTTTTGATCTCATGGTATTAGTTTCACATGTATCTGTTCGAATTTTTTGCAATTCACAATTTCTTGGTAGACTGCCATTCTTTTGTCTCGAGCCTCGTATTCTCCAGAGACTTGACAAGCCACGAAGTTGAGCGTTCCTATGTACCTGGAGTCTCTTGATGCCCATTGTGGTCGATATTTCCAGGCCGCTAATGAGGCCTCGTACTCGGCCTCATTATTGGTTGTTGGGAAGTCAAAGGCTATGGCATTTTGGAAAGAGATGCCTTCCAGGCTGATGAGTACCACACCTGCCCTCGACCTTTGGGATGTTGTGGAGCCATCCACATATAACTGCCATGGTGACCCGGATGGGTTGTCTACCTTGGATGGGAAAGTTAGCTCCATGAGGAAATCGGCCAACGCTAGTGCTTTGATGGCTGGGTGGGGTGCATATGTAACTCCGTATTATCCGACTTCGATAGCCCATTTGAGGCATCGGCGATGTGTCTGGCCGATGTAGCACGCTCCTTAGAGATGACGATGTGAAGAACTCGACTTGGTTGTCGAAAAGTATGGCCTTAGTTTCCTGACACTCATTACTAGGGCGTATGCAAGCTTTTCCAGTAGCGGTTATCGTTGTTCGGTCTCATTCAGTGTTTGGCTGACGAAGTATATTGGTAGGTGTACTTGTCCTTCCGCTTCGACGAGTACCGCGCGTAATGCGTTTTTTGAGGCCGCCAGGTATAGGAAGAGTTTTTCTCCCGGAACCGGCTTTGATAGGATGCTCACGTCAACCAAGTAGGCTTTGATTTTTCGAACGCTTCCTGGCTTTCTGTAGTCCATTCGAATTTGGACTTGTTTTGGATTGTGTCGAACATCGGCTTGCATTTATCCCCCATTCAGAAGATGAACCTGTTCAGGGCGGCCATGCATCCAGTGACTTTCTGGACCTCTTTTACGTTTCTTGGGGATCCTATGTCTAGGATAACCTTGACCTTTTTCGAGTTAGCCTCTATCCCCCGCTTGCTGACTAGGTGCCCCAGGAATTTTTTCAACTCCACCCCGATGTTGCATTTTTTGATGTTGAGCCTCATGTTGAATTTCCTCAGGATCTCAAAATTTTGGGCCAAGTGGGCAAGGTGGTCTTCATTTTTCATGTTTTTGACGACTATGTCATCGACGTAGACTTCCACCGACTTGCCTATCTGTCCGCAAACATGTGATTGACAAGTTTTTGGTATGTGGCCCCTGCATTCTTTAGGCCGAAAGGCATCCTTTTCCAGCAGTAGATTTTTTTCTCCGTTAGGAAAGAGGTGTGTTGCCGATCCGGTTCGTGCATGGCGATCTGATGGTAGCCTACGAAGGCATCCATGAAGGACGTCCATTCGTATTATCGATCAGGTGGTCAATGTGTGGCATAGGGAAGAAATCCTTTGGGCATGCTTCATTAAGGTCGGTGAAGTCGGTACAGAGCCGCCAAGTGTCGTTCGATTTCTTAACCAGAACCGCATTGGCGACCCATTGTGGTTGGTCGGCCTGAATGATTAGGTCGTTATCCAATAGCTTCTTGACCTTGGCGTTGAGTGCTTCGTACTTCTCGGGGCCAAATTTTCGCGTATTCTGGGCTATCGGCCTACGAGTGGGATCGATGTGTAGTTTGTTGGACGCGATTGTCGGGTCTATGCCAACCATGTCTTTGTATGACCAGGTGAACACATCTAAATTATTCTTGAAAAAATTAATGACTTCCCCTTTTAGCCCGTCTGGTATCTTGGAGCTTATGATGATCTCTAGATTCGGGCGGGTTGGATCTATTCCGACTTTTACGAGTTACTCCCTGGGATGGCCCTTGGTCCATCCTGACAGGGATCGTCGATCTCGGCTTCTGCCCCCAATCTTGGGTCGAGGTCATCGTGGCTTCTTTTGTTTCCCTTTTTAAAGTCCATTTCATTAGGTTGTCTTTCATTGTGTATTGCCAATACATGTTCTCGAGATTCTAATGCGGAATTGAAATGGGACGAAGAGTAAACCAAACAACCTTTAGCATCAACTTGGTCGCCCTTAAATGTTCCGACCACCCCACTCTTGGTACGGAACTTTACACAATAATAAAAAATGGAGGATGTAGCCTCGAATTCATGTTCGAACGGCCTCCCAAGGAAACCGTTATAGGAACTCGGGAGGTCGATTACAAGGAAATTCAAAAGCCTAATTGTCCTAACCTTCTCATCTAGGGTCGACACCAACTCGATGGCCAGTCGGATCATTCCCATGGGCTTCACAGTTGCATCCCCAAAGCCTTTCACAGAGTGGTTGAACGGGGTGATATAGGTATCAAACTCCCCGAGCTAGTCCAAGGTCTTCTTGAAGAGGATGTTGCAGAAAGCCCCGCCATCTACCAGGAGTTGGCAAATGGTGGTTCCTATGACAGTAGCTTTGATTACTAGGGGGTCGATATTCGGGTAGACAATGCCTACCTTTTCATTTTCGCCGAACTCGATTCTTTCAATCTCTTCGGCCATGGCGAGGACTTGTGCCACTATCTTCTGGGCATTCTCAATCTCTTGGATTTTGGCCTTTATGTTCCGCTTTGATGGGGAGGTCATTGAGAGGCCCCCACTTCCCCCATCGGCTAGAGGGTGTGGATGATGCGATCTCCCGCTCCTTCGGGCATTGGTGGAGCTGGTCGCTCGTCCTGATCGACCCCAAGATTTGGGTTCCGCCGGGCTTGGTTCCCCTGCTTGGGGTGATTCCCCTGTTGTCCATCCTTTAACCTCTGGTCTTCGTTCCTTCGGGTGCTTTGATGAACACATGGAGCAACCTGTCTTCATAGAGGCTCCAAAGCTGCTTCAGTAGGTCCCTACACTCGCTGGTGTAATGACCCGCTTGTCCGTGGTATTGGCATTACTTATCTTGGTTCTGCTTACCAATGTTCTTGATCGGGCGTGGTGGCTGTAGCAGCTCTCGCTCCTTGATCTGAGAGTGGACCTGACCAAGTGTCATGCCCAGGACTTCCATCAGCTTCACCGGGATTGAATCCTCGAATGGCTTGAAGCTGTCAGGTGCCTTGTACGGGCCATCGAGTTTCTTGGAGTTTTTCTTCGGTTCCGCGACTCCCTTTACCTCAAAAAGTCGGGACTCTAATAGTTCCACGGTGTGGATCAAATTGCTAGCCCACTTTTGGAAGTCAGCATAGCTGGTTGGGCATTCGTGGTCATGCGCCGCCACAGTTTGGGTCCTTTCTTGAGGTTGCTAACGGTCCCCTGGACCTTTGCCTCATCCCCCACGGGGTCCCCTTCCATGATGAGTCTTCCGATCCTTTCGACGTAGGATCGGTCTGACTCATCTTCACCCTACTGAATGTTCATGAGATGTTGCTTGGTTGCAGGTCGGGGAGCCATGGTGAAAAAGTGGGTGAGGAATACCCTAGCGAGCTGTTCGAAGGTATCCACCGAGGATGGTGGCAGAGAGGTGAACCACATGTGGGCCTGGTCTCTAAGTGTTAGCGAAAAGAGTCGGCATTTTGCATCGATCGCACCCATCGAGGTCATGTAGGAATTGTATTTCACTCCATGGACCCGCGGGTCTGAGCTCCCGTTGTAGCGGTCAATGGCTGCCGCGCCGACCTTCCTTTGGGTGGGAGCCTGGGCGACCAAGATGCCTAATGGTGAGCTGGGGATCATGAGGCCTTGGGCAGTCCCTGGCGTTACATTTTGAGCTTCTACTCGCTCGGCTGTTGGACCGTTCGGGTCAAGGCTGCGATCTGTACGTTGCGTGGATCGTGGGTTTGGGATCCTTCCTGGCCATTGTCGTGATGGATGGCATTATCGTTTGGGATCTCGTTATGATGCACCAGTGCGAGCACAAGGTCACGCTCCACCTGTTCTGCCAATAGGGGTCGGGAATCAACTTCGTCGCCGATTAGGATAAGGGCATTCCGGCCTCTCAAGTCTCCGAGGCGATAAAAAACACAGGTTGAGGCAGTGGGTCTTTCGATACCCACGCCTCGATAGTGTCGGGTGTTTCTTCCCTTGGCAGTCGGGTAGAAATGTTGGCCCGCCGAGCGGCCTTCGTTAGAATTAATTGTTTAGAGCATTTAGCAATTAAATCGTCACGTTCCGAGACAAAAATTATTTATTTATTTATTTAATTAAATTTTTTTTATTTTTCTTAAAGTTTAACTAAAATTCTAATTTAGTTTAGTTAGGCGAAGTAGATTTTTATTTTTTATATCGAAAATCTTAATTTATTAAAAATATTATTTCCTTAGAATATTTTTATTTAATAATCTATGGTAACAACTTTATTTAATAAATTCATTCTTAAATACTAGGAGTGCTCTTGCTCAAAATACTCGTTCGATTCCCTAAAATAAAAATCTTAGCAAATATACACGCTCTAAAATTTATTTGAAAAAAGAAGCACACATAATTATTTATTTTAAAGACTTTTATTTTATTGGTTTGGGACGGGGTGTTACAAGTTCACTGTGGTCGATTCGGGCTTCAAGATTCGATTTCTGGGCCAGACAATTGATTATGCACATCGATTCGATTTTAGACCGATTCGATTCAAGACAAAGATTCGTCAGATTCTCGATTTTGATCTCGCATTTAATTCTCGATCCAAATCGAAATCATCAGTCTCGTCATATCTTGATCAGTTCCCCCTCAACTTGTTACCTGTAAAATAAAACTAAGTCTAGAAACACAAGCTTTCTATATAACTTAGATTGTCCTATTACAAGGTGTTTTGGCATAATAATCAAAACTAAAATTATCCCAACAAATTTTGTTTGGCAATTTCTAAAAAGGAAATAAAACAACTTTCAATACTATTTAATACTATTATTTCCTTCCACCAAACCCACTTTATCTACTTTACACCATTTAATACTATTATCTCCTATTTTTTCTTAAACTCCGTGTCTACAGTAACCGGATAATAAAAAATAGGACGGAGGGAGTATTATAAATAACTCTTCATATAATTGCATGATTTTAAAATGGAGGATTTATATAAGTAGGAGGTGATTCACAAATCTAAAAAAAAATACAATAATGAGAAATTTGATTCAAATCTTTAACACCTGCACAAAAAAAAAAAAAAAAAAAAAAAAAAAAAAAAAAACCTTTAGAAAAAAGACGCAGAATTTTGAATAAAAAATTACACAAATAAAGAAAAAAAAGATGAGAAAAAAAGGGTTAGTTTTCGGATATACTAAAGACGAAAGTATGCAAGAAATGCTTTAGAAACCTTTAT
The DNA here is from genome assembly GCA_037126765.1 of Stenogyne calaminthoides. NCBI lineage: Eukaryota > Viridiplantae > Streptophyta > Magnoliopsida > Lamiales > Lamiaceae > Stenogyne > Stenogyne calaminthoides. Next base: position 16,704,852 of record JBBCBC010000023.1, on the reverse strand, counting down.
GAATCTTCCAATAAATGCCTTCAAAAAAAGATGAGATGAAAAAAATGGATATAGACAGAGAAGGTCATTAAGAAACACAATAAAAAAATAGGTAAAAGAGAAGAATGCGAATATTTATATTAAATCTATTCTACAAAAGATTGAATGACATAAATTAAATTAAAAAAATTAATATTAGGGATTAAAAATTATATTATTGATAATATCATAAATAACTTCTTATAGAAATCCAAAGATTTAAAATAGAGCAAGCACATGAATATGGGGTGATTCACAATTAATAGATAAGGGAAAAATGGACGATAACGATCAAAATTAAATAATGAATGAGTGAGATTAAAAAATTTTAAAAACTTATAATAATATCATAAATAAATTCTCAAGAAATTCAGAGATTTAAAATAAAGTCACCATAGAATAGGGAGTGATTTATCTTTAGTAGATATAAGATATAGGTACATTGGTCATATTTCATCATTTTCTAAAATTAATGAATTAAATTTAATTACATATTTATTAATTTATGAAGTAAACATTAAGTGTTCATTAAGTAAGCTTTGTTCCTTGCATAAATATTTTCCTTTCAAAAATTTATGAGCTATAATCACAACTACACATTTGGGCTTGGACAACTTGTTAAAAAACCCTTAGAGAGCGGTTATAACAGCTGTCCAAGTAATAGTTGTCCAAGTTTGGACAGCTATTAAAAAGCCGATGTCCAAAAGTTGGGCTTGGACATCGGTTTTTAACCGCATTGCAAGAGGGGGGCTTGAACAGCGGTTATTAACCGTTGTCTAACTTTTTTTTTTTAATTTTGTTTATTATGTTAGATAGATGATTTATTAACCATTTGTCAATATTTTTTTTAATTATTAATTTATATTTTAAAAATCCTATAATAAAAATATAAACCAAAACTTATATATACGTCCAATACCATAAACCATAAACCAAAAATCCTATAATAAAACCATAAACCAAAACTTATACCACATATATATATACCAAAACATCAAATAAATAAACATACACATCATGAAATAAATAAACATACAATCATAAACATACGTCCAATACACCAAAAACATGAAATATATATCATCACAAATATATAATTTAATTACATGCTACCAAAATTTCAAACAACGATCACTCAATATCGTATGAATATAAGAATCGATTGTAAAGGTACCCGAATCAATCATTTTTCCATTTCTCCACTCTTTTTTAGAGTAAGAATTGAGCTCAAACAAGAATCAATCAATATAGTATGAGATTTTTATTCAATCAATAATAATTTAAATAAATCGATAAATTGCAAACAACGGATTATATCTTCAATAAATCAATATAAAATGTCCACAATGTTTTATTCAATGATTAACAATTATAATCAATTTAAATTATAATTTCGATATTAATTTGATAATTTACTAAATTAAATTTACCTTAATGTTAATGTTCACTTTATTTAATAAAGTAAAAAAACAATATTTTCAATAAAAACAACACAATAAAATGTCCATTTCTTTTTAGCACTTTTTTTTTTTTTTCCTTTTTTGGTTGACCTTTCTCGTTCATGACCATAAATTAACAATTATAATCATATTCATCTTCAATTAATTATTTACGGTTTCTGGATTTGCGGGATTTGATAATTTACTAAATTAAATGAACCGAAAATGATCATAATGTCAACATCTTCATTTAATAAAGCTAAAAAGAAACTAACATTTAAGAACCACAATGGACCATTTCTTATTAACCGGGTTGGGGACATAGAAAATTTGTTGAGCTTGACCGACCATTATGTAAGGGTCATCTCTCGTATCCCACATTCTTCAAATCAACGCGCGCATTTAACCCGGAACTTTCAACTTGGACCCCGTTAGGATCCTCACCCAACTACACTCGAAGATTGGTTGACGGTGAACAATATAGTCGAGTTCCCAAATGTTGACAATCTGTCCAAAGTAAGTAGTATTTGATTGATCCCATCGCGATTGCGATAATGGACACTCCACTATTATGCATAGTACTTGTGGCATCATGATCTTTGGTATAAAATGTGTATCCGTTGTTAAAGATAACACTTGTATGAATACACATGTCTATCGGGCATTTCGGATAACCACTTAACTCTTTCATTCATCGATTCGGTTTCCGTGACAACAACATATTTGCTACATAACCATTGAACCGGTCAACAAACGTGCGATTGTGCTCAACTTCAATCCATGATCTATCTCTCGGTGGGATTTTCTCGGCAAGTGATCGCATGTCTTGGTCAATAAAAGGAAGCACGTCGATCGTGTTGTGAAGTATGCACAAGTGCATCCGTGTTAGTTCCTCCATGTTAACACTTACGGGTTGACCACCGGTAATGCCTTCACCATCCATCCTATTGGTGTACCGATAACCGGAAGTCCAATTGCATCAACATTCGGAATAAATTCAGACTAGTACTCGAACGCTTCTTCTACTAAATAGCATTCTTGCAATGCATCCCTCCTACTGGACTTATTCATCACATATCCTTTGAGCACTTTCATATATCTCTCTACACCATATATCCATCGATCTGAAAGGGACCACACATCCTTGTCTCGTGTACCAAATGAACTGGTAGGTGAACCATTATATAAAAAAAAAATGATGGAGGAAAATACATCTCAAACTCACAGAGAGTCCCCCACAATCGCCTCACGAAAACCAAGCAATTTTCTAGGATCTATGACCTTGCTACTCATTGCCTTGAAAAACCAACATAAATTTGTTATATGGTTATCGCACATTTTCGGGAAAGATAGAACGTATTGCAATGGGCAAGAAAGTCTCCATGATGACATGATAGTCATGCGATTTTGATTCATCGGTCTCACGCCATCATCGATACAAGTCTCTCAGTATGTTGGAGGAATAACCCTCTGGTACTTTCACATCCTTTAGAAATTTGAAGTAACACTTTTCTCTCATTCTTGGACAAGGTGTGTGCGGCGGAGAGGTAGAAACGGTTGACCCCTTTCTCTAGGCACGTGTTTTAATTTCGCTCTTATTCCCATATCAATCATATTCATTCTTGCATTGTAACCATCCTTGGACTTCTTATCAGCTAAGAGAGTGTTGAGCAAGCTGGCACAAACGTTCTTCTCAACGTGCATTAGATCAATGAAGTGTCTAACATACAACTCTTTCCAATAGGGCAATTGAAAGAAAATTGATTCCTTCTTCCAACCGCTAGTGGGGACACTCTTTACGAAGATCTTTCCGTACTGTGTGTCGATATTCTTCATCTCATTCAATACATCCGAACCTGATAATAAACGTGGTGCTTCACCTGTCTCGATTGTGCCATCGAATGCATCGGCCATTGTTCTGTACTTATGTGTTGGGTCCAACCACTTCCTATGTCCCATATAAACGGTCTTCCTACAATGACTCAAGCGAATGTGATGTGTCTTCTTGGTACAACAAGGACATGCATCGGCCCCCTTCACACTATATCTAGATAGATTCCCGTAAGCGGGAAAGTCATTGATAGTTCCAAACAGCATGACCTTCAACTTGAAATTCTCCTTTCTACAAGCATCATATACATCGACACCCTCATCCCACATGAGCTTCAAGTCCTCTATCAAAGGAGTTAGATATACATCTATGTCGTTACCAGGTTGTTTGGGTCTTGATATCAACATAGACAACATCATGTAAATGCGCTTCATGCACAACTCGGGTGAAAGGTTATAAATTAACATAATCACTGGCCATGTACTATGGTTGGTACTTTGGATACCAAACGGATTCATTCCGTCAGTTGAGAGTGCAAGACGCAAGTGTCGTGGCTCGTTGCCAAATTTTGGATGCCTGACATTGAATGTCTTCCACTGGGGTGAATCGGCGAGGTGTTTTGCATTCCATCTTTGATCCTATCATCATGATGCCAAGTTAAATTTCTAGCATCCCACCGCTACTATACATTTCTCCGAATCTTGGTATTATTGGAAAGTACCACAACACCTTCATGGGAGATTTATTTTTCTTATATCGCTTCTCCCCACACTTGGGACATTCATCGAGGGTCTGATACTCCTTCCGAAATAAGATACAATCACGGGACAATCATGAATTTTTCGATGTGTTAACCCGATGGACTTGAGCATTTGTTTAAAGATCATATGCTCTTTTAGGCAAGACATTTCCATCACGCATGATAGACCACTAATCTTGTTTCAAAGATACTTGTGAAGCACTCATCGGACAACGGTGGTGAAAATTTGCTTTTTAGGTTGAACAATATCAACACACGGACAGCTTTTTATTGCCTTCTTACACCGCCACAAAGATGGTAATCCAGCAGAATCACTTAACTTCTCTGACATATAAGGGTGATCTCGCAGATCATCGTCATCCCCACTCGATGTATCAACAATCGGTACATCATCGAAAATATTCGCATCCACTGTATCTTCAAACCTAAAGTCAGTTTCTAGGTTGCTTGAGCTACATCCATCTCTTCTCTCACCATGATATGTCCAAACGGTATATGTTTTATCAATACCGTGAATCATCAAGTGGTCAAACAGACTTTCTCGACCACTAACGGTTTTTCCATTCATACATTTCCAACACGGACATGGAATGTACCGAGGGTCGGTACAGTGTCTAATTGCATGATTACAAAATTCTTTCACCCCATTACTATACTCATTTGATAATCGAATATCCTCGAACCCACTTTCGATCCATATAGAACTAGAGATGCCTATAGAAAAGGCAATATGAAGTGTTTCTCAAGATAATGTATCCTAATGTATTAAACCTAAAAGTATTACAATCCTAATGTATAAAACTTGCATATAGAATGTGGTAGTATCTAAGGTTGTATATTGCATGTATCTAAGGATTTGTTGCATCTCAAAACAATGTATATAACCTAATGTACCATCATTAATCATCTAAAGTAACACACTACTATCCATTCACCAAATCATCAAATTAATATAAACAAAATATATCATAATGTATTAATCCTAATTTATGTTTAAATCCTCACACAAGCATATTATCAAACACCTTGAATGCATCAATTGTTCATATCTAAGTTAGCATAAAAAATCAAGCCAAGCCACACAATATATATTCATCTCTAATAAGTTGTTCATCTCTAACACTAACAACATTAATCCTAATAAATTAACACTAATTTATGCTTAAATCCTCACACAAGCATATTATCAAACACCTTGAGTGCATCAAACACCAATATATATACATCAATATACATACACCAATATACATACACCAATACATACAACATGATATATATACACCAATATTCATATATATATACACCAATATACATGATATACATACACCAATATACATACACCATACATACAATTAAACAAAACAACAATTAAACAAAATATCTATATATATAAAAACAATTAACAATATATAAACCAAGCATCAATTGTTCATCTCTAACACTAACAACAATTAACCTAATAAATTATATCCTAACATATATATATACTAACATATATATACATATACACATTAATTCAATATATATATATATACTAACATATATATACTAACATATATATATATAAAAGAATAATTACCTATGGAAGGAGAAAAGGATGACGGGTGGGGAGGTTGGAGGGCAAGGGGGGACGCATGGGCAGAGGGAGGACGCTGGCGGATGGTTCGATTTGGGGGAGAGGGAGGAGGAGGCTAGGGCTTCTGGTTCGCGATTTGGGGAAATAAGAGCAAATGGGAAGACGACGGGCAGCGGAGGAAGGGGAGGACACGAGACGGAGTTCGATTTAGGGTAGAGGAAGGAGGAGCCCCTCTGCGTGTTCGCGATTTAATTTGGGGAAAAAATATAAGTCCGGTTCGCGATTTGGGTTATTTAATTATCCGAACACTTGGGAATGATTCGAACATTTGTCAAAACTATGCTTTGGACAGCGGTTCAAAACCATTTGCCTAAAACATTTGCACATCGGTTTTCAATCGCTTTCTAAGTGTTAAACTTGTCTAAATTTTTTTTATTTATTAAAACCGCTCTCCAAGCTATAACTTGGAGAGCTGTTTGAAAAAATGGTTGTCCAAGTGCAGCTGTGCAAGCTTAAATGTGTAGTAGTGAATAATTGAGTATTTTCAAATAATTTTTTTTTTCCGTTAAAAATATGATGACATTTAATATTATACATAATGATATTTGGATAGACATTTTATAGAAAATATGACACATCATAAACAATTAAGGAAAATGCGACATACAAGCAAGGAGAAGACAACATATCAACAAAAAGAAAAACTCTCTATTAGTATATAGGGGGATTGATCATATTTCGTAATTTTTTAAATTAATAAATTAAATTTATTACATATTTATGAGTAACACATTAAATATTCTTTAAATAAGTTTTTTTTCCTTATATAAATACTTTCCTTTCAAATATTATAAATTATTAATAAAATTAATAATTGAATATTCTCAAATAAATTTTTTCCCTTTAAAAGTATGATGACATTTAATATCATACATAATGACATTTAGAAAGACATTTTATAAAAATATGACACATCATACACAATTAAGGAGAAGACGACACATAAACAAACTTAAGGACAAGCAAAAAAAAAACTCTCTATTATTATGTAGGGGGATTGATCATATTCAAGAAATTAATGAATTAAATTTTATTACATATTTATTAATTTATGAAATAAACATTAAGTATTCATTAAAGTTTTGTTCCATATATATACTTTCCTTTAAAAAAAATTATGAATTATTAATAGAATTAATAATTGAATACTCTCAAATAATTTTTTTCCCAATAAAAATATGATGACATTTCATATCATACATAATGACATTTAGATAGACATTTTATAGAAACATGACACATTATACACAATTAAGGAGAAACTACACATAATTAAACTTAAGGAGCAGACGACACGTAAGCAAATTTAAGGAGAAGACACATCAGGAAAAAAAAATCTCTATTAAAATATAGAAAATTGATCATATTTCATAATTTTCTAAAATTAAATTTAATTACATATTTATTAATTTATTAAGTAAACATTAAATATTCATTAAATTGGGAAGACGATAATAGGTGACAATCGAAGTGGTTTAGAAGGAAATTAATTTAAAATTGTAAGGAAAAAAAAATCTTTTAAAGTTGCATTATTTAACAATGAAATTTTTTTAAGCAGTTGGAGCGCCACCCATTCTCCATGTCTGATTGCAAAAGTAAAATATGTAAATCGTACATTACATCTAAATAAAAAAATATTTAAAAAATGAAAAAAAAAATTCTTATCATTATTATAAGTAAAATAATTTTTTATAATTTATTTAACATAAAAATAATATATTTTATATTATGTTCATTTTATACTCACAAACCGTGCAACGCACGGGTAATATACTAGTTTAATCTAATAAAAGAGAAACAAAACACTTTAAATTACTATAACACACAATTTTAAGTTATAATTTTTTCAAAACACTCACATAGTTAGGGGTGGGCACAAAACCGGATAAATCGAATTCCAAACCGAACCAACGGAATTTATTTAATTTGGTTCAATTTTTTTCTATGAAATTCGGTTTTGATATTTTTTAATTAATAAAAATTGGTTTTCGATTTCCGGTTTTCAAATATGTTGCTGGTATTGAGATGGATTTGTAGTGTGGGTTCTACTTGATCGGTCCAAAGCATACACTCCAGTAATGTTTTTTTGGCCAACTTAAATTAAAGATTAAAAAAAAAATGAAACATGCCCAACGAAAATTATTAGGAAAAAAAATACAGTTGAACTGACTTTGCAATTTAATAGGACCACTTCTTGAATTTAAAATGAAACAGAAATGACAAGGTCCTAGCTTAGTTTTCGAAACTATAAATAAATACTTGTATATATCTACCAGTGTACACTATTACATGAAATTTATTTTATATATCTTTTAATATAATATTATATATATATATTACTTGTCATTATTGTTATCTCTTATTAACATAATAATTTATGGCAGTAAATTAGAGGATTTACTTATATGCATAATTAATAATCCTTCTATCTAATAATATCAAGTTTGAAAAGGATTTCTATTGAAGCTATCAAAATTGTTCGTATAACTACTCGTCATTATTGTTATCTCTTATTAACATAATAATTTATGGCAGTAAATTAGAAGATTTATTTATATGCATAATTAATAAGAGTTGGTATGCTGTGAAACTTGTTCACCGTTATACTGATTTTTTTTTTATAAACATACACTTTAGTAATATAAGTCACACACTTGATTATCACTTCTGACATTTCTTTCTTTATAATATAAGTCACACCCTTCACTTTTATGAGTAATACACTTTATAGTAAAAAGTCACACACTTTACAGTAAAAAGTCACACATTTTAATAATATAAGACACACTCCTAAATCAATTTCACCGTAAAACTTGTTCACAGTATACTTTGTCAATTAATAATCCTTCTATCTAATAATATCAAGTTTGAAAAAGATTTCTATTGAAGCTATCAAAATTGTTCGTATAATAAATTTTAAAAAAAAAAATTGATTGATATATCTATATTTTAATATATGTGACTATGAAAAAAAAAAAAGAACTATAAAATCAATAAATTAACTATCAATAATTCTAATCAATTATAATAATAAATTTAATATTCAATGATTCAAGTGCCCTCAAGATAAAGAAATAATATAGGAATAATATCAAATAAAACACGTGAATTTTTGCAAAAAAAATGAAATTTACGGACTTCCTTCACAATTGTGAACTTACGGACTTTAAAATTTGACCTTTTTTTTGCATCATCATCAGCAGACCCCTCTCCTTCAAACCCTGTCTGCAGAATAGGTGTCCACTGGCGGAGCTACATATAGGCAGGGTGGGGCAAGTAAAATATATAGTGTAATATACTATATCCATGTCAATAATTTAGTACTGATATGTGGGCCCAATGGTAAGTCAGCCTGTGTAATGGCTTATCACCGGATGTTCAAATCCCACTTTTGGCAATCAATCTAATATTTTTTTAATTATTTATTTTCCTTTTTTTCATTTTGAGTGCGGCTTCGAATAAATATATAAATTCTTTTACTTGCTAAGTTATGTAAACAGAGTAATTTTACTACAATATTATAATTTTTTATATTTTATTTCATATATAATTGTTAAAGAAAAATTATTTGTTAAGTTATGTAAATGTTTCTTCAATGTTATAAATTTTATATTTTGTTTCATATTTAATTGTTTTTAATCTATAGATAAATTCTTGCACAAGATCGTTCGTAAATTTAGTAATTATCACAAATTAATTGATATTCATTATTTTTGAAGTGTTAAAAAGTCATTTTCAAATTATGTTGTAAAATTTCTCACCAAGATCTACTCTATAAAAAAATTTGAGATTAGTATAAATTTACTATTAATTTTTTTTCTGATCGATGTTTAATTCTTCTGACCATGTCCATGGTTTCAAATCTCAATGTTTGAGTCCGCTTTTCAACCGCTTGTTCAAGCCTTTTCTATGTTTAGTTAAAAAAACAAAATAAGTCCATACAAAAAAAATTTTAATATATATTTTATCTTTTCATAATATTTTATAAATTTTGTAACTGACCTCATACATTTTTCTGAAATATAAATTTAAAATTTTAAATATTTAATATAAATTAATAATTTAATTAAAAAAAAAAACTAATTAGGTTTTGACCGGTTTTGTTTTTCAACTTTTGTGTTTTTGGTGTATTCTTCATTTAAGATTTTGAAAACAATCTAACTTATCAAAAACTAATTATGTTTTCTTTTGGTGGTGTATTCTTCATTTAAGATACGACAATTGACTGGAAATTCCGTGACAGAGAATGCAGACATTGTAGTTAGAGAATGCAGGTATTTTAGTTAGAGCCAGCGAAAGAAAGCAAGCAAAATTACAAATTTTTTTATGAGAGATAAACTAGAGAAGGCCTCAATGAGTGATGCTTTGAATCGTTAAAGATCAAATTTCTTAATTGATTTTAGATTAATACATTAACGCTTAGTTGATACTCTCTTCATCCTGATTTTGATTATCCGCTTTCCATAAATAGTTGTTCTAATTTTGTTTATCCATTTTCAAATAAGACAATAAAACAATATTCAATACTATTTAATACTATTATTTCTCTCCACCAAACCCACTTTACACTATTTAATACTATTATTTTCCTCCATCAAACCCACTTTACCTACTTTATACAATTTAATATTATTATCTCTTTTTTTTTTTAATCTCCATGTCCACGGTAAATAGATAATTAAAAATATGACTGAGGGAGTACAATTTTGATAAATTTTACACTATACAAGGAGTTCTCCCTTGTAATTCCTTTTTCGTCTCTCTACTTGCTTGGGGTTATATGTATTTGGGCCCAAAACTATAGAACTCTGGCATATAATAAGGCTCAATTCATTATTGAAGTTTTTCGATATAAGCCCACATTTGCAGCCAAAATCTAGTCCAATCCACTTGAATTAACGTTATTTCTCATCGGCAAACCAGTCTTTACAAAATGGGTCCGGTTATTAACACCCCCAACATTAATAAATACCCCCACTACCCATATTTTCTACCAAATATACCCTTCTCCCTTCTCATTTCCAATTTCTCTTCTTTTCCGTCTCTTTTTTCTTCAAATTGCAGGTAACCAGGCGTCGATACTCACTGTGCATCCCGCACAACACCGCCCAGTCTGCCGCCGCCGCCATAGCCATCGTCGCCACCGCAGACGCTGCTATCCCCTGCCCCTTTTCCAAGACCACTGTTGTTTTGCAATTTTATTGTTTCTACACTTTGGTTGGATAATTCATGGTTTCAATATCAATGTTTGATTGGTGTTCATAATTCTCATCAACGTTTTTTTTCTTCTCAGTTTTTTTGTCTGCGTATTTTTTGGTTTAGGTTTTTTTGCTTTTTTTTTTTTTCTTTCTAATTTCGATCTAATTTTGTACAAAGCAAAAACGTGATGGAAAAAGGAGTAAAAATTGTAAAATAAAAAATGATTGCGGCCATGCTGGACGATGGAGGGAGGCGGCAGAGCGGCGACAACCCAGAGCGTGGAGCGGAAGCAACGGAGCTGCAATTGACCGGTGGTCATACAAATAGGATTAGAGTTTTGGCTGACTAAGTCTAAAGTGAAAAGGGTAATATGGAACTTTCATTAATGAAATTAAAGATTGATGGGTGTATTTATTAATGTTGGGGGTGTTAATAACCGGACCCTTACAAAATTTACAAGAGGTTTGAATTTCAATCTTTTTTTCAAGAAATCTTCTCATGTACACGTGACCCACTTCGTATATAACCTCAAAATTTTAAATATCCTAGATATTGTTCTAAAATAAAATAATCAGACTTTACTTCGCAACTAAATCTCATAAATCAAATCTTCGCAACATTTTAATTAAATTAAATTGATAAATTACATATATTTTAATTCCTTCATGCTGTTAAACAAAAATAATGAAATTTTAAAATTAATTTGGAAAAATAAGGCATTATTTTTATCAATTTTCTTAATCTTTTATTTAAAACAACCAAGTTCTTATTCTTTATTTTCTCTGTGGCGTAAGACATCCAAATGAAATTTAAAAGCTGGTAGCTAAAAATAATATCAAGTCATCAGTCACAACATAACATTTTACTAATTTTTTTAATAATAATAAATAAATAAAATCAGCTTTGTTGGAAAAACAGTTTTTAGCTCGATCCTTTTACACTTAAATTTTCGTGGTCAGAAATTGGGAGCAGATCATATAAATTTTTTATTTTAAAATCGTGAAATTCTATGAAGAATTATTTATGATATAATATTTCATCTTAAAAATTTTATATATTATGTTAAATACATACCCCATAATTTATAATCTCTCCTATTATTTTTAGATGTCATTCTTACTTTTTTCAGATAAATTAACAATATTTCTTTATGCCAATATTAATCATAATTTATGATAATCAAATATTTTTAACAATAATTACTATTGGATGAAGAGAATTATTTAAACAACATATTTGTAAGAAAATAAAAAATTTAAATGACCATGAAAATTAATTATTAGGAATATATGAGACAAGGGAGAGGGGGAAATGTCAAAACTACATGTATTATGTAAATAATAAAGAGAAATTTGAAATTTTAAAAGACCATGAAAATTAATTATTAGGAGTATTTATGAGATAAAATGTGGAGGGATCACTACAAGAAAACAATGAAATTCCAACGGAGAAATTCCAATGAAATTTGGGGTTTTTTTCCGTTGGAATCGATGATTCCAATGGTAATTCCAATGGAAATCCGACTATTGAAAAAGTGGTTGTTGGAATTGCAAGATTCCAACAATAATTGGTGAAAATTCAATTGGAAAAAAATTCCTACGACACATTCCAACAGATTGTGACGTTGGAATTTTCAATTGCTGGAATTCTTGTCCAACATAGATTCCGACGCCAATTCCAATGGTATTTTTTCGTTGGAACATTTTCCTATGGATCTTGGTCATTGGAATTTCATCAATTGGAAAAATATCCATTGCAAATTCCGACGTCAATTCCAATAGCATAATTCTGTTGGAATTTTATTTCCAACATAAATTATGTTAGTGGAATTTTCAATAGTGGTAAATTAACCTATATAAATTTAAATGCAAATTCCAACGGTATTTTCCCATTTGATTTTTTTAAGATAAAAAATGAATTTTTTTTATGTCATATAAAAATACATGTTGTAATCAATCAAAATAACACAACAAAAAGCTATATTAAAGAGCCTCTATCAAAATCAATCAAAATAACATAATTACAAACAAATTGCAAATACATAATATTTTTAATCAAATATATTACAACTCCAAAGTCAAGTTCATATCTAAAAATTTTCTGGAAATCATAATCATACATATAAAGGGATTGATCATCCTCCCAATTTTCATCATCATAAAAATGAAACAAGACCATAACATAAAGATTAAGTCCTAAGAATCACATAATCATCAATACCAAGGTACATATTATCCTCCTCAATCTCTTTACATTTTCCTTAAGAATCCTAGAATTTCCTTCCTTCTTTTATTGCTGCTCTTTCAAGGAGTTGAGCCAGCACCTTGAGGAAAAATCCAACAATCTCTTTTTCTATAGGATTTGGAGATGAGGTTGCTTGAGGTATGTTTCTGATTCTTCAAGATCTTCATTTTCTTCTCTCCAAATTATATTCCAACCATTAATTGACACACTAAGATGCAATACAATTTGATAAAAGAGTATTAAAAAATAAAAGGAACTAGCTGATGGAATATAAAATGTACCAACCTACTTATTACTATGTTCACATTCTCTCACCGAGGGCTAATAATGCTAATGATATTTTGCTCTTTTACTTAAAGATGAAACTAAATACATATTTATTTACTCACAATTTTGAATCCAAGTTAGGTCAAGCCAAAGTGGGCAAATTGAGAAATTTATCTGGAAAATAGTTATGCTTAAGAAGTATTCATTAAAAGACTTTGAAACATGGCATACTAATTACTTCAAGGCCTAAACCAAGATAACAATATATATCGAGTAAATTCTACTAAGAATTCAATTAAACAACTTTTATATTAGGTGAAAACACATTCACCATTTTAGCTAATTTAGATAAGCCCCATAACATAAAGCTAAAATAAAATAAAAAAATTACACAATTTTTTTTATAAACTTAAGCTAATAGTTAAAAGTTATAATTGCTATTAATATGCAACTCAAAACCAATCATTAGCCAATATTTTCACCTAGTACAGCAAGAGAAACCAACAATAGAAAAGCTTAAGTAACAATAATAAACTCAAGTGGCAGATGTAAACATTAATACTGCTAAAAAATCAGAATATCATAAAGATTTTAGTTGGGGAAAGATTCAAAGAGGGAACAAAATTGACAAGTGGGAACAGAAAATATCCCGCAAAGCTTACATTAACATAGGAAATACTGTAACTGATTCAAATTGTTTCCCACATTTCTCACTCAAGTTGTCAAATCATTAATTTGTTGCCACCTGAATATCATGGAATCCTGTAATTAAAGAAATTTTTTAAAAAGACGCCATCGGAAATTTTGTTAGAATTAGATAGAAAAATATAATTTAATTACGAGAACCATTCCAGCGATCTAGTGTCGTTGTAATATACATTGGAATAATTAAAGAAAACTTCCAACGATATCACACCGTAGGAAATTCCGTTGGATTCATATATAAAAATATCATTTATTTTAAAAAAGTCATTCTAACAGAATAGCATCGTTGGAAAGTCCACTGAAATAAATTTAAAAAAATTCCAATGTTTTTTCCAACGGTAAATTCCAACAATTATCGTAATTTGTTGGAATTTTCGTTGGACTTTTCCAACGAGTGCTTATGTCGTTGGAATTTCCGTTTTACTTTTCCAACGGGTGCTTATGTCGTTGGAAAATTTGTTGGAATTTTGAAAATTCCAACGATTTATTTTTCCATTGAAAATTTTCCATCGGAGGGGAGAATGTCAAACTGACATGTATTATGTAAATAATGTAGAATGTAAAAGACTAAAATGACATTTAATTCAACTGAGAGAGACTAATTTAAAATAATAAATGAATGAAAATATGGAAATATAATATTAAAAAAAAAAATTATGTCTATTATTAAATTAATCAAATTAATTAAATATTTAAAATAATTAATATAAAAATTATTTTTCATTCCGCGTCATGTGCGGGGTTACGTGCTAGTGTTAGTTTTATAATATAATATATATATCACAATATATATATATGTGTCTCTATATATACATCACTTGAAAAGGTCACCAGACCATGATACAATAATTAGTTTTTTGCCCAAATTTTAGGAGTTAATGGATTCAAAACTTATTTTGGCCCAAAATGATATATTTGTCAAACCTTGATACAGACTCTAACATATTAGGGCCCGCTTGATTTGGGTTAATGAAAGTGAGTAATGAGAATCACTTCTATTAATGTTGCTTGGTAGTTTTGATATACAAGTAATAGGAATAGAAGTAAGCAATTGATTGCCCTCACCTACTCAGTTCACCTCACATGATACCCACTGTTCATATTCTAACCAAGCAATAACAATGCAATCAATAACTCTTAATGATTGACCCCTCAATGATACCCATTACCATTACCATTCATTAGTCATACCAAGCGGACCCTTAATTTCTTAGACGTACAATACTATATTTGCCAAACCTTGATACAAACCCTAACATATTAATTTCTCGGACGTACAGTACTGCCGATTCTTTTCTTCATCCGCCGCCATCTCCTTAACAACACCACCCACGTACTAAAGCAATGTCAATGGAAAGTGGTTGTCGGTTTGGCCTTCTATTCCGATTGGCGGTCGCGGTTCAGAAACAAGCTAAAGAAACATTCTCCCTTTTTTCAAAATATTTTTTTTAATAAAAACAGGTTTCATCGGTTCCATGGTTCACCGGTTTAACACGGCCTTTTTACCGGTTCAAACTGGTTGAAATTAAACCCTCTTTGTGCCAAAAACGGGACTGGAACCGTGATCAGTTCTCGGTTAATCCGATCGGACTGGCCGGTTCGATTTTAAAAACATGCAGAGATGGAGCGACGTTCTTTGCTTCGGGGCACGTGCCCCAAAGGTTTTTTTTATTACTAATTCTTTATTGTATAAATATTGTTGATACTAATTATATTAGAATATAAATTATCTATTATTATATTATATAATTATATTTAGTACTCCCTTAGTCTTAAATTGTTGACGAAATTGATCTATGCATATTTGATTCATGGAATCTTCCATATTTTATCCTCTATGTATTATCATTTTATATTTATCATGAATTAAGATATTTGATTTATAGAACAAAGTTGAAGTAAAAAAAATTAAGTTTAGAAAATAAAAAATTATTAATAATCTTGTACAAGATGTATTAGCTATACTCAATTCCATATTTAATTTATGCATTATGATTTGGCTTTTGAGAAAAATTGCGATTATCGTTTCTAATATTTGAAATTGTTGACAGAGTGGGTCTTATGTGCACCCGGGTGCACCGTGCATTCATAGTGCATTTTAGAAGCGTGCAATTATACAAAATAGAAACGAGCAACTATTCCAAACAGAAGCATATAACTATGTTCCCATATTAACAGTTGCACTTTTCTGTGTAAATAAATCGCAGTTTTTATCATAGCAAGTTGCACGCTTCTAAAATGCAATATGAGTGCACGGTGCATCCGGGTGCATACAAGACCTAACCTTGTTGACAACTACATATCTCAATCCTATAACCCACAGTATGGTAATATTATAAAAGAGTATTAGAATCACCATTTGTAATTTTAAAAAATGATATATAATAGTGTCAAATCAAGTAGGAACATTTTAGACGCAAAAAGAATTTCCTATGGAATTGAGATTAAAAATTCTCAATTTTGTGCCCCCACCATGAAAATATTATGGGTTCATTTTCATGACCGCGTGCAACTCAATTGTATTTTTTATTTTGGAATTTATGTCAATGAAAATGAACGGAGCCTTTCCCGTGTTTACAAAAAATTCTATTTTTATTTGCTTTTGATATATATACATATATGGGAGGTGCTAAATGGGAAGATTCTGTCCAGGACAGAATCATTAAAAAGTGTTTGCCCTCAATCAAGTTCATCCAAGAATCTGCCCTCAATCAAGCACACAAAGTCTAAAATAGTCTTTTATGTCCAGGACAAAATATGCCCACCAAGAATTACCCTATGCAGTAGTGATATAGAACCCACTATCTGATTTTTTGTGGAACCAGATTAATGAGGTGTCATGTCAATTCATCATCCACATATTTAATTCTACTTAAATAAATTATAGAATATTTTATAATATATTATACCCTAAATCATGAACCCTAAACCCTAAATCATGAACCCTAAACCCTAAATCATGAACCATTCGGGTCGAGTGAACCATGAACCACTCGCGCAGGGTTTGGGTTTGGCCGGGTTGGGTCTGGGCCGGGTAAAAAAAAATTTAATTGAATTGAAAAAATAACACTTGAAGAAAAAAAAAAAACAAATTTTTTTTTACCTTGCCCGAACCCAACCCGGCCCGAGTGGTTCATGGTTCAACCGACCGAGAATGGTTCATGATTTAGGGTTTAGGGTTCATGGTTTAGGGTATAATATATTATAAAACATTCTATAATTTATTTAAGTAGAATTAATTATATATGTGGAAGATAAGTTGACATGACACCTCATTAATCTAGTTCCATAAAAATCAGATGCTCTTGTTTTTTACATAACTTTTAAATGTGAGAGAATTGACACAAGTCTAATAACATTTAGAGTGGCTCACTTTCCACTCCAAAGCCCAAGTCCCAATTATAATAGCTCCATAGATTTTACAAATTACTTGCAGTTCCAAAATAAGCTCTAAAATGACACTACTGCCCTTAATTTTGAACTTATTGACTCAGTCAAAATCAGAGAAAAAGGACCGTCCTTTTTCTCCTCCCCTTTTCTTCCTCCAACTACCATCATTTTCTCATCTCTTTCACTTTTTAAACCGTTTTTCTTTTTCAATTTTTACACCTCCTCCATTTTGTTCCGGAAAAACAGTCTCAAAAAGCTGATTTATTTTAAACACTCTATTTTAAAACGTTCATCTTCATGTAAAAAATATTACAATTTAAAATTTTCATTTCAAAAATTGAATAATTAAAAAAACATTACAAAAAATTTATATAATAAAAATTACACAGAAACAATACACAAAAACTCAATAAAAAATCATCTTCATACAAAATTACACATTTTTGTAGTCCATTTCAACATGAACGTGTTCATCATTTTGATGAACATATTCATCAATTTGATGAATACGTTCATCTTCAAGTCAGTCACGCAGATGTGACGCAGTTGACTCAGTGCTGCAACTCGAAACTCCTTCATCACAAACTCAGCGAGTTGCAAATCTTGACTCGAACTTCACACCCTGACTCAGTTGACTCAGTGTTGCAACCCAACATGCATGTGCTCTTTAAATTGATGAACACGTTCATCTTCCGTCTCCAAACTTCAATTAATCAGATCCAGATTCACCACAAATCTAACAAATTTCATAAAAATTCATCAGATACAAAAACCCACAACAGATTCAAGAAAAATCACAAACCAACATATTTCCTCATCATCATTAAATCCAGAAAAACCCAAACAAAATCATCATAAAATTTCATCATAAATTCATCATCATCATCAACCAAATTCAGAAAAATCCAACACTTCAATAAAAAAAATAAAAATCCGCTGGCTCATCGACGCCCACGAAGAACACAAGAAAAATCCATAACCAAAACGTAGAATACTCACGATCTAAACAAATTTGGATGAAGGGAGAGAATATGGAGGCCGTCGGATGTGGCGGCTGCATCGTGTGTGGGGAGGGGGGCTGCGCAGAGCGCCACAGCTGTGCAGAGGTAGGGCGGCGGAGGCAGAGCGCCGCGGCTGTGCGTTGGCGTCGCAGATGTGGTGGCGTGGCGGGCCTCGTGAGGGAGAGCTCCGCCGCGTGGGTTTGAAGGTGATGGTGGAGGCCGCTGATTTGATTTTGTGATTTTGAGGGTTTGGGAGCTTTGAAAAGAGACATTAAAAAAAAAAAAAACTTAGATCATCTAAAAAAATGACGGTCAATGTGTGAGGTTTGTGGGTTTGCAAATTATAAAGATAATCTTTGTTAAATAATTTAAAATTTGAACTAAACTAAAGGCCGGACACAAGCCCTAACCTCATTGTGAGTATTGTGTATTTGATTTTGTAGCTAGTACGTAGTAATTATAAAAAGTGAGCTGAGTGGAGAATTATAGTATTGGGCCTTTTGTAGCTACAAGTAATTAATTCTAACATTTATTCATTATAAAATAGTTTTTACTTCAACAAGATAATGATGCATGTTAGGAGGCAAAAGTATTCAGCTCATTTTTCGCTCGTATAAACTATGACCCCCTAATTTCATTGAAATTAATCAATAAATGAGCATTTTGTATATTTTTCATCTTGAATTTAATGATGTTCATCTACAACCATATAATGAGTGAGCTCTTTCATCCATTATAAATTATTGTAATATATTCCAAAGGAATAAAAGAACAAGAGGAAATCTCAAACTAATTAAACATCGAAAAGCGTTTCAGTGGCCTTCAATTCTTTGTTTACTTTTCCTCTTCATCACTTTTTTTTTTTATAATGCAAATTTCATTAATGAATGAAAGAATAAGTACGGGGCAACCTAGTATATAAGATTTACAGAATTTTGCTATCTTATAGCAAAGATCATGAACAATTTTCCTCTTCATCACTGGTAAGCTCTTGCTGTGAATGTCCAATTACCTTTCTTCTTTTAATTTAAAAGATAGTGAAATATGAACAATCAATTACAGGCTTAGAAGTGTAGAAAAATGTGTTTTAAAATTTGTAAATGTAAGACAATCAAACCTGAATAAGTCCAAATCGAACTGAAAAGTCACGCGAGTTGCAAGATTGCCTAAATTTACAGATTTTGAGAACATAGTATCCTTCATTCACAAGTCCGTAAATCTGCAAATGTAAGACAATCTGCAAAATGATAAGACCGATTTTAGTTTAATCGTGCAACCTATATTTCTGATTTTAAATCATTTATCTTATATTTTTAGATTTTTTATTGTCAACATTTTCGATTCATAAAAGTATTATATTTAAAAACACGACCCCCCAAAGTTAAGGGATTTTAAATCATTTTTATTGTCTTATATTTTCATTATTTTAAAACAGTGGAGTTTTGATGTACTCAGTAATTTTGCAAGGCCAAAAGTCTGTGAATACAAAGGGAGATGTGCAAATCGCAACTGCAATATAATTTGTCGGCATGAAAATTTTCAGTTTGGTAAATGCAGTAAAGGTACCGCTTTTTAGCTAAAAAAAAAATTTTACTTAATAAATTTTTAATTCACCCTTTTGATATGTGTTTCATTATGTTTGTTTGACGGTGGAGGGCAGTTATATTTGTGATGTACTAGCTCACTATATATTGTAATTATTATATACAAAAATTTAAAATTAACTTATTAGCCTACTCAAATTAATTATACCATCTGAATATAAAAGGGAAAACCCATCAAATTTCTAAATTCTTGTAAAAATATAATTTGTCGGCACTTTTAAAATTTTTTTTATTTTTCTAAAAAGAAAATAAAACATCTTTTACTTCAAAAAAAAAGTTTGGTAAATGCAGAAAAGGTACCGCTTTTTTCAACTAAATTTAAAAATTTTTTTTTATTCTTTTAATTTTTATAAGTCTTGTAATTTTTTTTATTCCATTTTGGTGTTAGCCCTGGTGGTGGCGGCTTTGTTTAAAGTCATTGATCTAATTTTTTTTTCTTTTAAATCCACCCTATTATAAATTCCTGGATCCTGATACTGGAACTGGTGGTGACGGCAGTGGTGGCCATCCTCCTAGTGATGATCCACCTGCTGCTGGTTCTGGCGATGACGACACTCCACCTGCTGCAAGTCCTGGTGGTGACGGCGGAAGCGGTAGCTCTCCTCCTCGTGATGATCCACCTGGTGGTGACGGTGGCAGTGGTAGCGCTCCTCCTACTGGATACACTCTTGTCAACCGGTCCAGGAGCATCAAGACAGTGCAAGTCTCGTAGTCGTGAATATAAAGAGAAATGCAGCAGTCGCAACTGTCAAATAATTTGTAAACACGGAAGATTTGTGTATGGAAAAAGCTCGAAGACCACCTCTAAAAAATTAAAATGTTTTTGCTATAAGCCTTGTCATGGTTATGAACTTGCTGCTCTTGGTGGTGGCGGTGGTGATGACGCTCTTCCTAGTGACTGATCCATCTCGCGGTGACAACACTATTCATCATCCAAATCTTCGATTCGTGGATCATGATCCTATATATTTTCTTGTTTTAATTTAGAAGGGACATGGAACTTGAACAAATAAAAAATAATTAAATTAATGACATACTACTTGGTATTTAATTAATTTTCTCATACATCCATTTTTTAACATTTGTCTTCAACAAATAAAAATTAGATTCTCGTTAAAGACAAAAACGCACCTTTTAACATATATTTTTTCTCTGAACATTGATCTAATTCTATTACGTTTCTAAATTGAACAACACATAGGGAAATACCACTACAAAAATGACGGGTTTTAACGACGGAATTTAGCGACGGTTAACCAAGCCGTCGGTAATAGCGACGGTTTTGTCGACGGTTTTAGTCAAACCGTAAAATTCACAACATTTAGCGACGGAACAAAAAACCGTCGGCGTCAGCGACAGTTCATCGACGGGTAGTCCAAATTGGCATTTTTAGCGATGGGCTTAGCGACGGTTTTTTGAAAACCGTCGCTACACTTTGCAGAAAACGAAGAGATACGCCCGTTGGGAGGCGGTGTCATTAATATTGATGAAGTTAGCGACTGAATTAGCGACGGATATGTGAAATCCGTCGCTAAATCCAATTCTATAAATACCGCACCAGTCTGCCCATTTGTTTCATCAATCAAATCAGAAAGCAATACAAACAAGCCTCGTTCATCTGTATTCTTCGATATTCACGGTACTACTTTAATTTTTTTTTCGTATATTTATTTATATTTTATTTTATTTTATATAATATAATTATTATATAATTTTCATATTTTATTTAGATGGCTGCTGAAAGTGGTAACGTTCATGCTTCATCACGAGGGCCTACTACTGGTTTGTCTATCAATGTTGTTAATGGAGCGTAAGTGTTGTTTTATTATACTATAATAATTATATAATGAATTAATTTAATACAATAATTATTAATTCTGTATTTATTTTTTAATATGTTATATACAGTATTGTACCTGGTCACCAGATTTTCTGTATAGCCTACAACGTCATCATGCGGGTGGAAATTGCTGTCAACGCTTATCGTTGGAAAAATGTGTCAACTGATCAGCGTCAATTGTATTTTGAGGAGTTTACGGAATAAAATTTACTTAAAATATTTTATTTTAATATATATTGTTAAAATTAATTTAATTAATTATTGTATTATTTTCTAAATATAGAAACAAACTACGTGGAGTCCCGAGCTCGAGACCGATGTAGTTTATAAGACATTTTGTAAACTTGCTGCAACGCGTTACCATGACATGATGTACAAGTGGCGTACACAGTGGAGGGAAGACGGGGTGGATTTATTAGAAGAACTATAGCACGAAGTTTGGGAGTCAATTGTAGCTGTTTGGAGGGCAGATCCCTTCTAGGATCATTGTTATTTTAATTATGTTATGAACAATTTTAATTTTAATTTTATGTTTTTATTTTTATTTTTAATTATTTTTTATCATTGAACAATTTAAATTTATGTTTTTTTTTTTTTGTGTAATTGATGGTTATTTTTAGCGAATTATTGGTTATGAAAATATCCGTCATTTGGACCGTCGTTAGTAGCGACGGTTTCTAGTGACCGTCGCTGAATCCGTCGCTAAAATCTGTAAAAACCAGACGACACAATCTGCAGAACAGTCAAAAACCAACACCAAATTTTGTGTAGATAGAGGCAAAAATCATTTTTTGAAGTGCATATTGTGTAGCGGAAGCATATCTACTCCTAAAGAACGATTTTACCGTTCCTTTTCACATTTCTACCGTTTAAAAATATATAAGTGTAATGTAAATATATAATTGATAAGTTTGGTATTGACATATATTTTATTGATAGTTTATGTTAAATGAATGTTGTGATCATAGCTAGATGAATATTGGGTAGATAGTTTATGTTAAATGAATGTATTTGATGTTATTTGATAGAAGAATATATTTGGATATTTACATATACAGACGAAACTCTGTCAAATTTTTTGTAGAATTAACATATTGATAATGATTTGAAACAGATGGAATATCCGAATCGTCAGTGGATGTATTCGACTCTTCGACTTATCAACGGAAGTATAAATATGGAGTTCTTGAATGAAGTTAATAACTTCATTCAGTTTGCAATTAATCATGGTGCAACAAATTCAGAAGGTCGTATAAGATGTCCGTGTAGTGCAAAAAAATGTCAAAACAAGTCATACAGAGAGACTGTGGATGTTCAGACACATATCATCATGAATGGTTTTGTTCCATATTACTACAATTGGACACGTCATGGTGAAGAGCGGTGGAATGTTGATTTCAATGACCTTGAAGTGTATTATAATACTCTTGAATACAATGAGATACACGATGATCATGGATTCAATGATCCTGGAGTACAGTTCGAGCCACCTGCAGTGGATACACCGGATATGTATCATACGATGATCAGGGAAGCTGGTGGGATTCAAGATGAGGCTATGGAGGAGGAACCAAATGAGGAATCAACTATTTTTTACAGAATACTCAAAGCAGCTGACGAAGAAATGTATGATGGATGTCAAACTCACTCTCTGTTGTCATTCAATGCTCGACTCATGGCTATCAAGGCTGAGAACAAACTTTCTCCAAGAGCCTATAACCAGATTAGTAAGTTGATCAATGAGGTCTGTCCTCCCGGTAATAAGGTGTCTATTACAGAATATCAAGCCAAAAATCTGTTGAAGAGTATGGGTCTACCAGTAGAGAGTATTGATTGTTGTATCAATAACTGCATGTTATTATGGGGTAACAAAGAAGACGCAAATCTAGATAAGTGCAGATTTTGTGGGCACTCTACATAGAAAGTACCGCGACGGAACTGGACTGACGGTTGAGGGAAGCAGAAAACGAAGAAGAAAGTGACAAATAAAATAATGTATTACCTCCCGATCATTCCTCGTCTTTAGAGACTGTATCAATCTAGTGCCACAACCAAAGATATGACATGGCATCATACGCAGTCATCTGATCCTGATTCCTTAGAGATGAGATACCCTGTTGACTCAATGGCCTGGAAACATCTTGACGAGGTGTTTCCTATTATTTCGGACGAACCTAGGAAAGTTTGGTTAGGTCTCAGCACTGATGGCTTTTGTCCATTTGGAATGCACAGTAAGCAGTATTCGTTATGGCCGGTTATATTGACTCCTTATAATCTACCTCTGTGGATGTGCATGAAGTCCCAAACTATGTTTCTCACGGTATTGGTACCTGTCCCAAAGAATCCAAAGGACAAATTAGATGTGTTCCTTCAGCCTCTGATAAGAGACTTGATACATTTGTGGGAAAATGGAATGCTGACATACGATGTATCGAGAAAGCAAAACTTCACGATGAGGGCTGCCCTGCTCTGGACGATCAACGACTACCCTGCATACTCCATGTTGTCCGGATGGAGGACAACTGGGAAACAAGCATGTCCTTACTTTATGGAGGATTCTGACGCTTTTAGTCTCCCGCTTAGCAGAAAAGTTTCATGGTTTGATAACCATCGAAAGTTTTTACCAGATAATCATCATTTTCAAAAGAATAAAAAGGACTTTATCAAGAACAAAGTCGTTACAAAAAATGGCTCCGTACGTCGATCAGGTACTTTTATATTAGTTGTTTTAAATGAATTAATATATTTCTTTCTACATACGATAAATTAATTAACTTGTACCTCTTTGCATTCATGTAGGTAAAAGGTTGTTAAACCAAATTAATCAGAAGAGATTGAGGAAAACAATAGAAGAGCATGCTGAGGAGCATAATAAAATGGTATCGGGTGGTTGGAAGAAGAAGAGCATTTTCTGGGACTTGCCCTACTGGAGCTCACTTTTGATTTGATACAATTTAGATGTGATGCACATCGAAAAGAATGTGTTCGATAACTTGTTCCACACAATCATGAACACAGAGGGCAAGACAAAAGACACTACAAAGTCGCGTGATGAGTTGAACGAGATATGTAAACGTGATCACTTGAAGAGGGATGAGGGTACCGGAAGATATCCAAAAAATTTTATCTAAAAAGACACATTTTGGGTAGAAGGAAATAATAAATCTAAGCTAAATTAGTCGTTGACATGTTGGTTTTCACTCACCTAAATACCTAATACAACAACTTAGCATAAATAATGTTACTGATGTATTGTTACCTATGTTTTATAAGCGGAAACAGACGTTGAGCCGCACAGTCATAGCGCTTTCGGTTGGACCTGATCCATCCGGGATTAACCATTATTAAAATAGTTGAGTCAGACGTAATAATTACATATTATATAATTAAATAATAATACATAATAAAGTAATATAGGAATTATATTTAATCGAATAATTATTCTACTCAAACTTAATATTTCCTAAAAAAATTACACAAACTTATTATTCACACTTTCCAAATCCCACGGATCTAATATCCAAGTTCCCCATCATATGATATCCTCCTAGCAATATATCCCGCGGGTCCCAACATTATAGTCATATTTTAAAATTTTAATAATATATATATACAATATATTTTCTTTAAAACTTATTTTATATTATAAATAACTGCAAACAAAGGTTTTGTTCTACGCTAAAACCCATAATTCCAACAAGCACAATACGATGTAAAACTCAAAACAATTTGTGAGAAGAATTCTAATTAAATATATTGAACTCTCCTTTTAATTAATTGATAAATTATAATATCTCACAAGAAACATTAATCTCACTAAATAATATTTACATATTGAGTGGGTCTCATGTGCACTAAGTGCACCGTGCACTCGGGTATAGTAGTGACCCATTAAGAAAATGAGATCTTGCCATTAGTGAAAAAGAGGATCCACAATAAAAAAAATGAACAGGGTCAAAATGAGTACACAAATCTAGAGTCTATACACCAAGTGCATATGAGACTTTGCCTTACATATTCAGTTGTACGTCTCAATTGTTGACAAGCAACTAAACATTCACGATCTTATAAATAAAATTGTAGGTTGAGAACCTAATATTTCCTGATAATACAAAATCGAGAAAAACAAAATGGGCGTGAATAATGAAATAATAATATTTTTCGCCTAAACATACAAAACAACAATTTAATGAATTCATATTGCCATAGGTGCATCACACACATTGCAATTTACATTAACATATCATCATTCCTATAAAATAAATATCAACAAAACTGAGAGCAGTATAGGATCAACAAAATTCACAATAAGGAGTAATACATGTAAGGTCAGGTGAGTGAGAATACTAGTGAACATCATCATCAGATATGCAAATATAATGAGAAGACTACGACGAGGCTTCAGAATTAGCGGATATGTTGGCTCGATGATCCAAAGCTGGCCTTGAAGAAGTTGTGAGCAGCATAGCGAACGTATCCACCAACACGCGGATTAGTCGTGGGAGTGATGGTATTAATTAATAGGGGTCTCAGGGATTGGGACGCACCGTTAGATTGTAGTGCTTCAATATTTGCACTTGTAACCGGGTACCCTGAAACCGCTTGGTGACCCATATACTGATGTTGTATGCCAATACCATCTGTAAGAAGTTGCAAATTGATGTGAAAGAAGTAGAGTATTTGTAATCTCAGGAGTTTGTTTCCTGAATAACATGAGTTGCTGATCCAACACGAACGTGGTTGCTTGACAAATCCCGGTTTTCCCCTACATTCTCTGCAATCTCAGGGGTTTGATTTTCAACTTCAATGGTCGGAGTATTTGAGGCATCTTGGTTGGGTATTAGTAGGTTGTGCTGAAGGAGTTACTACTTCAGTTGGACAAGTGTTTTGCTCATGTACCACCCTTGCACCTATGTCTTGTATTACATGAGAGTTGATCAAAATTGGTTACAAAGGCGAATCACTCAACATCACATATGTCATCACACATGCAACTAATTATATATTTCTCATTTATCATAAATAGAAATCACAACAATATAGAGATTATTTCATGTACCTGCAGATGTTGACAACCTAGTTTTTCTCCTTTTTGCCGCCTTCATCTCAGACTCCGACACATTATGTTTCGCATGTTGCTTCCAAGGACTTCTCAGACATCCTTCGATTTTGATGAAGCCAAACTTTACGAATCATTACCATCAAGAAAGACCACTTTACTTGTGAACACAAGAAAAAAAAGAGGGAGAAATAATGTGTTAAATTGCACATAGCAGTAAATGACAACTTAGATTCAGCAATCTATAATATTGCATCTTAGAGAATCATATAAGAAACAGAACAAAAGGAGCATTCTGTTCTTCTATTTACTAGCTAATTAAAGTCCATGCTTGTTAAAACGTCAATGTCCAAACTATGTCCTGTCTCACGCAAGCGTATCTCATAAATATTAGCATTTATACGAGAAGCAATCAACGTAAAGAGAGATTTTATCAAGAAATATTGAAAATCTAACAAAATACTTGTACTATATAGTGAAAAGCATTGCAGACTATTAGATAAAATCCTAATTAGGAGCAAACATAATCTACATAAATCAGGCCTCCTATTGATTCAACTTAATGTTTCCAACTAATACTTCATTAATATCACTAGCAAAACTCTATTTTTAATGAAATCCCATTAAAACAGCACATGCACATTCAACTGTTGATGATCAAACGAAAACTATCAACAAGATACAACATTTCTTGGTCTTTTACCTAATAAATAAATGCAAAAAGGTCTTACTCAAAATGACATACGATTATGCCTTCAACTTCCAAACCCCAGTTTTTAGGGTTAATTGCAATATTGGTCCCATGTGAATATACCCTCACGAAATTGGTCATTTTTTCGACAAATTTGGTCCCATAAGATTTTTCCGTCCATTTCTAACGGAAGTGGTACACACGCGCCGTTAGTTGCACTTTTGGTCCCAAAAAATTAGTTTTTTAAATACAAATTATTATTTACTTTAAAATAAATTTAATATATTTTTTAGTATATCAAACCATCCCAAAAAAAATATATAATTAACTTATAATTAATAGTCTATTAGAATAGTTTAAAATTAAAATTTATAAAAATATAATTAATATAAAGACTATTTATATTGTTTGATTTTTTACATTAATATATAATTCATAGTTTTTGGAGTAATTTTAGAACTTTTAAATAAAAATCCTAACTAATATTCATATTTTATAATTATTCTTCTTATTACGTCAAAATTTATGTATGTTTTTATTTAGTTGATTTTTTGTACAAATTATATATATATATATATATATATAGTAAGATATATAACCAACTATCTGTTTTTTTATG
Source organism: Stenogyne calaminthoides (assembly GCA_037126765.1). Taxonomy (NCBI): domain Eukaryota; kingdom Viridiplantae; phylum Streptophyta; class Magnoliopsida; order Lamiales; family Lamiaceae; genus Stenogyne; species Stenogyne calaminthoides. The sequence continues at coordinate 16,676,549 of JBBCBC010000023.1, read as the reverse complement.
GAACCAGATTAATGGGGTGTCATGCCAACTCATCAGCCACATAATGAATTTTATTTAAAATAAATTATAGAATGTTTTATACTTAATATATTATTCCCTAAACCATGAACCATAAACCCTAAATCATGAACCATTCTGGTCGGGTGAACCATGAACCATTGGGGCGAGTTAAGATTCATGGTTGAGGTTTGGGTTAAAGTAAAAAAAAAAAAAATTGAACTGAACTGAAAAAATAAAACTGAAATAAAAAAACTAATTTCTTTTTTTACCCGGCCTGTACCCAACCCGGCCCGAGTGGTTCATGGTTCACCCGACACGAATGGTTCATGATTTAGGGTTTAGGATTCATGGTTTAGGGTATAGTATATTAATTATAAAACATTCTACAATTTATTTAAATAAAATTAATTATGTGAATGATGAGTTGGCATGACATCTCATTAATCTGGTTCCATCTGGTTCCATAAAAGACTAGATAGTTGGTTCTATATCACTTATGTGTATATATAATATTTTATTTTAAATCTTACATAAATATATTTGTATTTATGTAAAAATTCTACATTTTTAAAATTTTTAGCAAGGTTTCATTTAGTTGAAACAAATTATTTTTGTGTATTTTTAGCAAGGTTTTAAATTTTTAGCAAGGTTTTAAATTTTTTAGATTATAGATAATTTATTATTAGTTTAAACATATTTTATATTATTTACTGATTACTTTTTTTTATATTTTAAAAAATATTATTTGATTTGGAAAAAAATGTTATTTGTATTTATATATAGATTTTATATTTCTTTTTAATATTCAAATTTTAAATAAATTATTTAGTTTAAAAAATATTTATTGTGTTTGTAATCATATTTAAATTCACTATATAAATTTACTATTAATTTTTAATTTAAAATTTTATTTTATTATATAAATTAATTTTTTTAGTATTAGTTCAAAAAGTTAACGAAAATCGTTAGAAACTTAACGGTTGGGACCATTTCTGCACAAAAAAAGACCACAAAATTACCATGGGACTTAAACTGCAAACACAAAATTCACATAAGACCACTTCTGCAATTAACCCCAGTTTTTATAACTAGTGTCTGTGATGATATTATTAGAATTTATTTTCTGTTGATTTAATTGATTTGATTCTTGCAGCTGGCTAAATTAGAGTTTTCTTAATTTATATTATTTCGATTTATTTTTGTTGATTTGATTTGATTCTTGGCTATGTTAATGTTTGGGGGAATATTTTCGTTTTTTGGAGGAAGAGATTTTGAAATGATAGTGGATAAGATTAAGAAGTGTATTAGACAGTGAAATAAATTAAGAAAAAGATAATTGATATGAAGAACATTTGATATATTTGTATCCTACATCAACGGGAAATTTTAATAATTCAGAGTACGGCCAGCTACAACAGTACCATAAATAGAGTCTAAAGATTTAGATTTATTTCGATTCATGTAATTGCAGAAAACAAACCATAATCAAGTAATTATTGCATAGCACAGAAGCATTATCCAAATTAAAATATTGTAATGACGATTGACATTCACATTATCTTTTCCTTTTTTTGAATAATAATCAAATAAAATTATGGATGAATGAAATGACATATGAACAATTATTATGATTGGTATTGACTAGAAACGAAATGTAGTAGAAGCGAATATAAATTATTACTATTAAGTGTAGGAATATATTACTTTCTCTGCCCAAACTCGATTGGGCATTACACCTTTCGGTTCGTTTTTATTGAGTGAGTTGTTTAAAGTATATGAAATAATAAAGTTACTTTTAAAGATATATGAAATAATAAAGTCTTTTTATCATTTCAATTTTTAAACAAAGCGTGATAGGATAGATGAATTATTTAATAATATTATTATTATTGATTATTGTTATTATGTATATTATTAAAAATATATTATTATTTGTTGATATTTTGATAAAATATTTTTTATTATTAATAAATTTCAATTATTAATAAATTATTTTTTAAAAAATAAATTGATTTTACTTTTAAAACTTTAAAAAAAGAATCTATTTTTATTTTTAAATGACTAGTAAATTTATTTATACTTAAATAAAAATAATATCATAATATTAAAATTATAATAGTGTTATTAATATTTTATTAACATGTTTTCTGTAATTGTTAGTTTGAAAAATAATAATATTATTTACATTATTATTTAATAATTATTTTATTACCATTAAATTGATTATTGTTATTATGTATATTATTAAAAATATATTATTATTTGTTGATATTTTGATAGTAAATATTATTGATAGAAGAGTTATTATTAATAAATATTTGTATTTCATTGATTTTATTATTTTTAAAATATAAATGTTGTACTTTAGTTTATACATAAGAATCTATTTTTATTTTTAAATGACTAGTAAATTTATTTATACTTAAATAAAAATAATATCATAATATTAAAATTATAATAGTGTTATTTATATTTTATTAACATGTTTTCTGTAATTGTTATACTCTTTATAGTGTTGAAAAATAATAATATTATTTACATTATTATTTATTATAATTATTTTATTTTTACCATTAAATAATAGGATATTTATTATTAAAATTGATTTTTTTTTAAAAATGGAATAGTTAAAATTAAGGGGATTGAAAGGGGTAATTAATTTTTTTTTTCGGAAATTATTATTTCTTGTGAAATCATGAATTATTATTCCATTTTTAAACATTTCACCGTAAAAGCTTGATTACAATATACGTGTCAATTCCAATGACTTAATGATTACGTTATGAATCAATTATTTTTAAAAAAAAATATTTTTATGCCTAAAATTTCGTCCTTAAATTAATTACGATTGTATTATTTGATTACTATCAATTATTTATATATAATATAAAATTTATATATATAATATAAATGTATACTTTATAATTATACATAAGAACCTATTTTTATTTTTAAATAAGACTAATAAAATTATTTGTACTTAAATAAAAATAATATCATAATATTAAGATTATAATATTGTTATTTATATATATATATATATATATATTTATACTTGTTAGTATATTACTATTTGTAGTGTTGAAAAATAATAATAATATTTATATTATTTATTAAATATAATTATTTAATTTGTATCATTAAATAATAGGGTTATTATTATTGAAATTGATCTTTTTTTAAAAAGTGAAATAGTTCAAATTAATTAAGGGGGTTGAAAGCAGTAATTTTTTTTTTGGAAGTTATTATTTCTTGTGAAATCATGAATGATGATTCCATTTTTAAACATTTATTTGTTAACTCAGATAATATAGGTTTATGTATGTGAACCGCAACTATTGGTTACAAAAAAAACAAGTTCACCATTAGTGTAAACAAATTACATATTTCAATGCAATAAGTTGCATGAATCTAAAATATATTATGAAGAAGAATTATCTTATGGCGTGCACCTAAGTATTAAATCTATTCCAAATGGCAAAGTCTCAGTATGGTGAATGGATCTGATGCCTTTTTAGAGAACATGTCTAATATATTCAATGGGTCAATTAATTTTTTAAATGGGTCATTTTATTACATTAGTGCACGGTGCACTTGGGTGTACAAGAGACCCACTCATTCCAAATATTTTCCTACTTTTAAATATTTTTCCCAAACATAATAGTCAATCATCTTTTAATTAAAAAGTTTCATCCCACAAAATAGACTTGTTCATCGTTAAAGGCTAGCTTGATTACAAATTTACAATATACAGTATGTCAATTCAATCACTTAATGATTACATTATGAGTCAAATTTTTTTATATACTTTTATGCCTAAAATTCCGCCTTAAATTAATTATGATTGTATCGTTTGATTACTATAAATTATTTTTATTAAAATGTCCCAGCATTAACTTATTCAAACTATTGAACTAACTTTTTATATCTTTGTATAGAACTAATCCTTGACTTTTTTAGTTTTTTATATGAATATGAGGGTTTATATATTTCTTTTCACTTATGACCGACTTTGTGGAATTGCTAATTTATTTTTATCGTGTCGGACCCATAATCTTAGTAACTTTTATCTTTTATGTTTTGCTTAAAATTATCATATTTTGATAAAATAAATTGTCACTTTGAAAATAAAACATATTAACTTTAAAAGTGATACTTTTAAGGCGAATTTTCATGTGAAATATATCACCGTGAAATATTAATTCAAATAAGAAGGAATTGGAAATTCGCAGATCTTGTGCATGTCGAACTGAGTTAAGTGAAATTTTCCTAAAAAATCTCGCAAAGACAAAACTGAAAAACTCACTCCCAACTCGTGTTACTATAAAAGCAAACATGTATTACTGCAAGGATATTTATGTGTTACTATGTGGTAATAGAAAAAATATTTTTATTAATTCAATGGTGTAATATGGTGGTTTGAGTCTTTATTTAAGTCAGTTGATCACAGATCAAAAGGAGAAGCACATAAAAACAAAATGGAGAGCAATTTTTAATACCTTACAAATAAATATGTATGTAGAAAAATAAGCATGCGTTATTTATTTTTATAATAACACATACATGCACTTAAAATAACACATGTTAGTTATTATAGTAACACATACCTTGGAGCATGTTCTCCTATTATGCTTTTGCGTAATTTTTATAGAAAAATCTCTTTGATCTAATTCGACTCGCACAGGATCTGCGAAATTTTCCTTCTGTATTTATGCGGTTATCCTTCTAATCTACGACCATGTTTCGCAAAACTCTCCTTATGATAACACATATGCGTATTCACCAGTAACACATATTGCTCGAATTTTACCGAAAAATCTGTTTGACCAGGTTCGCAGATTTTGACTAGGTTCGATGCGAACATGATCCGCTAATTTTTCACTCTGTGTTTATACTCTTCTCATTCCGACCCGCATGTCATATGTCACGTATCCTAAATTCGTGAAATATTTCATATAAATATTTGGTTAACTCTCATATGCACCATGTGCATTGTGCACTCCATAATATAGTTTATATCCAATGTCATTTGCTTACAGTGAACCGTGCAACTATTAATACGAAAAACAAGTTGCACGCATTAGTGTAAACAAATTACATATTTCAATGCAATAAGTTGCATGAATCTAAAATATATTATGAAGAACACGATGCACGTGCACCTAATGCACATGAAATCTATTCCAAATGGCAAAGTCTCATGTGCAACTGGTGGATCCGTGCACTCGCCCCAACCCTACCCATGTATCAACAGAACATGTCTAATATATTCAATGGGTCAATTAATTTTTTAAATGGGTCATTTTATTACATTAGTGCACGGTGCACTTGGGTGCACAAGAGACCCACTCATTCCAAATATTTTCCTACTTTTAAATATTTTTCCCAAACATAATAGTCAATCATCTTTTAATTAAAAAGTTACTCATCCCACAAAATAGACTTGTAAACGATCACACAGGAGCAACTTCTGCTTCAAAGTTCAAAGGTGCGCTGCAAAAGTTTCCAAATGTTAGATTTATATCTCTAATTAATTATTAAAAGAAAAAATAAAGTAAGTGAGTCGTTTAGATGCCCTAAGAACTGGTTAAGTTCTCCATTGAATAGAGCAGAAACTCTGAAAAGTCGCAGTGAAGGGAATATATGAACCAAGACCATAGCATTTTGAGCTTTTCGATTAATCCTTATTTTTTCTTTTTTTTCCTTAAGGTTCCTGTTTCCCCAATTTTGGAACCCTAATTCGTCAGTCAATTTATTTATTCAAATAACTATTCACTGCTGAGAACCGGATGGCGGCGGCGATCAAGGACGAGGATAAAGTATTGGCCACCGCACAACGGATCGTGCAGTCTCTCGGCAACAACTCCGACACCGACGACATGCTGTTGATTTTCTCCGCCTTCGATAATCGTCTCTCCACTCTCTCTTCCTTCGTTTCAACTGAAGATAATTCCGCCGCCGCCGCCGCTGTGGCGGGGGGCGAATCGTCCACCACGGCTTCCAGACTCGACGCCGCTGAGCGGATCATTTTGAATGACGCCGATTCGTTTTCCGATGATTACTTGGCGGCTGTTGACCAGATGATACAGTTGACCGAGGAATTGAACCTTTGCGGTTCCATTGATGCTGGCGATGAATTCACGGACCGTGCGGAGAATTCGCTGCAACTGGCGATGACTCGATTGGAGGATGAGTTTCGTCACGTGCTGATCCGGAACACCGTCGCGCTGGACCCCGACCGCCTCCGTCGCTCGTCGCTGTCTTCCTCTGCGACTGCGATTGCCATTGCTGCGACCGAGTTTTTCAATGGTGATGCTAATGAGGGTTTGGAAGATGTGAGCAGTGGGCGCTACAGCCACCATAGCCATGGTAGGGGCGTGAGCTTTGGGGGCGATGACATGTCTCTTGAATTGATTCACCCGGATGCTGTGATTGACCTGAGAGAGATTGCCGATAGGATGATCCGATCTGGGTATGAGAAGGAGTGTTGCCAGGTGTATTGTAGCGTTCGGCGTGATGTTCTGGATGAGTGTTTGTCGATTCTTGGAGTGGAGAAACTGAGTATTGAGGAGGTGCAGAGGATTGAGTGGCGTACTTTGGATGATAAGATGAAGAAGTGGATTCAAGCTTTTAAGGTGGTTGTTCGTGGGCTTTTGTCGAGCGAGAAACATTTGTGTGAGCATATTTTTGCGGGGTCTGAGTTGATCAAGGAGGTTTGCTTTCTTGAGACGTCGAAAGGTTGTGTGATGCAGTTGTTGAATTTTGGTGAGGCGGTTGCGATTGGGAAGAGGTCTGTTGAGAAGTTGTTTAGGATTCTTGACATGTATGATGCGTTAGTTCAGGTCTTACCTGATCTAGAGGCACTATTTATGGATGAAGACACGGGTGATATGGTTTGTGATGAGGCCAAGGGAGTGTTGGATGGGCTGGGCAAAGCTGCAATTGCGACTTTTGTTGAGTTTGAGAGTGCAGTTCAGGGAGAAGCTTCTAGAAAGCCTATACAGAATGGTGAGATTCATCCTCTTGCTCGATATGTGATGAACTACACAAAGTTGCTCGTGGATTATACTGATACTCTCAATTCACTTTTGGAGAATGTGGAGGTTGAGTCTCTCCAACCAGACAGACATAATACTGATAATTCGGAGTTGGAAAGCATGTCCACCATTGCTAGGAGGCTGTTGGCTTTGATTATATCTTTGGAGTCAAATATTGAAAAGAAGTCTAAAGTGTATGAGGATACTGCAATGCAGTATATATTCTTGATGAACAATATACTTTATGTCGTGCAGAAGGTGAAGGATTCAGAGCTTCGAAAACTTTTAGGTGATAACTGGATTAAGAAGCTGCGTGGACTGATCAGACAATATGCTACGCAGTACCTTAGAGCAACATGGACCAAGGTGTTATCATGTTTGAAGGATGAAGGAATTGGTGGGAGCTCAAGTAATCCATCAAAGGTTGCTTTGAAGGAGAGATTTAAGAATTTCAATGCTTGTTTCGAAGACATTTACAGGATTCAAACGGCTTGGAAAGTCCCAGATCCTCAGCTTCGTGAAGAACTTAGGATATCCATTTCTGAAAAAGTCCTTCCAGCTTATCGCTCATTCGTGGGAAGGTTTGGGAGTCACCTGGAAAGTGGGAGACATGCAGGGAGATACATAAAATATACTCCAGACGAGTTAGAGAATTATTTATTGGATCTATTTGAAGGAACACCCCTTATTCTGCACCATCTGAGAAGAAAAAGTGCGTAAAGTGCAGGACTTTGGTTACAGGTATGCTTTCTATTTACATGGATTAGTGCAAACGGCTTTGAGCTTCGTGATGATGCAATCTTCTTCATTGGTTGGATGTGTTGAATGGAAATATTTGTGAAGAAACCCATCGCATAACATGTGATTTTCTTTATTTATATAATTTTTTTGTAAATATTCACTTCTTTTTGCTCCATATAATGTATATTTCGGATTCATCCAAAGAACTTGTGTGTATGTATACATGCAATGCTTGATTATGAATGTTGATTCTGTAATAAGAGAATTCTTCAACTAAACCATTGGAAATAGATATAGGAATTACTGATAACAGAAGGCACGACGTCACATTATTAATATTATTACATAATACGTTTCTGCTACTTGAAGTTATAGATAACCATAGTTGGTAGGCGTGCCTCAGGCGCTAGGTGCTCAAGGGTATAGGTTGTGCACCTTTTCTGTTTTTACTGAAACTTATCCCTGTTTCTACAATTTTTGTTTATGATAAGAATGATTACTAGACTATTGATTATTTGTGGTCTTTGCTACATTTGATGTTTTTTTTTTTTTTTGTGTTTTAATGGAGTCTAACTTCACAACTTTAGTGTTCATTTCATGTTTACCTTATGTTGTCATGTTCATTAGCTGACTTGCGGTGATTATGTGATCTTATGTGGTACTGAATTTTATTTTGTACGACAATATGTGTCAAGTATGTTATATTAATATATAAATAAAGTTTAGTGAAAAAGGACAAGAGGCACCTCAGGCGCTAGGACTGCTCGTGCCTTGTGCCCTTAATAATTATATAGAAAACTGAGTTTAAATTCAGATATATTGTTGTTATATATATACACACACATAGACACACATTGGCACATTAAAAGTGTGAGGAGTCGGAACTGCTGTGGCAGTGGGACTCTTTGCCACATCAGCAGTAAGTTGGAGAATAACCCTTCTATTGAATTGCAAAAGATAAAATGTGGTATACCGTATATGACATGAAAAAATTCAAAAGTCATGATAATATTGCAAAATGTCAGAAGATCATGATTTATATGAAATTTTACCTTTTTCTCTTAACAGTAAGACTTGCCAAACAGACCTCCAGTTATGATTAATCAGAGTTATCCTCATTTATACATGATTATTACCAGAATCCTGTCTGCAACTAATAACTTTTGAGTTTTATGAAAATAAAAATAGGTCTTGGACACCTGCAATTCCAAACATTTTTAGATAACAGGGGTTTTCATTTGTTTGTGAATATCTTACATCTTTAATAAGTCAGGCTAAATTAAGAGTTCTAATCTTCATGTCTTGTGTTCACTTCACTAGAAAGAAATAGGTATTTACACTTAAATTACTGAACTAGGTTAAGTACATGACATACATATTGGATCACTCACCAAAAACTTTTTGGGGATTAATACGTCAATAGTTATCTTGTTGAGTATCTAATTAGCTGCCATACATGAGATGATCTGGTATGTGGAGTGAACATATAACGCTTGAAACATATCATGACTTTATGATATGCTGTTGTACATTATCTAAGTGCTTATAATTGAAACTATTCACTCTGATTTTCATTGAAGTTCCTGTCTTTTAGCTGGAGTTGATTTAACACGTGATTTAGATCTGGATGTTCTTCAGAACTGTATTTTAGCGGTACAAGTGCAGAACGTTTAAGTTTTTAGTATCACTATGAGATAAAAGGAAGTATTTGGCTAAGAATGGATTGGCATCTTTTGAAACATATAATCTTTTTACATTTGAGGATGCATGCTGGATTACATTTAATTAATTTGTGCCAGATTTCTCTTGAGTGTATTACATATGGACCATGCTACTTAATTATCGGAATGATTTCATGATATATTCACGCAGTATTACAAGAACATCTTGAGAGTCTAGCTATGAGCTATCTCTTTTAGGGATATTATGGACATTTTACCTAATTTTGCAAGATATATGGCATTCCTGTATTCAACTGTCTATTGGAGGCTATTTTGGTTGGATATTATTAGTTAAGCTAATTGAGGTTGATGCTTATTTCACAGGCTGCTGTATGGTCCGTGAGCTTGCTGAAGTCGTCATCTAGTAAAGAATGTTCTGATGATTAATTAGTGAAATCGCATTCCATTTGCTCCACACAAATTACCATAAATGAAGAATGAGACTCGGGAGTTGATTCTTAGTTTTTGCATACTGTCATTATGGGTGGCAATGAACTTGTATATGGTTACATGTATATTTTCTTCTCTGCCTTAACTTATCTTTATCCTTGCTAAAATTATCTACTTAGTAAAGCAAATCAATTCTTTTTTTTTTTTGGTTTAGGATGAAAAAAGAAAAAAACTTATGTTGGTTTTTGAGAACCCATTTTTGTCTTCATTGCTATGCCATATTATAGAATGCAATTTGGTTGTGTCAACTGGCAAAATGATATATGGTTTCTTGATCGTTCAAATTGTACGCAAACATTTAGAGTTCTTTTAGTCCCGATTGGTTGAGGGTAATGAGGGTGGGTAATGAAAATGAATAAGGGGTAATGTATGGTTTTTTCATTTATATTGCTTGACCAAGTAGCTACTATGCAATCACTAATTTCATAGTGATTGAGCCCTTTATGTAATGATATCAATTATGAATTCTCACTTTAAATTTATACCGGGCCTTTAATAGGGAGTTATGCATCTTTTAGTAAGGCCATGTGGTTTTGTACGTGCTTGAATTTATTAAGACTGTTGAACATGGCATACTTAATATTCCAATTTGAAAATTACAGCAATGTTGAGTTTCGAATGTTGATTCTGTATAAGTACAGATAAATTCTTCACCAGAAATCATCGGAAAAATTCTTCACCGGACACCATTGAAAATTTGGAAGTAGATATAGAAATTACTAATAAAAGATATAACCATCTTGACTTTTTGATTGAATATTGTTATTAACTAATTCTCGTTTCATACTTGCTTACCTCTTTATCTTCGGTGCGAATTTAATGAATTATTTTGAAAAAATTACTAGGAAATGCAAGATTTTAACACCCCTTACTAGTAGTTCCAAATAAAAACACACACTTACTAATAGGTGTAAATTTAGAGTAATAAGATATTAATGTCCCCAAGTCTCAAAACAAATCATTCGTCCCCTAATCTCATTTATGTTCTCTCTCTTTATCTTTCTTACTCCAAAAATCGCCCCCTCTTGCACACCACCACCAACACTTTGCACGCTGCTGCCGCCACCTCCACCCGCAAGTCACCACCACCATTGGTAGTGGGTGTGGTGGCTCTGATTGAAATTGGAAACAGCCGCGTAGGCGGTTGTTCGATTTCGGCTCGAGACGGCGGCACTAGAGCGTGGCGAAGGGGCGCATGACAGCATCGAGCTGAACGCAGTGAGACGCGTGACGGTGATGTTTGTGCGATTGCGACATCAGTGGTGTCAGATTCGAATTCTAGGTGGTGGAGGCTGCGGGAAGTTGCAGCGGAGACAGATCTGAAAAGTCTTGGTGGGGTTGGATCTGTTTTCCGGTCCGGCGGCCTGAGAATCCAGCGTAACGGTCGCCGCAAAAGTGTGAAGAGTGAGAAGAAGGGGTCCGAAGGGATTTGGAGGAGCTTCTTGCTTGTTATTTGTGGCGCAATGGTAATGAATATAATGGCCAAATTATCAAGGCTTTTGAGAAAATTTAAAGGGGTGTATTGGTTGTGGAGTCTGTAGGATTTTTTTAGACTTTCAAAGTTTGAGGGTATTCAATTCGGATTTTCAAAAGTCTTTAAAAATCCTGAGGTATTCAATACGGATTTTAAAAAGTCATAAAAAATCTTTAGGTATTCAACAGTTTATGAACTTTAATACTCAATTGGTTTTCTTTGATTATCTTTGAAAAATATAAATAGATTTCACTCTCCAAAATCTTTTCTAATAACCAGAGAATTCTATGTATTCTCTAAGAGAACTCTGAAGGCGAAAGATCGAAAAAAATACATTCGTTGTTCTCATGCCATCGCCACCGTCCACTGCCGTCGCCGCCGTTCTCTTGCCACCGGACGACGCAGCCCTAACCCCGTGCCCTGCATCGCTGCACGACGTAGGGTGCCTCACACCGCTCGCCGAAGCGGCACCGCTGCCCGCCGCTATCGCCCGACGTCATCCTCCCTCCGCCCTCGCAGCCCACCGCAGGTATGCAATTTTTTATTTTTTCAATTTTCATTGGCAGAGTGTTAATTCTGATTTTTGTTTCTTGAACCCTCAGTTTCTTGTAGTTTTTAGTATTACCAAATGGAATTCTTGATTCGACTGCATGTCTGTTGTTGTAAATTGTAATTTAGCATATCATGAAGAAGACATTCAAAGTAGATCAAACTGGGTTGAGTCAAATTAATTGTGCAAGACATTAGTGAAATGAATTAAAAAAAATTGTAAATTAAAATAAATTAGAGAAGAAAGTCTAATAATCTTAGACGATTAAAAAAATTTAAGATAACATAAAAAATATAAAAAAAATCTAATAATTGTTTAATAAAAAAAAGAAATTAAACCGAATATAAATATTATATTCCCTCCGTCCCAATATTTTATTCACATATGAAGTGACACACATATTAAGAAAATAAAATAATGAGTAGAATTTTGAGAGGAATTTTGTAAATGATTTAATTAATATAATTACATTATAATATTTGAAATATTATTGATCTGACTGTCTAAACAAAACTGTATATATATATATATAAATTGAATTTAGTAAATATTATTCATTCCAAAATAGAATTATTAAAAATTGTGGTTCCAAGTTCCAACAATATGTGTGACCAAAAGTGATTGCAACCTGATTTATAATTGAAGCAATGACCTTCAAGCCCCAAATAATTTGTACAAAAGGAAAGGATAGACAAAAGGAACAAAATTGTGTCCAACATAAATCGAAACCTGATCTAAAAAAAAAAAAACGTAAATGTGACCAACAAAAATAGAAACATGATCTATGATTGATAGAAGGACAATATCAAAGAGACACAACCCAATTTGACAACACTATTAAATCAGAAGTTAGCTAACTTCTGGAGAAATAAAAGGGAACATGATTTTATTAGATTAATCTCATGGCTTCTCAATTTTTTCTCTGCTTGAACGCTCTCACAAGAAGAAACCGTAAACTGAGTAAAGAGAAAACAAGTTTCTCTTCTCATGAAAATACGCATCACACTTTACAAATTAGATGGCATTTAATATTGTGAATAATAGAAGCAATCCGTGAATCAATTCGTGTAGTTGTGTTTCGGACTCAGAGGATCACAATGCATATGTAGAATTCAACTGGTTCGATATTTCTTCCGCTGCAGTTCTAGAATAGAGGCTAGTGAATTTCTAATCCTCCTATTCCAACAATAGTATCAGAGCCATTGTGTTGAATTCTCGTATGCGTTTATGATTCTCGTATGAATTATGCCTGGAATGCATTTTCGGATTTAATTTCGGTCGAAGCATGTGTTTTGTGATTTTTAAAAATTCGTGATTTATTGAAACAGACGAATTAGGCCATGAAATTTTAACTGTAGATGCGTCATATAGTGTAGAATATATCTGCAAAGTTTCAGAATGTTTGACCAAGCCTCTCGTGAGAATTAAATCGGTCTTTGAAATTTTTTGAAAACTTTGACTACAAATTTCAAACTGTACCGTATGAACTATGATGCTTTCTTATTATTGGATTATTCTACATCGAAAGAGATTCCATCGGTATAATTTTTATTAATTTTGGTCAAGTATCGAGTGAGATACAAATTTGTGAAGTTTTTCTCGAATCTAGGACCTAATCGCAAAGTTTCTGAAAACTCAGGGGTTAACATTTGAGAATTCGATATTTTTTGTGGACCTTATTGTAATTTTTTAAAACTTTTTTAATGATGTGGTCAAACCGGACGGAGGCATCTGTTGAGGGGTCGCGACGAAACACCGCCCGAAGGACATCCGCATAGGCGCTGATGTATGAGAAGATCCCAGTGTAGAGTCGTCAGCGGCCCGAAGGGAGGCCTCCTTGGACATATGAAGCTCGAGGTCATCCACCCGAGCCTCATAGTTGACCGCCAGGGCGTGGGACTCCGCCAGCTGCCGGGTAAGCTCATCCACCCTCCCTTTCAGGGTCACCGACTCGAGGCGGTGGGAGTCAGTATCGACACGACATTTGGCATTCACATCAGCCACCTGCAAGGCCAGCTCGGCTGACCTTTACTGAGCAGCTTTCAGATCGGCTTCCATCCGGGCCATGACCGTGGTCGCCTCCTCCAGCTTTTTCTTCTCCGCGTCAATGGCTGAGCAGGAAATCTCGAGATCCTGGTCGTTCTGCTCCACGACCCGCTCAAGAAAGGTGGCCGCCTTCTGGGAGTAGACAAGGCAGTGTAGATATTGTTTTCCTTGCTGTTAGAGGAGGCGGCGAGGTGATCGTCCATCGACCAACATCGGGGCACGTCCCGAACGGAGTGCCTCATATACCGAGGACAATCGGCCGAAACCCCAACGATGGGAGGCATCTTCGATCGAAGATAGTCGGCGACAAGCAGAGGGAAGTTCACGAACCTGAAACAAAACGGCCCCACTCAGATAAGAACGCAGAAGCAAAAAGAAGCAACAATAAGGCGACCAGATGAACACTTACACTTCGGAACGATCAACATCCCATCCCACGAAGGTATGGTCACCAGAGAACTGGCGACCAGGCGGAGGCGGCGGTGTCGTCGGTGGGGGGTGAGCTACGAGAACCGATTCCCGAGGAGGAGTGTCCCCCCCTTCATGAGCAGCGCGAGGAGAGTGATCGCCCTGCCGGGCACGTTTTCGAGTGGGGGAATCATCCGAACGAGCCGAGCGAGCACCCCCTCGGCCCTCTTTGGCTTTCCGTTTGTCCTTGAACCGATCCGTCTGGGAGGACCCCCCAGTCTCCACCACGCCACCCCCGCGGGCCAAAGACGCAGGCCGCGACGCGGACCCCGTACGAGAGAAGTTAAGGGAAGGATTTCGGCGGGAAGACATCTGCTCGTGGGTTGGAGCGGTCGCTTGAACTGGAATATGAGGAGCTACAGGAGAGTAACCCTCGATAAGAAACCCTAGCGAAAGAAACTGAATGAAAGGAAAGGGAAGAGACTCACGAAAACGGCCGGTCTCACGAGGGTACGTTTGAAACCCCCCCCCCACAGTATCTCGGAAGGGGAATCAAAGAGTTCGACGCGGCGAAAATCCCAGGGATAGTCGAAGGCGACCCGATGGGTGGCCACAAAGTCCCAGTATAATCGGTTTTCATCAGCAATGAGCAAGCCTGCAAGAGAGACAAAGGAAATTAGATCAGTATGGAGATGATCGATATATCTTCAGAACGGAATCTTACGAGGAGCCCGCTCTTGGAAGTTAGTAGGTATGGGGATCTCCAAAACGGAACCCGGGGAGGCACTCTGCCACGCCCCACCCACAAACCACCATCGGGGGTGCCAATTTTTGACCTTATTCACTATTCCCCACACGATCCGCCGGCCGGGGCAATTTTTCAATGCATAGTGACCCTCCTAACCATGCTGAGCGACTAGCGACCAGTAGTGGGTGTGGGCAATCGGTAAAGGCCAGCCTGGCCGAGCACGGTCAGGGTCGCCAGAAGGTAGCTCCACCCATTCGGAGTAATCTGGGCCGGGGCTAGATGCCAAGCGGCCAGCAGATGGGAGATCGCCGGATAGAGAGGAAAGCGGAGGCCCGCATCCCCTCTGGAGGCTGGTCGACCCTCTCAGACTTATCCGGACGACAAAAGAATACGTCATTCAGAGTCTCATACTCGCGGTGGGCGACGTCCAGGTCGGCTTCCGTCATAACAGAATGGTATTTCTCATCGTTAATGTAAAATATGGACTTGGCCGCGGTACGAATGACATATCGGAGCGGTCGACGGTGTTCAAGGCTAGCCCGATAGGCCTGATAATCAAAGAAATTCGAGTGATCCCGATCATTGCGAACGGAAGGCTCGCGAGGTTCGTCTAGGGCGTGGGTCCCATATTCCGTCAGACCCTGCTCCAGGGTCAGCGTGCCTAGATCCGCGAGGGACTCATATGTTGGGATTATACTGGAAAGTATGCTTTTACTTTGTATAACCAGACTGAATTTCTGTCTTATTTGCTGAAATAAATTATTTATCACTGATGCTTTAAATATCATTGAATGTTACATATATTTACTGTATAAATGTTCAATAAATAGTACGTGTTACATTTTAGTTAATTTAGTGATATCAAATCACAAAAGATTAAATTAACAGTCCCTTGTAACTAAAAGTACATAATTCACGACCCAGATTGAAATGAACAAACCATCGTGAAAGGTTGAAGTGTAAGGCTCAGATTAGCTTGTCTTGACCAAAAGATTGCACTAATGCATTATGATGCACTGAATAGGACCTATAGGAGGATAAATTCTTCAGTACTGAATATAGAAGAATTAGACATCAGTGGTTCATTATTTTTTAATCTCCATCCCTTAAATAGGATCGTGTGGAATCAATAACCATTGCTTTGACTTATGATGGGAACAGAATCAGTGAGATTCAATACCTTGTAGCTTGGGCAATATTATTGGTTACACGACGATTGCTAAGATTTAATACGGTGAAACGTGTGCAAGTGCGCCTTGTCTAATTTGTCCCCTTGGGAGGCTCAGAAGATTTATCATACCAAATCTTGCAAGTGGAATTAATTTCCGGTATGGATAATAATGTTGAGTCGTTCCTTGACCAAGGAAAAAGATGTTAATTAATATGAAGCTATTTTAGTGGCCTAAATTAATTAATGGACTAGATAATCTTAAACACGGAAAATAATAATCGGGAGCCATATTAACAATAATATGGGTTAAGATGGATAGTGCAATATTAATTATGTAATGGGATTAATTAATATCTATGGGCTTGAATAATATTGTGGCTCAATATTGTTAATTCAAGGTCCATTGGAAGGTTCAATCTTAATTCTCCTAAGGCCCCTCAAGTAGCCCAAACATAAAGTCCAATAACTGAAAAATGTGTTTAAAATAAAATAAATTATTGTTGCCTATTTTTCCATTTTTTTCAAAAATAATAAACAAAAGAGAGAGAAAGATATTCTTTGAATCTTGTTATGGAATGAAGATAAGTTATTCTTGGAATACAAGATTATCTCATTAAATTCAAGAAATCTCCCACTTGGCTATTTATTAGGTAATTTTCGAAAATCCCATAACAATAAGGAGGATAAGATTTTGTTGGGAGATATTTTGGAAAATAGAATATATTGGATATATTCAAGATTGTTTCTTGGAGAAGAAGTAAGAAAATTTCCCAATAGCCCAATTGACCTAAATTTTCACCCCCTCCTTATTATAAATAGGGGATGATTTTTCATCCCCACTAGAACACAAAAATTGATTTTTTCGGAAAAATATCAGTATCGATAAAATATCAAATAATTTTAAAACGTCGACAGATTGTGTTTTCTCAAAAAACTTCAATTGTGAGTGTGCAATTCCATGTGTTGGAAAAATTAAAAATCCACAAAGGTGGTGCAACATAATTTTATTTTTCCTTTTGTTAATAATTCGCGAGCATCCTACCACCGGATTGTTGGACAAGGACGAGGAAATACTTGAGAAGATCTTTTGGTGTGTTCGTGTGAACGGGATCCATCTTCTCAACGGTTGTCACTCCGAAAGGTTAGTTCACGTAAACTTCTAGCAATTCCGCATGCGTAGGATTTATGTGACGAACTTGTGTGCATGATTTGTTGTTAAATTATTATTTGAATTAATATAGGATTAATTCATGCTAGTAATAATTGTTAGAATTAAATTTATATTTAAATATTTCCGTGCAAATAATTCCCCAACAACTGGTATCAGAGCCACGGTTTCGGGCTCTGATTTTTTAAATTGTAATTTAATTCGTTGTTCATTAAATTTGAAATTTGATAGTAGAATTGCTAGATCTTTTTTACATGTATCCAATTGTCATGGTATTTGATGAATGTTTATTTATGCATGCATATAAATTGTGATTTTTAATTGATTAGATTCGAATTCGTTTTTTGCCTCGTGAAAATCCACGAAGTAGATTATGATTTGTTTGATTTGATCAATGTAATAGAGTAGTCTAGATCTAGGTTTATTTATTTTTGTAAATAAATTGTATAGGATTGAGAACGAAGACAAAAAAAAAAATTAAAGACAGGCGACCAAGTGCGGGACGTCTGTGACAAAACGAAGTCTTAGGCGATCTGACTGAAGCCGAGAGGCACTCGGCGACACGATAGGTATGCAAGTTCAGCGTGGCGCCGGCGAAGTGAGTTGGCGAAGATACGACCGTGGACACGCCACGCGAGGCGCGACAGGGGGAGGCCGGGCTCGACACTGGGCGGCGAGGTCATGAAGCTGAAGCGGGCTGAAGAGCGAGGTGGTAGCGTCTTTGAGACGAGCCCTTTCTTAAAGCGCGGGGATGGATGGCCGGATCGAGCGTCGTAAGAGGCGACGCGGATCGTGTTCTGGCATTTAGCTACCCAATTGGGACGTCATTTCGGACTAGGCGAGGGCGTTTTAAAAGAGCATGTTGCGGTCGAGTGGGAGCTTTTTCGAGATTTAACCATGAAATTTATGAAGACAATTTCTCAAGATCGAAGACATGACAAAATTAACCGTGACAATTGGATATATGTGCTTCAATGTGTTTAATTTTTTGTTTTGATGTTTGCTTTATTTTTCGTGGTCTATTTAATTATGTTTGAATATCGATGTATGAGAAATTGTTTTTGGAAAAATCTCACTTTCGAAAAATTACTAAGTATGTTTTAAATAATTATTTGACAATTTTATTAGGATAATAAAATTGAATTAATTTTGACCTCCATGATTTATTTATTTGTGAATTCTTTTGGAGAAAATTCCCGGGGAATGACAAAAGATAAATTTTCACATGAATGAATTCCAAACGGATGATTGTGGATTATTATTAGTGGCGACGATGACCCCCACGAGGCTCGTTCAAAGCGAAATAATAATTTTTATTTAATCATGGTTATTACTTAGGTATAAGATTGATATGCATATCTTTAAAGTCCTGTCAATCTTATATTGGTCAGTTGAGACCCAACTATTAATCTGCATATTAAAGGTTTTGTAACTATTTTCTTGTTTTGTAACCTATTTGAATATGTTTAAATAATGACCCACCCACGCGTTTTTATTTAAACCTGTTTTTGAGATGTTGGTACATTGCGTGTTCATATTTTTTTTGAGATTTTAATATGATACATGTGATCGAATTATGTGATAATTTTGTGCTTATGCAAAATCGTTATTTATTTCAGTTCAGCATGTCACAACCTTTTAATCCAATGTTAATATACTAAGTCAATAGAGTTGTATAGGAAACTATGTCGATTGGAAATTATTTATTGTCTTGACCATGCAATGCGCATAAGTCTGTCCTTGACAAACCTAGACTCGCTAAGACTACAATTAAGAGGAAAATAAGTGACATCATAAACAATGGTCAGGATCCAAGAAAATGGCTATGTGTATCATCTTGACTTCAACGTCAGGTGTGTTGTAACATCGACACCAAAACTTGGAAACCATTGCAGCTATTATGATAGATCTTAACAAATTTTCACTCACCAAAATCGTGAAGCGAGATGGCCATACGAAATTTTCGTAGAAGATGGCATTAAGAGGTGTCAAGAAGAAGACCGACAAACAAAATGCTTAATTGCGGTCTGAGAAGACATCGGAGGTCAGCCTGTTCCAAACCCAAAAGGGGCCGGAAAGAAAGGTAATTTTCACGCACTAGTTATTAAAACTTGTTTAGCGGCGTATACTTCTCATTCGTGGGTAGTTGATACGGAATCCACTGATCATGTTTGCTTCACGGGTTCAAGCGGACCCGACAACTTAGTGGGAGTGAGATCCTCATCACACTGGGCAATGTTACGTAAGTAACAGTTATTGCAATGCTACGTAATTAGCTGTTATTGCAATTCTACGTAAGTAGCGGTTACTGCAGTGCTACATGAGTAGCAGGTATTGCAGTGCTACGAAAGTAGTGTTTAAAGCAGTGGGAGAAGTGCATTTATCTTTTAGTGATAAAATTTTAGCTTTAAGAGACGTTCTTTATATTCCCAATTTTAGAAAGAAATCACTTTCAGTTTCTAAAATTCTTTTGATGGATACTGAGTTTCTTCTAATAAGAATGACATCATTTATCGAAATGATGAGTGTGTCTGTTATGGGACATTGATGAACAATCTCTATACTATTATATGTGCACACCACTCGCAAAATGCATCCTATAACACATCGACTATTTCAAGCAATAAAAGGAAACGTTTAGCAGATGTGAACGAAACACTCCTATGACTAGGTCATTTTAATCCAAAGAGGATCCAAAGGTTGGTTCAAGATGGTTCATTGGAGTCTCTCCGAGTTGACCCATTTCCAACTTGCAAATCACGTTTGGAGGGTAAAATGACCAAGAGGGCATTTGGAGCCAAGGGGAATAGAGTCAAAGAAGTGTTAGAAATCATTCACACTAACATATGTGGTCCAATGTCAATCAAAGCAAGAGGAGATTATGAGTATTTCGTTATTTTGATCGATGATTACTCAAGATCTAGGTACATTTTCATCTAGGTACATTTTCCTTATAAAGCATAAATTTGAGACCCTTTGATTAATTCAAGGATTTTAAGGCTCAAACAGAGAATCATAGGAAAAACGTATCAAGTCTACGATCTGATCGTAGAGGCGAATACCTCAGCGATGAATTTTTGAACTACTTGTCCGATGAAGGGATTGTATCCCAGTTGATTGCACCCGGAACCCCTCAACAAAACGGGGTTACAGAACGAAGAAACAGAACTCCTTTTAGAAATGGTCAGGTCAATGATGAGTTATGCGGATCTACCTTAATCGTTTTGGGGTCACGCCTTGGAAACATCAGCTTACATTCTAAACTTGGTGCCATCCAAATCGGTTCCCAAAACCCCTAAAGAGTTGTGGACCGAGCGCAAGCCCATTTTGGGACACATGAGAATCTGGGGGTGTCCGGCATACGTGTTGGACAAGGAAGCCAGTAAATTGGATCCACGATCAGAATCAAGGTTGTTTATAGGGTACCCCGAGGGAACGGAAGGGTGCATGTTCTATGGTCCCGATGATCAAAAGGTGGTAATCAATACACTTTAGATTTTTGGAAGAAGACTATATGAACGATAAGAAACCCAGAAGTGAGATTACCTTAGATGAGCTAAAGGGGCTTACCTCAATGCCAAATGTACAAGTCGACATACCAAACGACACACTTATATAACCGGAATCTCGTCGTAGTGGGAGGGTTGTCAAACAGCCCGAGAGATTCATGGGGATAGGAGAGTCGTCAGACTTGGTCCCTGGTGAAAATGAATCGGACCCATGGACATACAATGAGGCAATCCATGACAAGGATGCAGATTCTTGGCAAACAACAATGGAAGCCGAGATGTGTTCTATGGATCATAATAAGGTGTGGGAGCTAGTCGAACCACTTAATGGGATCAAACTCATTGGTTGCAAGTGGGTATACAAGAGAAAAAGAGGACCTGACGGGAAGGTGGAAACTTTCAAGGCTAGACTTGTGGCAAAAGGTTATACTCAGAAAGAAGGGATCGACTATGAGGAAACCTTTTCGCCTGTAACTATGCTCAAGTCCATCCTATTCTCTTGTCGATAGTTGCGCATCTCGATTTTGAGATCTGGCAAATGGATGTCAATACAGTTTTCCTAAATGGAAGTCTTGAAGAAGATATCTATATGCAACAACCCGAAGGCTTCATTGAAAAATGCCAAGAACATCTAGTTTGCAAGCTCAAGAAGTCCATCTACGGACTAAAGCAAGCATAGCGTGCTCGGAACCAATGTTTTGATCAGACAATAGAGTCTTACGGGTTCGATCAAAATGAGTTCCAAAGTTGTGTGTATAAAAAGCGTGTCGGAACTGCATTGGTATTCTTAGTACTATACATAGACGATATTCTGCTCATCGGAGACGATGTAAAGGTTTTGTCAGACGTAAGGGCATGACTGTCAAAACAGTTTGATATGAAGGACTTAGGGGAAGCCGGTCACATCCTTGGGATCAAGATCTGTTGGGATATGGGTTCCAGCAGTTCCCAGCCAAAGTCGTGTGTCAGATGATGCGAGTCCTGAAATATGGCCTGATCATAGTACGGCTAAGGCATTCAACACAAGACACATTAAAAGGAATTGATTAGTACTACTCATACCAACAAGGTGCATCTTCTTTTCTGGTGTCCATTGTGAAAGAACTCTAAAGTTAAGCGTGCTTCGCTCGGAGCGATTTCATGATGGGTGACCGCAGGAAGTTTTCAGGGTGTGTCGAAAGTGAGGACAAAGAAAGCTAAAAAGATCCGTGTTGATTTGCGAGACGACAAGACATCAGTCGATTGTGCTCGGTCCAACAAGTGGTATCGAAAGGCGGCCGTGTGTGTGCGAATCCGGTGGCGGCGTTAGATTGTTGGTCAAATGAGGCGTCCGGCCTTGTTAGACCTTTTAGTCCTCCTGGTGGCAAATCTGGGGGTTGTTGGGATATGGGTTCCAGCAGTTCCCAGCCAAGGTCGTGTGCCAGATGATGCGAGTCCTGAAATATGGCCTGATCGTAGCACGGCTAAGGCATTCAACACAAGACACGTTAAAAGAAATTGATTAGTACTACTCATACCAACAAGGTGCATCTTCTATTCTGGTGTCCATTGTGAAAGAACTCTAAAGTTAAGCGTGCTTGGCTTGGAGCAATTTCATGATAGGTGACCCCCTGGGAAGTTTTCAGGGTGTGTGCGAGTGAGGACAAAGCAAACTAGAAAAGACTCGTGTTGGTTTGCGAGGACAGTACATCAATTCTGATTGTGCTCCCGGTCCAACAAGATCACTCAAAATCGTAAGAAAATGATGATAGACTTATCGCAAGCTTTATACATAGACACTGTCTTGAAGCGTCTCAGCATGCAAGATTCCAAGAAAGGCTTTGTACCTTTCAGACATGGAATATATCTATCCAAAGAAATGTGACCGAAGACACAAAGGGAGATAGATGACATGAAAGGCGTTCCTTATGCTTCGGCAGTCGGAAGCCTCATGTATGCTGTGTACGAGGCCAGATATCTGCTTTGCCGTTGGCATGGTAGCAAGATATCAGAGTAATCCGGGGAAAGAACATTGGACTGCAGTTAAAAACATTCTGAAGTATCTGAAAAAAACTCGCGATAGAATGTTGGTTTATCAGTCAGACAGAATTTGTTGGGAAATTTGTAGTTTCGATGGAAGTTCCAAAACAGATAATGTTATAGGACCAGTCAGACCTGTTAGCTGACTGATGATCTAGATAGTAGATAAGATGACCAGCTGAAATGTATAGACAGCTGATGTAACAGATAGGCCACATATTGAGGGGGAACTCAATATGTATAGGTTAAGTCTTGAAGATCAGAAGATCAGTTAAATTGAAGATCAGATATGCTGAAGATCTGATGAATGAAGCAGAAAAGTCGAGAAGCAGACAAGCAGAAGATCAGAAGACTTCAAGACAGAAGACCAACCAGAAGAGCTACATCAGATGACAACAAGGAAAGGTCAGCACGTTGTGCTAATATAACTTACAATTAGATGACCTAAGTCAGGTAGACAGATCAGTGTCCGAACTGATCTGTGTCAACTCCATCAGGTGACTACTTTAATGTTACCTAGTACGAGCCAAGTGTTCAGACAAGAAGAATGTCAACCTTGTTGCTAATTCAAGCTCTGCAAAGTGTACTTGATAGCCAATAAGAAGTTGATAACACACGTACGGAGCACTGACAAACTGCAAGAAGGCGTTTCAGAGTCAAACGACTAGAAAGTACAAGCTTGTACGCTTTCGGCCATGCCGCCTCTAAAGCATGTCAAATCAGCCTGCAGATCTACCTAAAATAGACCGAAATTCGAATTGCTCTCCAACGGCTAGTTCGATTTTGTGCCTATAAATATGGGATCTAACCTTCATAGTAAGGTTACGGAAATTATCATCAAGCTCAAGCTATCAAGATTTTCGCACGAAGAACACAAACTCAAGATTTATTCTTAAGTGTTCATCCCTTTGTTCTTAACATAGAATACTTATCCTTCAGCCTTAGGCTACTCAGAAGATAGGATAGTATTCCAGTTGGAACATTACAAATCTTATACCCAAACAAAAGTTAGGTTAAGTTTGTTATTGCAAGATTTCAGTCTAGGGTTTCTAGATCTGATTTTTGGAATTGGTTGAGTGAGAACTCGTGAAACATATGTTGGTTGTACTGTGTTGGACTAACACATTAAACTAAGTTCAGTTGGTTAAGTTGGTGCCCCTACTGATAGGGAAGAGTGGACGTAGGACAAGTTGTCCGAACCACTATAAATATGTGTGCATTTATCTTGCTTTACACTCAACCGCACACTACTTGTTATCTGCATGCATATTCCCATCTGGTTCAGATTAGCATCAAGCTACTGAACTGATCAGTTCGACACTTTAGTCATCTGATCTTAAAACAGATTGCACCGGAATCTGATTGAGTAAAACTGATTTTCACACGGGTTAACTAATCTTCCGCACCATCAGTTAAACTGATAGACGCTGAACTGATCTGGTTCATACAGATCAGTAAGTCGGATATCAGTCCATACTGATTCACACCGCACTCTGATCAGGCATACTTGCATATCACACCTGATCCACAAAAAGTTTTGGAAGTCTATTCACCCCTCCCCTCTACACTTCCACCCTCACTGAAACCCGTTCGGGACCTACAAGTGGTATCAGAGCAGTGATTCTTCCGACCACTGGCTTTGAATATCATCGGTTCTTGAGGAAGAACCTTTGTGGTCACTTGAACTGATCTTTGAAAATCGTTTTTAAAACTCATACTTTCAAAATCACCACAAGTGTGGATAACACTTCAGGTATGCATCATAATTTATCCATGTTTTCTGTTGATGAGTATGCAGATTGGTCTATCGACATGAGAGACCATCTGGGAGTGATAAGCAACAGAATGGATGAGATTCTTGAGATAGGACCGATCATCATCTATCACTATAACCCAGCTGAAGCAGGAGATCCTACTCAACCAGTTGGAGCAAGAATTAGAAAGAGTCCATCTCTGATGGATGCAGATGAGAGGAAATTGTCTAATCTGTATACTATTGCCAGACATCTCATCATAAAAACTATGGATGCTACTATACGAGAGAAAGTGAAGTACCTGAAGACAGCTAAGGAAGTTTGGGATACACTTGCTGAAATCTGCAGAGGAAATGAACAGATTAAGGACAGTTGACCAATTTGATGGAAGGATCACTTGTGGAGTCAATCGACTTCGTGATCTAGGACGAGTAAGTCAAACAATGATATCAACTACAAGATTCTCAGATCGTTGACCAAGAAATGAGATACCAAGGTGACCGTGATTAAGGATTGTCAAGATATTGCTACCATGAAGCCAAATGACCTGATCTTCAGTTTAAAAGCCCATGAGTTCGACCTGATTGAGAGAGGACAAGGATCAAATGATGTCCTGCTGAAGCTGCTGCAAACTCAACTAAATCTTGCATTCGAGGGCAACCAAAGAAGAACTTCGCTAATTGTTGAACCAGTTGGAAACATCATCAGCCAGGCCGAACAGATTGCATTACTCACCATAAAACTTGAACGAACAAATGTTCAGATGGGCAAATACATAAAGTTTTACGACGGCTATCGACGAAGCAGAGAAAGAGATCGAAGATCTTCTGAAAGATCACAAGAAAGGTATCGTTCTTCAGATGATAGGGATAACATAAGAGATGAACGGAAAGATGATCACAGAGATGAAAGGAAAGATGACCGTAGAGAGGATCGCTGAGAGAACAGACGAGATGAGAGATCAAATAAGAGAGGTTCTGATTACAGACAAGGCGGAAGTCTCCTGACAGATCTTACAGAAGAAATGATTCTCCTAACCGAGGAAATTTTGGAGACTCAAGGGTTTGTTACAACCGCCGAAACCGTGTCAACATAAAGTCTTGATTGCTCTAACAACGACTCCCGAGGAGAGAGAGAAAAGCGGAGCGTAAGAGAACAAAGGTTCCGAGATAGAAAAGCAATGGTTGGCGACATATCCGGCATTGATGATTCTTATCCGCTTTCAGATGATTTCAAATTTACTCATCTGTTGAAGATTTTCGCCCGATTACAATCGATGATGTCGATGATATGAACTTCTCATCTGATGACGACATCTTTGTCTTATGGCCAGAGAAGAAGATCAATCGAGGTAATCTCTAAACCTTCGGGGTTCCTTGTTCTACACTGCTATGCGAAAGCACATCTCGGCCGGAGAGATTAACCCGCAGGTCTACAATGACCAATTGCTTGATGATCTCTAATGCAATAGATACTTATACACGAGTGGAAGTTGAGAACGATAACCCAAGTGGCCGAGAATATCCAAATTTTGTAAAAAGAAATTGAGGCAAGTGAAGCTATTTTGAACTAAAATCGCCTAAAATTGTTCGTAAGATGACTACAGAATCGAATTTCTCGAAAGTCAAGATTACCGATCAGTGAAAGTCGACACGGATCACCGACTCAATGAACAACAATTTGGAGAACTCAAAGTCCTTCAAAGCTAAGTTTGATGAACTCTTCCCAATGCACGAGAATCCGGAAAACCATCGATGACGGTTTATGAAGAAAATAGAGGTTTTCACGAAATCATCTAAGACCGCTCATGATCCGAACAACTATTTTCGCAGACGCCGGTCGATAAGGGAATTGCATGAGAACCCTTCCGATCTTCAAAAGCCCCGTCTGGTTCACATCGTAAAAGTGTAACCAAACGAAGTTTCGATCAAGATACACAAAAAAGCAAAACCCAGACGATAAAGGAAAAGGATCACCGACCGCAAAGGCGAAAGTGCTTGGGACGTAAAGCGGAACATAAATGGACCCCAACTGATCAGACATCAACCGAGGGATCAACAGAAGAATCTTGTTCTTCTGAAGAGACCTCAGCCGAATCAGCAGAGTCCTTAGTTTGGACCATCTCACAAGGGACAGTCCCAGCTGAAGTCAACTCAATCCAAGCTGCCTAACAAGCAAGCTGAGGGTAAACTGCTAAGACCATCTATGCCAAAGAGATATGAATCTTTTAATGGTAGCAAATGACTCTACCCTTACAATCGTAAACATAGGTTGTCAAGACCGAGCCCCATCGATTAAAAAGAAGACAAGTATCAATGAAAAATCTCAAGTCTTCTGATTCATCCAAGGTTCACACTAATAATCATACTGACCAAATTGCATATGAAGAGACATATGATTATGTAGATATTTATGGGAGACAAATCAAGCCCTCTGTTTTCAACAAGGGTGCCAGATTTGTTTGGATCCCGAAACGTACTTCTAACCCCCAGGACCCGATTCTACTGGGGTACCTAAAGTCGATTAGATTCATGAGCACGAGTGGGGATCTGGCTAATAAAGGAGGTGCACAAGCAACTATCTAGTACATAGATAGTGGATGTTCAAGGCACATGACTGGAAGTCAATATCTCCTCAACAATTACATGAGAAACCAGGCCCACGAGTTCTCTTTGGTGACGACAACTTTGGCTTTACCAGAGAAGTTGGAACCTTAGTGAACGATGATGTAAAAGATTCTGGTGTTTATATCGTTGGCGACTTTAGCACAACTTTGTTATCTCAGATATCCCGATTCTGCGACAACGGATTTAGTGTTGAGTTCTCATCAGATCAATGCATAATCAGAAATCGAGTGACTCAACAAATCTTGTTAATTGGCTCCAGAAAAGGAACAATTTATACAGCAGATTGGGACAATTGTCCAAGAAATGCATGCTTGATTGTTAAGAGTTCAAAGAGTTCCAGTTGGCTCTGGCACAAGAGAATGAGTCATCTGAACTTCAAGACTCTTAACAAAGATAGCAAGGATGTCCTTGGTTGAAGGTCTCCCAAATGAAGCATTCTCTAAGGATTAGACGTGTGCCGCATGTCAGAAGGGAAAACAAGTAAAAGCTTCATTCAAATGGATACCTTCGCCTCCATCCAGCAGAGTACTGCAACTGCTCCATATGGATCTATTTGGACCAGTTACGCCTCTTAGTTTCAGGTGGACGCAAATACATTGTGGTGGTCGTGGACGATTACTCCAAGTTCACCTGGGTTGTATTCTTGTATAAGAAGAGTGAAACTACAACAAAGCTACTTGAACTTCTCAAAAAGATTCAGAATGAGAAAGGGTCTCGAAGTGAAAAAATCGGATCGGATAAAGTACGAAATTCTTGAAACGGTTTATATCGATTTTTTGCTCTGATTTGGTAACAACATGAGACATCGGTTGTTAAAGAACACCACAAAGAACGGGCGTAGCGAAAGCCGAGAAAACAGAACACTTAAAGAAGCTGCACGCACCATGTTGGCTGAGCATGCAACACAAAGCCGTTTCGGGCGTAGTTTATCAACCTTTGCATGTCACACGCTTGAACGGATGTTCTCTGACTAAGATTCACTTCAAAACTCCCTATTAACTGTGGAAGGGCAGAAAACCTCGTGTTTCCTACTTTCATGTGTTCGGGTGCAAGTGTTTCATACACAACAATGGGAAGAGTCTGTTGAGAACCTTCGATGCCAAGTCAGATGAGAGTATATTCTTAGGATATTCCTCAACCAACAAAAGCATTTAGGGTTTTCAACAAAGCGAACCCTAGTTGTGGAAGTTAAACACCTCACGGGTCTTTGATGAGTCAACATCGATCAAGAGAAATCTGCATGAACAAGATGTACCGGATATGCAGATTCATTGAAAATGGATCAGTTAAGGCTCAAAGAAAAGGATCCAAAATACGTCACTGTATATGTTCCTAACTTTGACCTTGACGATTCATCAGGTCAATCAGACCCTAAGGTAAGTTCAATTTGTCGATTGAAGATATTTGATACAAACTAAGATAGTAATAACTAAAACCATCCGGTTGGGGAACACTGATATTCGCAGTACAGACTTCAAAGACATGATGAGTCCAACATCACCGAGATATGTCCATGCCAAGTGGATCCTACTAAAGTACTCTCTCGGGTCTAAAGTGATGAATCTTTATCAGAAGAGGATGATGTTCTCCAAACTGATGATAATCAGGACAGAAGGACCTGGATAATCAGTCATCCAACTGATCTGATCATCGGAGACCCATCTGATAGAGTCAGAACTAGACATCAGATTGGTGAAAGTGCAATGTATTGTTGTTATTTGTCTTTGAAGGAACCCTTTCACGGTTGAAGAATCTCTACAAAATGCGAAATTTGGATTCAAGCCATGCAAGAAGAACTAGAAGCGATTTGAAAGAAATTAAGTGTGGGAACTTGTAAATGAGACAATTCATCAAGATATGATTGGTACCAAGTGGGTCTTCAAACGAAGGATGAGCACAATGTGATAACGAGAAATAAAGACAAGACTTGTTCTTTAAGGGATATTCACAATCGGAAGGGATTGATTATGATGAAACCTTTGCACCGATCATTTCGCTTGGAAACCATTCATACATTTTACGGCTTATCTTTACTCATAGGGATTTTCTTGTGTATCAAATGGATGTAAAGAGTGAATTCTTAAACGTGGTACTAGCTGAGGAAGTTTATGTTGAACAACCTCCTAGTTTTGAAATGAGCAACCAAGTGCACCGTTTAAGAAAAGCTCTTTATGGACTGAAACAGGCTCCCATAGCTTGGTATAATACATTATCCCAGTTCTTGACAGAAAATGGATTCACCAAAGGATTAATTGATATGACCTTGTTCAGAATTGAAGACGGTGAAGATATTCTGATGGTTCAGATCTACGTGGACGACATAATCTTTGGTTCTCCCAATCAGAAGCTATGCGAGAAATTCAGTAAATTGATGCAAGAGAAATTTGAGATGTCCATGATGTTGGAAAAATCGGGGTGCCCGGATCTATTCGAGGTGATTATTTAAATACATATTTAAATTAAACAGTTAATTACTAACATGAATTAATCCTAAATCAATTCAACATAATAATAAACAACATGCGTACACATAATTCACGTAAATCCTAAACATGCGAAACTAGGAGTTACGAAATTACTAACCTCTTGAAGAATCAAACGGATGAATCAACCCAAGAGCCTTCCCAAATATATCCCCAAAGTCCACGAACGCTATCCGGTGGGAAGATTTCAACGAACGATTTTAATGGGAGAGAAATTAAATATTTTGCTACCACCTTTGTGGATTTCTAATATTTCCAACACATGGAATTGCACTTGGGAATGAAGAGCTCATCCCTTATAGATAGGGAGGAGGGGGGCGAAAATTAGGGCTAGAAAAATAAGGAAGAAAATATTTTCTTGATCTCCAAGAAATCTTGAATATATCTCTTATATTCTTTTCTCCTTAATTAAATTTTCCATAAAAATTTCTTTCCCCTCTTCTACCCAATATTTTCGAAATCTACACTATAGAAGAAGTCAAGATTTGACTTCTTGAATTTATGGGATAATTATGTATTCCTACAATAATTATCTCTTTCCAAAAAATATCTACAAGAAAATCAAGACAATATTTTCTTCCTTTAATAGACAAGATTTTCGAAAATTACACTTGGAAATATAGCAAGAATATTTTCTTCTTTGTCTCATTAATTGGACTTTATTTTGGGCTATTTGGGGGGCCTTTAGGAAAATTAAGATTGGACCTCCAATGGACTATGAAGCTATAATATTTTGGGTCAAATATTATTCAAGTCCATTATTATTAATTTACTCCACTATAAAATTAATATTGAACTATTCATCTTAACCCATATTACGATTTCACATATAACATGACTCCCGGTCATTATTTCCCGCGTTTAAGATTATCTTAGTCCATTAATTAATTAAGCCACTGAACAAGCTTTATATTAATTAATATATTTGTCCTTGAAGTAAAGACAACTCAACATTATTATTCATGCCGGAAATAAATTTGCACTTGCAAGATTTGGCATGATAAATGATACGAGCCCACCAAGGGGACAAATCAAGCAAGACGTACTTGCACGCGATTCTCCGTATTAAATGTCAGCAATCGTCATGTAATTAATAATATTGCCCAAGATATAAGGTATCGAATCGCATTGACTCTCTTCCCATCATAAGTCAAAGCAATAGTTATTAATTTCATACGATCCTATTTAAGAGACGGAGATTAAGAAACAACGCACCACTGAGGTCCAATTCTTGTATATTCAGTACCGAAGAATTTGTCCTCCTGTAGGTCCTCATTCAGCGCACCTAAATGCGCTAGTGTGATCCCTTGGTCAAGACAGGCCAAGCTGAGTTTCACACTTCAACCGTTCATGATGGTTCGTTCATTTCCATCTGGGTTGTGAATTTGTACTTAATTACGAGGGCTGTTAATTTGATCTTTAGTGATCGGGTATCACCAAATTAACTACAACGTAATAAGTACTGTCTTATATAAGATATTTATACAAATCAATTGAAGCTTTAACCACAATTATGAAAAAACACTGGAGGAAACTTCAATCAAGCTTTTCAGTAATCACATCAAACCCCATCTCAAATATTCCAAAAATTGAAGAAAATAAGCAAAGAATGAGCTTAAAGTTGGGGAACTTACTGAGATAGTCTCCTCGAACATTACCGAAGTATAAGGGACGGCTCCGACCAAATAAACGCCAAGAAGTGAACTACCAACATATATGTGGAATTCAAATGGGCTCTTAGCTATAAGAGAGTGAATTAGCATTCCATATTCAAAACCAAAAACACGCGTGCAAGTGTTGATTACCGTAGCAAATGTGAACTTGTTCGCATCAGTACCTGTAACCCTTACATGTTACACAAGCAGCACAAGATAGTATAAGCTCTTGAAACATATCACGTATGTAACATTGCATCTACAAATAAGAACACTACCAAAAAAGATCATCTGGCCTAAACGTGAATCGCTATAATTTAAAATATACTCAAGATTCTAGAATTCCCAAAAATCAAAGGAACTAACTTTCAGATTAAAGTATCCAAGAGAATACCTGATCTTAGCATCTGAACAAAGAGAGTGAGAGCTTCAGAATAAAGGCCACTTTTGGTATATCCAGAAATCATGGCCGTCCAAAGCTTCACAGGCATTTCATCGAACACCATCCTGGCATCATTCAAAGCTTCACAGCTTCACACTTCTTGAGGCAGGGGTGATTTCCCTGCTGCACTATGCTGCAAATCAGTAGGCAAGGTCTGAAGAGCTTGCAAAAACGATGGTTGACGCAGCAGGAATCCCATCTCGCGACTTCTCAAGCTCAATCAAATTAGGGTTCGCGATTCCCTCAATTGACGAATTCGATTGGCGTAGCCCGGGCATCGAAGAGTAGTGTCGTGGTCATGTCGCCATTCCCAGGGCGTGTGAAATCAATGAGCCTGGAGCCTCAATCGACATCGGGCAAACATCCGCAGGCGACGCTGCGCGACCGGGAGACGGGAGCTACATTAACGCCGCAAGGGCTTGGGGGTTTGCAGGCACGGCGAGTAAGTTGCGAAAGGCCGCAGCCATGTCCTCAATCGTCGTGGGGGCGGCGGCCATGGGTGGCCAGGCCGCCAGCGGAGGCGGAAGGGATGGGAATTTCGAAGAAAAAAATCACACACACTAGATGGTGATTTCGCACACAGTAACCGCTTTGGCTAACGATTTGGGGGTATTATTCTTATTACATTTTTTTAATTTATTAAAGTTGACTGAAAGGGCCTGAATAGGACGTGCGAATTTCCGTCTAATTTTGAAGTATTTTCGGGATCAAATGTGTAAAATTTTTGGGCTACGGGATCAAAAGTGTAAGGTTTGAGACCAAAATCGTGAGAGGGTGTGTCCTGTGTGACCAATAGTATAAGGTTTGTGATCAAAATCGTGCGCGGATGTGTCCTGTGAGACCAAAAATGCGAAAAACTCTTTTAAATTTTGCAGATTTGTTGTAAAATCAGCAATTTTTTTAATTTTGCACCATAATTTAATTTTGTTGTAGATAATACTTTTGGGTTAATATTGCGATATGCTTATAATTCCCAATAAACGTGTGTGTTAATATTATGAGTGTACAATATTTTTTCTATGGGTTTGCAAAATGATTAAGAACAATTATATATATATATATATATATTATATGAATGTGTAATTTTTTTTGGGCTTATTTTTTATTAATGGAAAAAATTAATTAAATAAAATGGCAGATAATTAAAATAAATTTGGGTGTGCAGAATTTTTTACGGGTGTGCAAAATAATTTTACAAGTGTGCAGAATTTTTTACGAGTGTGCAAAATTAAATAAAAAATTGAGGTGTGCATAATTTTTTATGGGAGTGTAGAATTTTTTTACAAGTGTGCAATTTTTTTTACGTGTGTGCAAAATTTTGGGTTGTGCAAAATTTTTAAATAAAAGGACAGCTGATTAAAAATTGGGGTGTGCATAATTTTTTACGGTTGTGCAGATTTTTTATGGGTTTGTAGAATTTTAGAGAGTGCGGAATTTTTAAATAAAAGAACAGATGATTTAAAAAAAATTGGGGTGTGCAGATTTTTTGTTAGTTGTGCAGAATAGTTTCGAATATGAATCAGATAGAAGGATATACAATTAAAAAATCAGTAAAATTAAAACTTTAAAATTTATAATTTTAAAATTTTTTAACATAAAATCAATAAAAATGTGGGGTGTATAAAGTGTTAGATTTAAAAAAATTGAACATAACTGCCAATATAACAACTTATTATATATATGAGGGCATTTAAGACTTTTTGGCCCAAATTTAGTACCTTAGAGTAAGTCTAAAAAAGTATAGCACCTTAAAGTAAGACCACTTAAAAAATGGTATCTAAGAGTAATTCCCCCAAAAATTTTATCAAAATTATACATCTAAAGCTTGTAATAATCATAGATGCATTATTAAAGATGATAGACAATTTTTTTTTTTTTTTAAATCAAAATTTGATTTTCACCTTGGAAATACTCCATCCTCCATTACTAAATTTCAAGGACGGAGGATGGAATTTCAAAAATGGGGGGGAGAACCTTTGGGCACCTTGATATTTTGAAAACTTTTAGGGGTTTTTAAATAATTTTACATGTATATATATAATAAAATAATATTTATAAATTCTCCTGTGAAATTTATTCATACTATGAAATTGATACATTTATAAACTAATATCACTACTTTTATAAATTAAGGGATAATTGTTGGGAGCTACATGCTTTATAAGCTCATTACAACCAGCACACTTGACTTGTCATTTTAGTGTGATCTTCCTTTCATACCCCTCAGCATTATGACGTCACTATCCATCTCTCCATTTTCCCCTTCTTCATCGCGACACCACCCCAGCCATCCCGAAGGTGCCCACACCCTCTTCATGGAAATAAATAACGAGACCAATGAGACCGACACGATCCGAGGCGTAGAAGACAAGAAAGCCAAATTCAAATTTTCAAATTTTGAATTCATGAGATGAATGTTGTATGTATGTCTTAATATCAGTGTCACTTATCAAAAGAGGAACGTATCGAGGTGTGTGATCCAAAAATTTGGGGTTTTTCAATAGGTTTGTTTTATTTTGATTAATTTTAGGGATGAATTGTTTGTTTTGGTCTTTTATACTGAGATATCGCGCTGAGGGGTTTTGCCGATGGATTTTTCAATTTTTCTAAGTTTGCAGTTTAATGGGGAGTGTAAATTGTTTGAGGTTAATGGAGCGATATCTTTTATGGACATCATATTATTTATCTGTCGCATGTGGGTCTGTTTGAATGCAGAAGGTATATTATGTCGCGCTTCTGTGGGTAATGTGAGTAACTGTTTGTTGTCTTCAAACGATGATTTACGAAAGTTGCTAATAATATGTGATCAACTATCTGTTAAATTAATGAATGTGGGTGTTAATATAAATCAAATTATGTACATTCATTGGAAGGAAGTACTAACATTGCTGAATTAGGTGGTGTTAGCCATTCAATACAGCCGGTAACATGCTTCCCAAGTAGTCAGGTTCAAAAGCCGAAGGCTTTGTTGTCTGATAACTGGGTTAATATCATGGAAGGTGGTGTTGGCCTTCTTTTCCCGGGTGGTGCAGATGATTTTCGTTGTGAGCTTATTAAGTACACTACCCGGGTAGGCAGCAGTTTTATATATGTTCGTAATGATCCTAGATATATTTATGTTGTTTGTGTTGAGCATGTAAATCAAAACTGCAAGTGGTTTATTAAAGCAAAGCGCCAATCTGATCCCTGTGGTTTTGTTGTTTATGACATTTGTTTAACTCATAATTGTGATGGAAATTTGATTACTGAAAAAAGAGTCAGGCTTTCGCCCTGGGTTCTTGGTACTTTAGTTGTGCAGGATTTAAAGAATAAGCCATCTTTACGTGGCAAGGACGTTGCTCCATTAATTAAATCTGGATATGGTATTGACTTACCGTATTGGAAAGGTTGGCGTACGCTAGATAAAGCTAGGGATAAAGTGTTTTGGTAGTTATGATCAGTCATATGATCAATTGCAATGGTATTGTGAAGCTGTTACACGTACAAATCCTGGAAGTGTTGTCCGTTTGGAAATGAACGAAGAGTCCAAATGCTTTGAACGTGTTTTCATTGCTTTTGATGTAAGTATCAAGGGGTTTAGAAGGTGTCGACCTATGTTGTTTGTGTTGGAATATAGAGGCACGTAAACACGTAATACATGCGCAACGGAAATTAAAGTTCACCAACAACGAACAGTTAATTGCATAATTAAATACGAGTAAACGTAAACAGAATTCTTACAGTAATTCGTACACGGATTTCTCAACTATGGTATCCACGTAACAGTCGTTTACTAACTCACACAGATCTGCCAGCGTTGAATCCCCGAGATGAATTTGCTAGGAAAATTCTAACTTAAATATTTTATGGAGAAATATAAATTCACGTATTATAAATTCCCAAGAGCTCATATATATAGGAGAGGATTAGCTTAAGTCTCAAGCTAACCTAATTAGGAAATAAAATCCATAATCTTTATTTAAATAAATCTCTTAGATTTATTTCCCACATAAAAATCTCTACGGATTTAAATTTCATATATGACAAATATCAACGATTTGTTTCCATATATACTAAATCCTATAATAATATTCCAAATATTATTATTGGGAATTTTTATTTAATTAAATCCAATTAAATTAAATATTCATAATAATTAATTTCAAATTAATCTATTATTAATTACTTCTCCATAAATTAAATATTAAATCTAATTTAACATTTAATCAACCAACTATAATTAGTAAACAACCGTTACTTGTTGTGTGACCCATAGGCCCTCATATATCGAGCGATTAGTCAAAATAACTGTCTTAATTGAACCCTAGACAATAAATCAGACATTCTCAATATATGAGGTACGCTGCGAGGAAATGTGCAACTACCTGTAATTGAAACGTGGGCTATTGCGATTTTCCCCTTTCATTCACGAATACTCGATTAAGTCTTGAACATGATGAAGTGTCTATTCAAATAAATTAATCAATTTATCTCTAATCACTAATTGATCATGTATGTCGCACTTAACCACAAAGTCTAAGTTGACGTGCATCGGCCAATGACTTAGATCCAATTATGATGAGAAGATGAGTATTCTCTCTAAATCCACATTGAGGAATGAATCATATTCTTGGCTCAACTACCACGCACATGCACTTCGTGATGAACCCAATCCAAGCCATATCTACCTATAGACGGGTGCAAACGTAGGTCATGGTCAAAGTTCATCACTCCACACATGTCGTGCATATTGACCTCAAGTCAAAGGAGTATCTCATTGCTCCCACTAACCGAGATACCCGTAGACATATATAGTGGAAATATATCAAACAGTTTCTCGGATGGGTATAGCAATACCCTCTAAGGTA
Source organism: Stenogyne calaminthoides (assembly GCA_037126765.1). Taxonomy (NCBI): domain Eukaryota; kingdom Viridiplantae; phylum Streptophyta; class Magnoliopsida; order Lamiales; family Lamiaceae; genus Stenogyne; species Stenogyne calaminthoides. The sequence continues at coordinate 16,639,699 of JBBCBC010000023.1, read as the reverse complement.
TTTGTGCATCCATCATGAAATACCTAATATCTCTTAGTAAGTGAGATCTTACTACACTCTCTAAAAGTATGATGCAGATCGCACACCAATCTCCATTGCATAATCAATATCCCATTCTTGATGATCCTTGATCGGGGCTATTTGAGAATCATGCTTAAGTCATCTGAGTTCTCACAACATCAATGACAGCAATGACCCATGGGAACACTTGTATGAATAAATGCAAACAATCAAACATAATATTCAAACAAGTGTATTGTCATACATTAATATTAAGTTAACTATAACATTAATTCAAACTGAATATCATCAAGTATTATGTCCTTACAATGGATTGTCTCTAGGACACTAACACTAACAATCTCCCACTTGGACTAGAGTCAATCACCTCCATGTCTAACCCCTAGTCCATCAAATATCTAGTGTGTACATGAAAACTCAGTGTTTTGGTGAAATGATCTTCCAAATTAAATATGTGGGAATACATTTTAATTATATTTCTCCTATCGTTATGATCTCCCAGATAAAATGATAAGTCTAGGTACTTGCTCGTTTATGCTTGATGATCTCGGTTCTTTTGCCTGCGCAATCGCTGTTGGGGAATAAGTTGCACAGATCTATTCGGGATGAATATTTAAATACAAATTTAATTCTCATAATTATTACTAGCATGAATTAATCCTATATTAATTCAAATAATAATCCAACAACAAATCATGCATATAATTAAATCACGTAAATCCTACACATGCAGAATTCTACGAGTTTACGTGAACGTACCTCTTGAGACGGCAATGACTTTGTTTATTAGACACACCAAAAGAACTTCCCAAGTATTCCCTTAATCCTTGCTCGACTATCCGGTGGTAGGACGCTTGCGAACAATTAACAAAAGGAAAAATAAATTATGTTGCACCACCTTTGTGGATTTACTAATTTTTCCAGCACATGGAATTGTACTTGGGAATGAAAGAATCATCCCCTATTTATAGAGTAGAGGTGGTCGAAATTTTAGGGCAAAAATAATGTGGGAAAATCTTTTCTTGATCTCCAAGAAATCTTGAATATATCTCCTATATTCTTTTCCCATAATTATAATATTCCACAAAATCCCACCTACTCTTTGTTATGGAGAATTTTTCGAAAAATAGGGCAAGAATCCAAGATTTGGATCTTCTTGAATTTATGAGATATTTTTGTATTTCAAGAAATACATATCTTTCATAATATCTTTTCAAGAAAATCAAGAAAATCTTTCTTTCCCCCTTTTTCTATAAAAATTAGAAATATACTATATGGATGACTAAGTGGGAGATTTCTTGAATTTAATGAGATAATCTTGTATTCCAAGAATACATATCTTCATTCCAGAACAAAATTCAAAGAAAATCTTTCTCCCCTTTTAATCCACAAATTTCGAAAAACATGGAAAAATAAGGCAACAATATTTATTTTATTTTAAACACCTTTTTCAGCTATTGGACTTTATGTTGGGCTACTTAGGGGGCCTTTAGGAGAATTAAGATTGGATCTTCCAATGGATCTTGAATTATCAATATTGAGCCACAATATTACTCAAGCCCATAAATATTAATTAATCCCACTACATAATTAATATTGCACTATCCATCTTAACCCATATTACAGTCAATATGGCTCCCGGTTATTATTTCCCGTGTTTAAGATTTTCTAGCCCACTAATTAATTCAAGCCACTGAAATAGCTTTCTATTAATTAATATCTTTTGTCCTTGGTTAAGGAACGGTTCAACATTATTACTCATACCGGAAACTAGTTCCACTTGCAAGATTTGGTATGATAAAACTTATGAACCTCCCAAGGGGGCAAATCGAACAAGCGTACTTGCACACGATTCTCCGTATTAAATCTTAGCAATCACATGTGATCAATAATATTGCCCATGATAAAAAGTATTGAATCTCGTTGATTCTCTACCCATGATAAGTCAAAGCAATAGTTACCAACCACACGTGATCCTATTTAAGGAACGAAGATTAAGAAATAACGAATCATTGAGGTCTAACTCTTCCTTGTTCAGTTCTGAAGAATTTGTCCTCCTGTAGGTCCTATTCAGTGCATCAGTCATGCACTAGTGTAATCTCTTGTTCAAGACAAGCCAATCTGAGCCTTACACTTCAACCTTTCACGATGGATTGTTCATTTCCATCTAGGTCATGAATGGTGTACTTTTAGTTATAAGGGAATGTTAATTTAATCTTCTGTGATCTGGTATCACTAAATTAACTACAATGTAACACGTAGTATTTATTGAACAATTATGCAGTAAATATATGTAACATTCAATGATATTTAAAGCATCAGTGATAAACAATTTATTTCAGTAAATAAGTCCGAAATTCAGTTTTGATTATACAAAGTAAAAGCATACTTTTCCGTATAATCCCAACAATCTCCCACTTATACTCAAAGTCTGCTTTTAAGTATACTACAACATGTCTCGTGTAGTTCCTAATACGTGACATCTAATGTCACCTACACGAACCTAATAATTTCTCCCACTTATACTCAAAGCAGATTGGCAACGGTCTTGACACCCATTCCTTCCACATGTCTCTCGAATGTATTCAGAGGCAGACACTTTGTGAATGGATCTGCTAGGTTGTCTTCAGACGCTATCTTTGCCACATCTATATCTCCTCTCTTAACGATATCTCGTATAAGATGGTATTTCCTTTCAATGTGTTTGTTGGCCTTGTGGGCTCTTGGTTCCCTTGAATTTGCAACTGCTCTGGCATTGTCACAATAAACAGTGATTCTGCTGGGCAAATTCAAAACTACATTCAAGTCCACTAGGAAGTTCTTGAGCCATACCTCTTCTTTCGCTGCCTCGCAAGCAGCTACATATTCGGCTTCCATGGTAGAATCTGCGACACATTTCTGCTTGACACTTCTCCATGCCACGGCTCCTTCCCCCATGTAAAACACACTACCAGAAGTAGATTTTCTGGAGTCTATGTCTGATTGGAAATCCTAGTCCGTGTAGCCGATGGGGATTAGACTATCTGACTGATAAATTAGCATTCTTTCCCGAGTTCTTTTCAGATACTTCAGAATGTTTTTAACTGCCGTCCAATGTTCTTTCCCTGGGTTACTTTGATATCTTGCCACCATGCCAACGACAAAGCAGATATCCGGTCTCGTACACAGCATTGCATACATAAGGCTTCCGACAGCCGAAGCATAAGGAATGCCTCTCATGTCATCTATCTCCTTTCGCGTCTTAGGGCACATTTTCTTGGATAGATGGATTCCATGTCTGAAAGGTACGAAGACTTTCTTGGAATCCTGCATGCTGAATCGTTTCAAGATAGTGTCTATGTAAGAAGCTTGTGATAAGCCTATCATCCTTTTCTTGCGATCTCGAGTGATCTTGATCCCAATGATGTGTGCGGCTTCCCCTAAGTCCTTCATATCAAACTGTTTTGAAAGCCATGCCCTTACGTCTGATAACACCTTTACATCGTTCCCGATGATCAGAATGTCGTCTACGTATAGTACTAAGAATACCAATACAGTTCCGACACGCTTTTTGTACACACAACTTTTGAACTCGTTTTGATCGAACCCATAAGACATTATAACATGATCAAAACATTGGTTCCAAGCTCTGGATGCCTGTTTGAGTCCGTATATGGACTTCATGAGCTTACAAACTAGGTGTTCTTGGCCTTTTTCAATTTAGCCTTGGGGTTGTTGCATATAGATCTCTTCATCAAGACTTCCGTTAAGGAAAGCTGTCTTGACATCCATTTGCCAGATTTCAAAGTCGAGATGTTCAGCAATCGATAAGAGAATACGGATGAACTTGAGCATGGCTACGGGCGAAAAAGTTTCCTCATAATCGATCCCTTCTTTCTGAGTGTAACCTTTCGCCACGAGTCTTGCCTTGAAGGTTTCCACCTTCCCATCCGGTCCTCTTTTTCTCTTATACACCCACTTGCAACCAATGGGTTTGACCCCATTAAGTGGTTCGACTAGCTCCCACACTCTGTTATGATTCATAGAACACATTTCGGCTTTCATTGTTGTTTGCCAAGAATCTGCATCCTTGTCTTGGATTGCCTCGTCATATGTCCATGGGTCTGATTCGTCTTGTCCGGGAATCAAGTCCGAGGACTCTCCTATTCCCATGAATCTCTCGGGCTGTTTCACAACCCTCCAACTACGACGAGGTTCCGGTTGTGTAAGTGTATCGTTTGGTATGTCATCTTGTATAGTTGGCATTGAGACGCCCCCTTAGCTCATTTAAGGTAATCTCACTTCTGGGTCTTCTTTCGTTCATATAGTCTTCTTCCAAAAATCTAAAGTGGGTGCTTATGACCACCTTTTGATCTTCGGGACCATAGAACATACACCCTTTTGTTCCCTCGGGGTATCCCACAAACAACCTTAATTACGATCGAGGATCGATTTCCGGCTTCCTTGTCCAACACGTAGGCCGGACACCCCCAAATCCTCATGTGTCTCAAACTAGGCTTGCTCCCGGTCCACAATTCTTTGGGAGTTTTGGGAACCGATTTGGATGGCACCAAGTTCAGAATGTAGGCTGCTGTTTCCAAGGCATGACCCCAGAACGACTTGGGAAGACCCCCATAACTCATCATATATCTAACCATTTCCAAAAGAGTTATGTTTCTTCGCTCTGCAACCCCGTTTTGTTGAGGGGTTAAAGTGCGATTAATTTGGGATGCAATCCCTTCATCGAACAAGTAGTTCAAAACTCTCATTTGAGGTATTCGCCTCCACGATCGGATCATAGACACTTGATACGTTTTTCCCTATGATTCTCTACTTGAGCCTTAAATTCTTTGAATTTCTCAAAGGTCTCAGATTTATGCTTCATAAGGAAAATATAACCGTACCTTGAGTAATCATCAATAAAAGTGACGAAATACTCATAACCTCCTATTGCTTTGGTTGACATTGGACCACATACATCTGTGTGAACGATTTCTAACACTTCTTTGGCTCTATTCCCCTTGGCTCCAAATGCCCTCTTGGTCATTTTACCCTCCAAACATGATTCGCAGGTTGAAATTGGTTCAACTTGGAGAAACTCCAGTGAACCGTCTTTCACCAACCTTTGGATCCTCTTTGGATTTATATGTCCCAATCTTAGATGTCATAGAAGTGTCTCGTTCACGTTTGATGAACGTTTTCTTTTCTAGGAAATAGTTGATGTGTTATAGGATGCATTTCGTAAGTGGTGTGCACAGTTAATTGTATAGAGATTATTCGACAACGTTCCATGACAGATAAATTTATCAAAAGGAGAAATGGTAACAACTTTATTAAAAGTAACCGAATATCCATCAAGAAAAAAGTTTAGAAACTGAAATTAAATTCTTTCTAAAATTCGGAACGTAAAGAACATCTCTTAAAATTAAAACTCTGTCTTCAAAAGACAGGTGCACTTCTCCCACTGCTTCAGCTGCCACTCTCGTAGCATCACCCAGTGTGATGAGGATCTCACTCCCACTAAGTTGTCGGGTCCGCTTGAACCCCTGTAAAGTGAAACAAACATGATCAGTGGACCCCGTATCCACTACCCATAAATGGGAGGCATACGCCGCTAAGCAAGTTTCAACAACTAGTGAATGAGAATTACCTTTCCTTCCATTCCTTTTGGGATTGGAACAGGCTGACCTCGAGTGTCCTACTCTCCCGCTTTCCAAAACTTTCCTCATGCTTGATTCCATGCTCTTATTTGATGTTGAGTCTGCTTGGTTCAACTTTCTTCTCTTTTCATCATCCTTATCACCACTTGACCTAGGATGAAAAGAAGATTTATGTTTTCCCAAGTTCTTTTCCTTTCCTCCCTTCCCTTTCAACCAAAGTGAGAGCATTTACAAGATCATCCACTGTAAAATCTAGATCTTCCATTAGATACTCAAGATAGTGGTGATTATAGCTCTTTGGTAAGGATTGGAGAATGAAATCAATCTTAGTCTTGAAATCACATTTTTCGCCGAGGATCTCAAGTTCCTCAAATAGCACCATAACCCTAAGGACGTGATGCGCTGCAGTTGTCCCTTTTTCCATTTTTAATTCAGCAATTTCTTGCTTCACACTTTGGATTGCCATATGGGTCTGATGTGCGAACATCGCCGAGATTCTCGTAAGATGTCTGCGGTGACTCATATTATTGATGATGAAGGTGTTTCAACGCATATGATGAGATGTGTTTAATTGTATCCTTCATCAATTCATTTGCCAGCTCCCATTCACCATAAATCATCTCATCCCATATTCCTGCATCCTTAGTTGGTTTTTTGGGTTTTGGTGTATCAAGTACCCATTTGGAAGGTGATGCGGTTAGGACAGGTTTTAGTTTGTATTTCCAATCAAAATAGTTTTCACCAGTAAGCAAATTGTCTTTAAGTATATTGAACAGTGGATTAGAAGGTTGCGACATGATGAACTGAAATAAACAATAATATGCATAAGCACAAATATATCACAAGGTTCGATCACATGCATCATATTAAAATCTCAAAAAAAATATGAACATGCACCAGCCAACATCTCAAAACAATTTAAATAAGCCACGTGGGGTGGGTCATTATTTAAACACATTCAAGCAGGTTACAAACAAGAACAATTACAAACCTTTAATATCCATATTAATAGTTGGCTCCCACTTGACCAATATAAAATTGACAGGGACTTCGGGGAAGTATATGCATATCAATTTTATACCTAACTAATAACCATGATTAAATACAGGATTATTATTTCGCTTTGAACGAGCCTCGTGGGGAGGGTCATCGTCGCCACTAGTAATAATCCACAATCATCCATTTGGAATTCATTCATGTGAAAGCTAACTTTTGACCGTCCCGTGGGGGGAATTTCTCCAAAAGAATTCACAAATAAATAAATCATGGAGGTCAAAATTAATTCAATTTTATTATCCTGAATAAAATTGTCAATTAATTATTTAAACATACTTAGTTATTTTTTATGGTGAGATTTTTCATTGGGCAACTCTCATGCAAACACATTTAAAAAATTAAATAAAGCATAAGATAACACAATAATAAATCAAGCAAAGCGAAAAAATAAACATAATGGGCACAAATTATCCAATTGTCATGGTTTGATTTTTCTTGACTTGATTTGAAGAAACACCGTCTTGAATTTCTCCCACTCGATCGTCTCGAAACGCCACGCCAAGTAGCTCGGAAACGGGATGCACTTCAAGATCCGACCGCCCTTTGCTTTAAGAATCTGCGCTGTCGCATGGCGTGGCAAGCCGCTTGGCGCTCCAGCGACCTCGGCGAGCCTCTCCGGCCTCTCCAGCGTGGGTCTCTGCGGCCTCGGGGGGGCTTCGGCGGCGGCAGCGTGCCGTCTTGCATCCGCGTCTGCGCGCTCGCCGGCCTCGCCTCGCCCGCAGAACTTCGGCGGTGAAGCGCGTCCCGCGTCGGCGCCCATCCACCGTCCGCTTGGCGCCGCAGTATTGCGTCTTTTATGCGCCCGCGCAAATCGCCAGACACGATCTCGCCTTGGCGCTTTCGGCCCTCGGCCTCGCCAGCGCCGTCGCGTACTACGAAGCGTCCGCATCAGCGTGCCTCCCGCCCGGAACATTTAAGCTCGGCCTTGCGCGCCTTCACTTGGGTCCCGAATTTTATCCTTTAATTCTTCGTCTCGCCTCCGTTTTTTCGACCGGTTACAATTTATTTACAAAAATAAATATACCTAGATCTAGACTAGTCTATTACATTGATCAAATCAAACAAATCTTAATTTACTCGTGGATTTTCTCCGTGGCAAAAACGAATCGAAATTTAATCTAATTAAAACCACAATTTATATGCATGCATAAATAAACACATTAAATTCCATGACAATTGAATACGCAAAAAAAGATCTAGCAATTCTACTATCCAATTTCAAATTTAATGACAACTAATTAAATTACAATTTAAAAATTCAGAGTCTTAAACCAGTGGCTCGATACCGATTGTCGGGGAATAAGTTGCCGAGATCTATTAGGGATGAATATTTAAATACAAATTTAATTCTCATAATTATTACTAGCATGAATTAATCCTATATTAATTCAAATAATAATCCAACAACAAATCATGCATATAATTAAATCACGTAAATCCTACGACGATGCGAATTCTACGAAGTTTACGTGAACGCATTCTTCTCTTGGGACAATAAATGGCTTTGTTTATTAGACACACCAAAAGAACTTTCCAAGTATTCCCTTAATCCTTGCTCGACTATCCGGTGGTAGGACGCTTGCGAACAATTAACAAAAGGAAAAATAAATTATGTTGCACCACCTTTGTGAATTTACTAATTTTTCCAGCACATGGAATTGTACTTGGGAATGAAAGATTCATCCCCTATTTATAGAGTAGAGGTGGTCGAAATTTTAGGGCAAAAACAATGTGGGAAAATCTTTTCTTGATCTCCAAGAAATCTTGAATATATCTCCTATATTCTTTTCCGATAATTATAATATTCCACAAAATCCCACCTACTCTTTGTTATGGAGTATTTTTCGAAAAATGGGGCAAGAATCCAAGATTTGGATCTTCTTGAATTTATGAGATATTTTTGTATTTCAAGAAATACATATCTTTCACAATATCTTTTCAAGAAAATCAAGAAAATATTTCTTTCCCTTTTTTTCTCAAAAAATTCAAAATATACTATATGGATGACTAAGTGGGAGATTTCTTGAATTTAATGAGATAATCTTGTATTCCGAGAATACATATCTTCATTCCATAACAAAATTCAAAGAAAATCTTTCTCCCCTTTTAATCCACAAATTTCGAAAAACATGGAAAAATAAGGCAACAATATTAATTTTATTTTAAACACCTTTTTCAGTTATTGGACTTTATGTTGGGCTACTTAGGGGGCCTTTAGGAGAATTAAGATTGGATCTTCCAATGGATCTTGAATTATCAATATTGAGCCACAATATTACTCAAGCCCATAAATATTAATTAATCCCACTACATAATTAATATTGCACTATCTATCTTAACCCATATTACAGTCAATATGGCTCCCAGTTATTATTTTGTGTTTAAGATTATCTAGCCCACTAATTAATTCAAGCCACTGAAATAGCTTTCCATTAATTAATATCTTTTGTCCTTGGTTAAGGAACGGTTCAACATTATTACTCATACCGGAAACTAGTTTCACTTGCAAGATTTGGTATGATAAAACTTATGAACCTCCCAAGGGGGCAAATCGAACAAGCGTACTTGCACACGATTCTCCGTATTAAATCTTAGCAATCACATGTGACCAATAATATTGCCCAAGATAAAAAGTATTGAATCTCGTTGATTCTCTACCCATGATAAGTCAAAGCAATAGTTACCAACCACACGTGATCCTATTTAAGGAACGAAGATTAAGAAATAACGAACCACTGAGGTCTAATTCTTCCTTGTTCAGTTCTGAAGAATTTGTCCTCCTGTAGGTCCTATTCAGTGCATCAGTCATGCACTAGTGTAATCTCTTGGTCAAGACAAGCCAATCTGAGCCTTACACTTCAACCTTTCACGATGGATTGTTCATTTCCATCTAGGTCATGAATGGTGTACATTTAGTTACAAGGGAATGTTAATTTAATCTTCTGTGATCTGGTATCACTAAATTAACTACAATGTAACACGTACTATTTATTGAACAGTTATGCAGTAAATATATGTAACATTCAATGATATTTAAAGCATCAGTGATAAACAATTTATTTCAGTAAATATGTCCGAATTTCAGTTTTGATTATACAAAGTAAAAGCATACTTTTCAGTATAATCCCAACAATCGCACCAACGTTATCTCAATACAATTTTTTTAGACAACTGGCACTCGGAACTACCCCTAGTTCTCTTGAGAATTATAAAATCCAGACATCTTGCTTGAGTCTTCTGACACAGCAATGTACTCAACTTCGGTTGTTGAATCTGCGGTCCTTTTGCTTGGAACTATTCCAACTGGCCGCCTCATTATTGAGAGTGAAACGTAAACATACTGTGATTTGTAATCAACACAGTCGGATTGGAAACTTGTGTCAGCATAACCAGTGACTACTAGTTCTGGCTGTCCACTATAGACAAGGAAACATTCTTTAGTTCGTCTAAGATACTTCAGAATGGTCTTGACAGCAATCCAGTGAGACTCACCCGAATTCTGTTGGTATCTATCAGTGATGTTGATAGCGAAGGCCACGTTTGGCCCAGTGCAAGTCATGGCGTACATGATTTACCCAATTGCATATGCATATGGGACATCTTTCATGTGCTTGATATCAGCTTCAACAGAAGAACAATCCTTGTTTGATAGCTTTATCCCATGATTTACCGATAGAGACCCTCTCTTAGAGTTCTCCATCACAAAAAGCTTCAATACTTTGTCTACATAGGTGGACTATGATAGCCTTAACATCTTATTGGATCTATCTATGTGGATCTTGATCCCTAAGATATAGTAGGCTTCACCAAGATCCTTCATCATGAAGGTCTTTGACAACAAATCTTTAACGGACTGCATTAATGGGATATTGTTTCTCAAAATCAATATGTCGTCGACATAAACGATTATGAAATTAATATTCTTCCCAATGCATTTATGATAAACGCAAGGATCTTTCGAATTTCTGATGAAGTCAAAAGACTTGATAGCTTCATCAAATCGAATATTCCAACTCCTAGAAGCTTGCTTCAATACATAAACGGATATCTTTAGCTTGCACACTAGATTAGAATTTGGCTTATGAGTAAAACCTTCTGGTTAAGTCATAAACACTTTTCTTAATGTTTCCACTGAGGAAAGCTGTTGTCGCAAGTAAAATTCGAATGGACTTGATCTTTGCAACTGGTGAGAAGGTCTCATCATAGTCAATGCCTTAGCGTCGACTATCACCCTTCGCCACCAACCTAGCTTTGTAGGTTTGTACTTTGCCATTTGCATGGGTCTAACCTCTTTAGGCAACTCAACCAAGTCCCAGACTTGATTGGTGTACATTGAGTCCATCTCGGATTTCATGGCTTCATGCCACTTCCCTGAATCAATATCTAATATTGCTTCAGAGTAAGTATTAGGATCTCCGTTATCCGGTAGGTCCACATTAACGAGTTCCTCCAAGAGGTAACCGTATCTAATGGGCAGATTACAATTTTTATTTGACTTACGGAGATTTGGTTGTACAAGTTGTACATTCTGATCGTGAAAATTTTGTGGTGCATCGATTTCATCAATGTCCGAAGAGTCCTCAAGAGCTACACTTTCAGATGCCTCTTGGGTGGGAGTTTGAACTATGCTGTTCTCATTCAGCCCACTTGGAGGTTCTTGCACAGGCAAGCCAACTCCAATTACGCTCCCACTGGCTGAAAGACGATCACCTAGTGAAAGACTCCCACCGTGAAAGTTGCTGAATGCTCCCACTGATTCCTTGTCATGTTGCTTTGATATATATCAGTCTCTTTGTTAATTTGTGGTTCTTGAATTTCTTCAAGTTCTATCTGCTTACGACCTTATTCCTTAAAGACATAGTCTTCTTCGAGGAACTTGGTCAGCCTAGAAACAATCATTGATTATTTCTCAGGTAGATAGAGGTAATATCCTTTAGTTACTTTAGGATATCCCACAAAGTAACCCTTTTCACCTTTGATACCAACTTGTCAGTAAGCATCCTTTTCACAATCACGGGGCAACCCCATGTTAGATATGTGTAAAGTTGGCTTCTTGCCACACCATGGATCATATGGTGTATGCTCAACCGATTTAGATGGAATTCTATTCAGAATGTAAATTGAGGTTTGTAACACATATCCCCATAAGAATTTCGGAAGAGAGAAGAATCTCATCATGGACCTCACCATGTCTAACAGGGTGCGATTTCTCCTCTCGGACACACCGTTCATCTGAGGTGTTCCGGGAGGAGTCCATTGTGACTGAATTCCATGTAACTTCAAGTAATCAGTGAATTCATGGCTAATGTATTCACCTCCTTTTTCTGATCGAAGAGTCTTGATACTCTTACCAAGTTGCTTCTCTACTTCAGCTTTGTACTCTTTGAATTTTTCAAAAGATTCGGATTTGTGTTTCATAAGATACACGTATCTGTATCCAGAGAAATCATCAGTAAAAGTGATGTAGTAGCCAAAGTGACCCCTAGCTAGAGTGGACAATGGTCCACAAACTTCTTTGTAGATCAACTCTAGAACTTCTTTGACATGCACCCCTTTCCCAGAAAAGGGTCTATTGATCATCTCGCCCATGAGATAAGATTCACAATCTCCATAAGACTCATAGTCGAATGGGGTTAAGTAGTCTAACTTTCGTAACCTTGCAATTCTTTTCTCGTTTACATGATCAAGTTCTACTTCTACAATGCCATAAGTAAGTCGGATTTCCATGATTACTAAGTTTGAGTTTTTTATTTTGTATATTAAGAACATCATATCCATAATGCAACAAATACATGTTGCGAGTAATAGAAAGAACTAAATGACAATCATTAAGTTCTAATCTAAAACAAAAGGGTAAGTCTAACACATAAGTCCACACACGTTCAGTCAGCAACTCTTGCTTCATTTCCACGTGTAAGACGACTTCACCTGCCCTAACTGTCCTATGACATATGAGCCCTTTCACATTAGTGCAAATGTGAGAGCCACATCCGGTATCCAATACCGAGCAGTTAGCGCTATTAGTGGACATATTTATCTTAAAAACAAACATACATGTTCTAGTGCTAGAAGCACCTAGTGTCTTTCTCTTAGCAACCAAAACCTTACAGTCCTTCTTCCAGTGTCCTTTTCTACTTACAGTAGAGGCACACATCCTTGTTTACCCGCTCCTTCTTTTGAACACCATCTTAGTGATAGTGAACTCAAAAGTCTTGAGCACGTTGTGAAGTTTAGGCATGGTCGCATCCGTCTTATTCATATTGTAGTTCACAATGAAGCTAAAATATGAATCCGGGAGCGACTGGAGGATAGCATAAATGAAAATATTGGTCTTTTAGCTCAAAGTCTAAATTACCAAGTTTTTCAATTAGGCCTATCATCTTAAGCACATGAGGTAAAATCTTCTCTCCTTTAGCTAACCGGCATTTGAACAGATCTCTCATCACTTCATAAATCTCATAACGAGATTCAGAATCAAAGAGAACCTTCAGATGCTTGAGCACTAAAAAGGGACCCATTTTTCTCATGTTGCCTATGTACATCGTGAGTCATGCTGAGAAACATCACATACTGAGTCTGGGAAGCATCATCTTGATGCTTCTTCTGAGGTGCTACGTCAAACGTGGCTGCCTCAGAGTACCAGCTTTAAGGGTAACCGAGATAGACGTGTCCAACACGTACTCAATCTTTTCTTGCCTTAGCACCAAACACATGTTACGGTGTCAGTCCAGAAAATTTGGCCTAGCCAATTTGTTTGTTTCCAAAACATATCTCAATAACAGTTATACATTTCAACAAACCAAGAGAAATAAAATAAAACGGGAATTAAAACACATAATTCCTATGATCAATACTCAACAATCAAAATAAACATGGCCTTTCTTTTGTGTTTATTTTGTCTCCATTATTTTCACATACTTAACGACCTCAGTGGAAAAGTACGAATTTATATCTAATATAAATCATAATGGAGTAGGATCCACATTACTACTATTATAATCCCAGCGAGGGCTGAATATCACAATAGAATAACTGGTAGGTCTCCAAACCAATTGCAAACTGCAACTCCTAGTTTGTCGAACCTAGTTCGACTGATGTCCCTTACCCTTTGTCCCCGCGAGGGCGAGTTAAACAAAGTTAAGTTGGTTTACAACCATCAAGCGGCGACATTACATGTCCCTATAAAAGTTCTGTTAGATGTAGATCTGAGCAAAAGACGAGGGCCTTAAATACTCATTGGAACAAAATCTCCGGTTTTCTTTTAATTTTGATGGAGACATCTTATCAAATCAATGAGAAAACCATATTTTAGTGAGGAACATTTTAAAGGCGGGGTATTAATTGCTTAATCGAGATCCAACATGTTAATCTATATCTTATTTGAGCAATTATTGGGCGCCGCCTACCCAAACATGATTTACACGGACTAACATTTATATGGGTGCCGTCTACCCAAACAATAATACCGTCCGACAAGTATTGGACGCCACCTACCCAAACAATTATAATGCGGACGTAAAAGACGTTAACAGAATATAAAACTCGTTAACTAAGTGGGAATTAATAACTCGTTCAATCCTTTAAACCATAATTTTAAAATCCAATTTTAAAATTGAGTTTAATAATTAAATTCATTATTAATATTAGCCTTTTAATTAATCCAATTACTTAAGTCCGTCATTAGTCCAACTAATACATTTTTATTAAAACCCAAATTTTATTAATTTCAACAAATTAAATCCAATTTAATTTTAATTAATAAATATAGGGGCTCAAGTGAATTTTTAAAATTTGCACGGAGGGGCCTATTTGAAATTCAATTTGCAAAATAGTCATTCCTTTCATCACTGCCCAAAACAGCCTTTCTAATCGGGACAATCCGAAACAAACAGTTCAAACACAGTTCATCAGAATTAATCCAATTAATCATAAGAACAGTCCACCTTGGAATTCAGTTTGAATGATTACTCGAAATAGCCCAACTAGTTCAAACAAATAGAAAATCCCAAAACGCAGAAACATGAACATGCACAGAATCATGTCTCAAAACCGAAGCATATGATCAGCGCATGTAGGCGAGTCGCCGCCGCCGCTAGGCGCGTGCGGGAGAATTGTCGCTGCAACCGACCAAGAAATTTTATATAAGCACCCGCGACCATCATCTCGAAACAAATCAGAGACGAAGGTTGCAGATCGAGAGAAACACGGTGGCGACAACGTAAGGATCGCGAATCAAAGACCGGTCGTAATGGCACAAAATGAATAAAATCGGAATTCGTAGCACCGAGGCTACACAGCAGCGCGCCACCGTGAGACCCATAGATTTAGGGGCTTGTACGACCGAATCGATTCACGAAATGGGGACGTCGCAGCCTAAATTGATGGAATACAGTCGACATCGCCAAGGTGTATCCGGCGAATCAGGTTGCGCCGTCGCAGACCCAGTCTGCTGAGTATCGCACCGATGTGGCATCACGCATGCATCGCGATTTACGGCGCTACGTCGTCGACTCGAGTGACACCATGGATGCACGCTGTGGACACGAAACGGCACTAGACGAAGACGATAGCGGCGAAGGGATTTTCCCTGAAACCCTAAAGTGAGAGAGCGAGAGAGACGAACGGATTTGAGGATGTTTGTTTCAATCAAACAATATAAACAAACAAACACAAATATTGGGACTCTCCCCAATACTAATTGACAAATTCAATTATCCTAGCAATTGGTGCTGTCGTAACACAAAACGACTGTACCCAGATTTATAAAAAAAAATTATAAATCAAACAATCATGCAATCATCAAGAGCCTGAAGCTCTGATACCATTGTTGTTCTATATAGAGGCACGTAAACACGTAATACATGCGCAGCGGAAATTAAAGTTCACCAACAACGAACAGTTAATTGCATAATTAAATACGAGTAAACATAAACAGAATTCTTACAGTATTTCGTACACAGATTCCTCAACTATGGTATCCACGTAACAGTCGTTTACTAACTCGCACAGATCCGCCAGCGTTGAATCCCCTAGACGAATTTGCTAGGAAAATTCTAACTTAGAGATTTTATGGAGAAATATAAATTCACATATTATGAATACTCAAGAGCTCATATATATAGGAGAGGAGTAGCTTAAGTCATAAGCTAATCTAATTAGGAAATAAAATTCCTAATCTTTATTTAAATAAATCTCTTAGATTTATTTCCTACATATAAATCTCTACGGATTTAAATTCTATATATGACAAATCTCTACGATTTGTTTCCATATATATTAAATCCTACAATAATATTCCAAATATTATTATTGGAAATTCTTATTTAATTAAATCTAGTTTAATATATTAATAATAATTAATTCCAAATTAATCTATTATTAATTACTTCTCCATAAATTAAATATTAAATCTAATTTAACATTTAATCAACCATCTATAATTAGTAAACAACCGTTACTTGTTGTGTGACCCATAAGCCCACATATATCGAGCGATTAGTCAAACTAACGGTCTTAATTGAACCCTAGAAAATAAATCAGACATTGTCAATATATGAGGTACGTTGCGAGGAAATGTGCAACTACCTGTAACTGAAACATGGGCTATTGCGATTTCCGCCTTTCATTCTTGAATACTCGATTAAGTCTTGAACATGATGAAGTTTCTATTCAAATAACTTAATCAATTTATCTCTAATCACTAATTGATCATGTATGTCACACTTAGCCACAAAGTCTAAGTTGACGTGCATCGACCGATGACTTAGATCCAATTATGATGAGAAGATGAGTATTCTCTCTAAATCCACAATGAGGAATGAATCCTATTCTTGGCTCAACTACCACGCACATGCACTTTGTGATGAACCCAACCCAAGCCATATCAACCCATAGACGGGTGCAAGCGTCGGTAATGGTCAAAGTTCATCACTCCACACATGTCGTGCGTATTGACCTCAAGTCAAAGGAGTATCGCATCGCTCCCACTAACCGAGACACCCGTAGACACATTTAGTGGAAATACATCAAACGGTTTCTCGGATGGGTATACCAATACCTTCTGAGGTATTTGTGCATCCATCATGAGATACCTAGTATCTCGTAGTAAGTGAGATCTTACTACACTCTCTAAGAGTATGATGCAGATTGCACACCAATCTACATTGCATCATCAATATCCCATTCTTGATGATCCTAGATCGGGGCTATTTGGGAATCATGCTTAAGTCATCTGAGTTCTCACAACATCAATGACAACAATGACCCATGGGAACACTTGTATGAATAAATGCAAACAATCTAACATAATATTCAAACAAGCGTATTGACATACATTAATATTAAGTTAACTATAACATTAATCCAAACTTAATATCATCAAGTATTATGTTCTTACAATGAATTGTCTCTAGGACACTAACACTAACAATCTCCCACTTGGACTAGAGTCAATCACCTACATGTCTAACCCCTAGACCATCAAATGTCTAGTGTGTACATGAACACTTAGTGTTTTGGTGAAATGATCTTCCAAATTAAATATGTGGGAATACATTTTAATTATATTTCTCCTATCGTTATGATCTCCCGGATCAAATGATAAGTCTAGGTACATGCTCGTTTATGCTTGATGATCTCGGTTCTTTTACCTGCGCAATCGCACCAACGTTGTCTCAATATAATTTTATTAGACAACTGGCACTCGGAACTACCCCTAGTTCTCTTGAGAATTATATAAGGCTTCTGACACAGCAATGTACTCAACTTAGGTTGTTGAATCTGCGGTCCTTTTGCTTGGAACTATTCCAACTGACCGCCTCATTATTGAGAGTGAAACGTAACCTGACTGTGATTTGTAATCATCACAGTCGGATTGGAAACTTGTGTCAGCATAACCAGTGACTACTAGTTCTGGCTGTCCACTATAGACAAGGAAACATTCTTTAGTTCGTCTAAGATACTTCAGAATGGTCTTGACAGCAATCCAGTGAGACTCACCCGGATTCTGTTGGTATCTATCAGTGATGTTGATAGCGTAGGCCACGTTTGGCCCAGTGCAAGTCATGGCTTACATGATTTACCCAATTGCATATGCATATGGGACATCTTTCATGTGCTTGATATCAGCTTCAACAGAAGGACAATCCTTCTTTGATAGCTTTATCCCATGATTTACCGATAGAGACCCTCTCTTAGAGTTCTCCATCTCAAAACGCTTCAACACTTTGTCTACATAGGTGGACTATGACAGCCTTAACATCTTCTTGGATCTATCCATTTGGATCTTGATCCCTAAGATATAGCAGGCTTCACCAAGATCCTTCATCGTGAAGGTCTTTGACAACAAATCTTTAACGGACTATATTAACGGGATATTGTTTCTTAAAATCAATATGTCGTCGACATATACGATTATGAAAATAATATTATTCCCGTTGTGTTTACGATAACCGCAAGGATCTTCCGAATCTCTGATGAAGTCAAACGACTTGATAGCTTCATCAAATCGAATATTCCAACTCCTAGAAGCTTGCTTCAATCCATAAATGGATATCTTTAGCTTGCACACTAGATTAGAATTTGGCTTATGAGTAAAACCTTCTAGTTAAGTCATAAACACTTTCTTATCAATGTTTCCACTGAGGAAGGCTGTTTTGACATCCATCTGCCAAATCTTATAATCACAGTGTGCTCCTGTCGCAAGTAAAATTCGAATGGACTTGATCTTTGCAACTGGTGAGAAGGTCTCATCATAGTCAATGCCTTAGCGTCGACTATCACCCTTCGCCACCAACCTAGCTTTGTAGGTTTGTACTTTACCATTTGCATGGGTCTAACCTCTTTAGGTAACTCAACCAAGTCCCAGACTTGATTGGTGTACATCGAGTCCATCTCGGATTTCATGGCTTCATGCCACTTCCCTGAATCAATATCTAATATTGCTTCAGAGTAAGTATTCGGATCGTCGTTATCCCATAGGTCCACATTAACGAGTTCCTCCAAGATGTAACCATATCTAATGGGCAGATTACGGTTTTTATTTAACTTACGGAGATGTGGTTGTGCAGGCTGTACATTCTGATCGTGAAAATTTTGTGGTGCATCGATTTCATCAATATCCGAAGAGTCCTCAAGAGCTACACTTTTAGATGCCTCTTGGGTGGGAGTTTGAACTATGTTGTTCTCATTCAGCCCACTTGGAGGTTCTTGCACAGGCAAGCCAACTCCAATTACGCTCCCACTGGCTGAAAGACGATCACCTAGTGAAAGACTCCCACAGTGAAAGTTGTTGAATGCTCCCACTGATTCCTTGTCATGTTGCTTTGACAGTATATCAGTCTCTTTGTTAATTTGTGGTTCTTGAATTTCTTCAAGTTCTATCTGCTTACGACCTTGTTTTTTAAAGACATAGTCTTCTTCGAGAAACTTGGTTTGCCTAGAAACAATCATTGATTATTTTTCAGGTAGATAGAGGTAATATCCTTTAGTTACTTTAGGATATCCCACAAAGTAACCCTTTTCACATTTGGATTCCAACTTGTCGGTAAGCATCCTCTTCACAATCACGGGCAACCCCATGTTAGATATGTATAAAAGTTGGCTTCTTGCCACACCATGGATCATGTGGTGTATGCTCAACCGATTTAGATGGAATCCTATTCAGAATGTAAATTGAGGTTTGTAACGCGTATCCCCATAAGAATGTCGGAAGAGAGGAGAAGCTCATCATGGACCTCACCATGTCTAACAGGGTGAGGTTTCTCCTCTCGGACACACCGTTCATCTGAGGTGTTCCGGGAGGAGTCCATTGTGATTGAATTCCATGTAACTTCAAGTAATCAGTGAATTCATGGCTAAGGTATTCACCTCCTCGATCTGATCGAAGAGTCTTGATACTCTTACCAAGTTGCTTATCTACTTCAGCTTTGGACTCTTTGAATTTTTCAAAAGATTCGGATTTGTGTTTCATAAGATACAGGTATCCGTATCCAGAGAAATCATCAGTAAAAGTGATGAAGTAGCCGAAGTGACCCCTAGCTAGAGTGGGCAATGGTCCACAAACATCGTTGTAGATCCATTCTAGAACTTCTTTGGCATGCACCATTTTCCCAGAAAAGGGTCTATTGATCATCTCGCCCATGAGATAAGATTCACAATCTCCATAAGACTCATAGTCGAATGGGGTTAAGTAGTCTAACTTTCTTAAACTTGCAATTCTTTTCTCATTTACATGATCAAGTTCTACAATGCTATAAGTATGTCGGATTTTCATGATTACTAAGTTTGAGTCTTTTATTTTGTATATTAAGAACATCATATCCATAATGCAACAAATACATGTTGCGAGTAATAGAAAGAACTAAATGACAATCATTAGGTTCTAATCTAAACCAAAGGGTAAGTCTAACACATAAGTCCCCACACGTTCAGTCAACAACTCTTGCTTCATTTTGACGTGTAAGACGACTTCACCCGCCCTAACTGTCCTATGACATATGAGCCCTTTCACATTAGTGCAAATGTGAGAGCCACATCCGGTATCCAATACCGAGTAGTTAGCGCTATTAGTGGACATGTTTATCTTAATAACAAACATACATGTTCTAGTGCTAGAAGCACCTAGTGTCTTTCTCTTAGCAACCAAAACCTTACAGTCCTTCTTCCAGTGTCCTTTTCTACTTACAGTGGAGGCAAACATCCTTTTTTACCTACTCCTTCTTTTGAACACCATCTTAGTGATAGTGAACTCAAAAGTCTTGAGCACGTTGTGAAGTTTAGGCATGGTCGCATCCGTCTTATTCATATTGTAGTTCACAATGAAGCTAAAATGTGAATTCTGGAGCGACTGGAGGATAGCATAAATGAAAATGTTGGTCTTTTAGATCAAAGCCTAAATTACCAAGTTTTTCAATTAGGCCTATCATCTTAAGCACATGAGGTAAAATCTTCTCTCCTTTAGCTAACCGACATTTGAACAGATCTCTTATCACTTCATAAATCTCATAACGAGATTCAGAATCGAAGAAATCCTTCAGATGCTTGAGCACTAAGAAGGGACCCATTTTTCTCATGTTGCCTATGTACATCGTGAATCATGCCGAGCAACAACACATACTGAGTCTGGGAAGCATCCTCTTGATGCTTCATTCTTAGGTGCTACGTCAAACGTGGCAGCCTCAGAGTACTAGCTTTAAGGGTAACCGGGATAGGCGTGTCCAACACGTACTCAATCTTTTCTTGCCTTAGCACCAAACACATGTTACGGTGCCAGTCCAGGAAATTTGGCTTAGCCAATTTGTTTATTTCCAAAACATATCTCAATAACAGTTATACATTTCAACAAACCAAGAGAAATAAAATAAAATGGGAATTAAAACACATAATTCCTATGATCAAATGGAAATAAAATAAAATGGAAATAAACATGGCCTTTCTTTTGTGTTTATTTTGTCTCCATTAGTTTCACATACTTAACGACCTCAGCGGAAAAGTACGAATTTATATCTAATATAAATCATAATGGACTAGGATCCACATTACTACTATTATAATCCCAGCGAGGGCTGAATATCACAATAGAATCACTGGTAGGTCTCTAAACCAATTGCAAACTGCAACTCCTAGTTTGTCGAACCTAGTTCGACTGATGTCCCTTTACCCTTTGTCCCCGCGAGGGTGAGTTAAACAAAGTTAAGTTGGTTTACAACCATCAAGCGGCGACATTACATGTCCCTATAAAAGTTCTGTTAGATGTAGATCTGAGCAAAAGACGAGGGCCTTAAATACTCATTGGAACAAAATCTCCGGTTTTCTTTTAATTTTGATGGAGACATCTTATCAAATCAATGAGAAAACCATATTTTAGTGAGGAACATTTTAAAGGCGGGGTATTAATTGCTTAACCGAGATCCAGCATGTTAATCTATATCACATTTGAGCAATTATTGGGTGCCGCCTACCCAAACATGATTTACACGGACTAACATTTATATGTGTGTCGTCTACCCAAACAATAATACGATCCGACAAGTATTGGACACCGCCTACCCAAACAATTATAATGCGGACATAAAAGGCGTTAACAGAATATAAAACACGTTAACCAAGTGGGAATTAATAACTCGTTCAATCCTTTAAACCATAATTTTAAAATACAATTTTAAAATTGAGTTTAATAATTAAATTCATTATTAATATATGTCTTTTAATTAATCCAATTAATTAAGTCTGTCATTAGTCCAACGAATATGTTTTTATTAAAACCCAAATTTTATTAAATTCGACATATTAAATTCAATTTAATTTTAATTAATAAATATAGGGGCTCAAGTGCAATTTCTAAAATTTGCACGGAGGAGCCTATTTGAAATCCAATTTGTAAAATAGCCTTTCCTCTCATCACTGCCCAAAACCGCCTTTCCAATCGGGACAATCCGAAACTAACAGTTCAAACACAGTTCATCAGATTTAATCCAATTAATCATAAGAATAGTCAACCTTGGAATTCAGTTTGAATGATTACTCGAAATAGTCCAACTAGTTCAAACAAACAGAAAATCCCAAAATGCAGAAACATGAACAAGCACAGAATCATGTCTCAAAATCGAAGCATATGATCAGCGCGTGTAGGCGAGTCGCCGCCGCCGCTAGGTGCGTGCGAGCGACTCGTCGCTGCAGCCGATCAAGAAACCGTATACAAGCACCCGCGACCATCGTCTTGAAACAAATTAGAGACGAAGGTTGCAGATCGAGAGAAATACAGCGGCGACAGTGTAGGGATCGCGAATCGAAGACGGGTCGCAACGACACAAATCGAATCGACTCGGAATTCGTAGCGCCGAGGCTACACAGCAACGCGCCGCTGTGAGACCCATAGATTCAGGGGCTTGTACGACCGAATCGATTCACGAAATGGGGACGTCGCTGCCTAAATCGATGGAATACGGTCGACATCGCCAAGGTGTATCCAGCGAATCAGGTTGCGCCATCGCAGACCCAGTCTGCTGAGTATCGCACCGATGCGGCATCACGCAGGCATCGGGAGTTACGGCGCTACGCCGTTGACTCGAGCGACGCCGTGGATGAATGTTGTGGACACGAAAATGGCACTGGACAAAGACGATAGCGGCGAAGGGATTTTCCCAGAAAACCCTAAAGTGAGCGAGCGAGAGAGACGAATGGATTTGGGGGTGTTTGTTTCAATCAAACAATATAAACAAACAAACACAAATATTGGGACTCGCCCCAATACTAATTGACAAATTCAATTATCTAAGCAATTGGTGCGGACGTGACACAAAACGACCGTACCCAGATTTATAAAAAAAATTATAAATCATGCAATCATCAAGAGCATGAAGCTCTGATACCACTGTTGTTCTTTATAGAGGCACGTAAACACGTAATACATGCGCAACAGAAATTAAAGTTCACCAACAAAGAACAATTAATTGCATAATTAAATACGAGTAAACGTAAACAGAATTCTTACAGTAATTCGTACATGGATTCCTCAACTATGGTATCCACGTAACACTCGTTTACTAACTCGCACAGATCTGCCGGCTTGAATCCCCGAGATGAATTTGCTAGGAAAATTCTAACTTAGAGATTTTATGGAGAAATATAAATTCACGTATTATGAATTCCCAAGAGCTCATATATATAGGAGATGATTAGCTTAAGTCTCAAGCTAACTTAATTAGGAAATAAAATCCCTAATATTTATTTAAATAAATCTCTTATATTTATTTCCCACATATAAATCTCTACGGATTTAAATTCCATATATGACAAATCTATACGATTTGTTTCCATATATATTAAATTCTACAATAATATTCCAAATATTATTATTGGGAATTCTTATTTAATTAAATCCAATTTAATTAAATATTAATAATAATTAATTCTAAATTAAACTATTATTAATTACTTCTCCATATATTAAATATTAAATCTAATTTAACATTTAATCAACCAACTATAATTAGTAAACAACTGTTACTTGTTGCGTGACCCATAGACCCTCATATATCGAGCGATTAGTCAAAATAACGGTCTTAATTGAACCTTAGACAATAAATCAGACATTCTCAATATATGATGTACGTTGCGAAGAAATGTGCAACTAGCTGTAACTGAAACGTGGGCTATTGCGATTTCCTCCTTTCATTCGCGAATACTCGATTAATTCTTGAACATGATGAAGTGTCTATTCAAATAACTTAATCTTGATCATGTATGTCACACTTAGCCACAAAGTCTAAGTTGACGTGCATCGGCCGATGACTTAGATCCAATTATGATGAGAAGATGAGTATTCTCTCTAAATCCACATTGAGGAATGAATCCTATTCTTGGCTCAACTACCACGCTCATGCACTTCGTGATGAACCCAATCCAAGCCATATCTACCCATAGACGGGTGCAAGCGTCGGTCATGGTCAAAGTTCATCACTCCACACATGTCGTGCGTATTGACCTCAAGTCAAAGGAGTATCACATCGCTCCCACTAACCGAGACACCCGTAGACACATATAGTGGAAATACATCAAACTGTTTCTCGGATGGGTATACCAATATTCTCTAAGGTATTTGTGCATCCATCATGTGATACCTAGTATCTCGTAGTAAGTGAGATCTTACTACACTCTCTAAGAGTATGATGCAGATCGCACATCAATCTCCATTGCATCATCAATATCCTATTCTTGATGATCCTTGATCGGGGCTATTTGAGAATCATGCTTAAGTCATCTGAGTTCTCACAACATCAATGACAGCAATGACCCATGGGAACACTTGTATGAATAAATGCAAACAATCAAACATAATATTCAAACAAGCGTATTGCCATACATTAATATTAAGTTAACTATAACATTAATTCAAACTGAATATCATCAAGTATTATGTCCTTACAATGGATTGTCTCTAGAACACTAATACCAACAGTTTTTTGATGGTACATTTATGAAGGGTATGGCGAAGGACATTTTGCTTGTAGCAACAGTTAAGGATGGGGATAATGGTAAGCATGATTTTTTTTCCGACATATTTTTATGTGTGTAGTTATTTTTTTGTACGATTTTTGATATGCAAATTGTAACTGTAAATGGATGTGTTTTTTGTTTTGTTTTTTTGAAGCAGAGTTGTTCCCAGTTGGTGTTGCAATGGTTTCATCGGAGACAACAACGAATTGGGAATGGTTCTTGAAATTGTTACAAGATAATGCTGTACATAATAGGGAAATTTTCTACATTTCAGAATGTTTTTGAAACCCCTGTTCATTTTTTCTGTTTGTATCATTTGCAAACAAATTTGAAGTCAAAGTTTTCAAAAGGCTTTACCAAAGAACAACGGTCGGATTTGATGTTACATTTTAAAGAAAGTGCGTAAGCACTAAAAAAACAAATATTTGATGAAAAAATTGCACTCTTCAAAGCAATTGGTGGTACAGTTGATGAAGAATGGCTATCAGATATGTCGTACGAAAAGTGGGCTGTCTCGCATTACCCGCACCTGTCAAGATATGGTGAAATGCGAGTAATGCTGCAGAATCATTTAATGTATGGATAAAAGAGGATCGTGAGTTACCTATTATGTAAATGATGGATCGTATCCGTCAAAAGCTAAATGGGTAGTTTGTAAAGAGGAGGACATTAAGCAATCTTTGGACCAGTGCTTTATGCCCATCGAAGCAACAAATGTGGAACTATCTTTCTGATTTTGGGTTATCATGGAAAGTGATTAAAAGTGGTTCTAATCAGTACAAAGTAATAGCATTCCCTTTTGTAGTTGTGGATATAAGTTTGAAGATTTGTACGTGTTTTCAGTGGCAAATAACGGGTTTCCCGTGCTCTCACGCGGTTGCTGCAATGAAAATGTATTGTACTGCAGATGATATTTTCAGTTATATTGACAAAGCATTTCTTTCTGAAACATACAAACAATGTTATGTGCTTGACATACATCCAATTCCAGAAACAGAGAAGTTCGATTGCCAGGCCTTTTTTGCCCAGGAACAAATATTGCCTCCAATCCTGAACTGAGCTCCTGGCCGATCAAAAACTAAAAGAAAACCTTCGATTGGTGAGGGTTGGAAGTAGAAGAAGAAGAGGTTCTGTGATGCTTGTAGTCAGTATGGTACACATGATAGGTATACGTGTTTGAACGTGTTCTTACGATCAAAATAGGTAAAAGTTTTGTATAGGTGTGTAATATAGACATATCATATGATTTTTCAGTATTTGCACAAATTGTGTACCATACTAATGTTATGTTTATCAATGACCAGGTCGCTTTGTCAAGTTCGGTGGGCATCACTACCAGGTCGCTTCATGCAGCGATTACCAGCAGCAAAGGTTTTTATGTTTTTGTCAGTTTTGTGTTTTATGTTGATGTTTTGGTTATTTTTTTTGAACGACACTATGCATGGTGTTTTTTGTGAAAAAAGTGATCAATGTGTGATGCTTGTGAGTTGTGGCTTTTTATTTAAAATTTATGTGCATAGTCTGGGGTGATTTTCTGTTAGAAAACTGGTGGTATGATACAATATCACACATGACATTAAATTAAATACTAGATTTTTGGTTGCATTGTCATGAGAATCATTAGGCACAGATGGATTAATTACAGAAACACTACATAAATACCAAGGAATAACATAAATGTAACCAATAACATGAGCATATTGCCGATAAGTAAAGTTTGGAGAGTGATCTGGTACGTGAATGTGCGGGCTACGCCTTCTCGGAATTGTTGTGCATCCACAACAACCCCGTCGGGGGTGATTCGTCTTTGTAGTTCAGCTGGGACGCACCACTTTGAAAAACCACAAGTATCACATGCATAGAATAGACGTCCTGGATTGCTGATTGTACCAGAAAGCTTAATTGTAGTGCGCTTCACACATCTGTTGCAAGTTGCTTTTGAATATCTCATGTAGGAATTACCCCCAGTTGAACTTGAACACCTTGACATTTTTTGGGTTATATGTTTTGAACTAAATGTATCTTCTCCCCATTGTGTTCAGGTATATATGATGTGAAGCTAGATTCCGACGACCATAAAAAGGAACAGCAGATTGAACAAGTTGATGTGTCAGTGATGTCCAACGGCTAACAACAATAATTTTTAAAAAAAATTTGTGTAAGAGGGTTTGATATTAAAATGGATCTTATGGTATGGTTACCCCCCCCCCCCAGGTTTTTGTTAGTTTCTATATTAAGTTAAATGATGATATAAGAATAATATTTCCATAATTGTTGTATTATGTTATATTTGTAGTATCTTTTCGCACAATGGTTTGTGGATTATAAGCAGCTGTATAAGAGTTTGGTTGGTGTTTTACCCGTACTAGTTAAATGGGGTGGTTTTTTGTAAAATCCGATGCAATTGATGTATGATAATATATTTTTGTGTACCGAAATGTACATGCCTTTTTATTTAGCATTTTCTATAATTAAGCCATTTGTGCCTAATTTAATTAAATGTACATCACATGTACAAAAACTAACAACCTGTCTAGTGAACGTACATTACAATTGAAAAAGTAACACTTGCGTAGTGAAATGTACAGTAGGTCACCAAAACATAATAAACGTTATTTTAAAATGCATACAACTGAGTATGGTGTGCAAATGCTATGATGATGTTCTGAACGGCGTTGTTAGTAAACACCAAGTAGACAAAAACTATAAAGTAAACAACAGGTTAGACACCATAATTAACATCCTTTTACATAGTTTTGGGGGGGGGGAAGAGTTTTCAAACTCTTTTGCAAAATGACAAAAACACCAACCAAGTTAACCATAGGAAATATATTCAGTGCTAATTATGTAAATAATTAGTAGTGAATATACTTTCACATAATGACCTTAAAACTAAGACCCGAATGCAAGGAAAATTAAAATATATAAAATAATTATATTCATGTCTAATTAAGTTAATAATTAGATATGAATATATTGTTAAGCTAGACACTATCTTAATACTACACTAAAACCACCACACACCATAAACTTCATAGTTCTAAAACAGACCAGCGGAGTTCGAATCCACGTTGGGCACCATGCTTTCAACAAAATAGAATATGCTGCAGAACATGGCTCCCAAGGTTGGCCAATCCAACTGCTTATATGTCCCAGTCACCATGTCATAAACCACCCACAACCCTTGAGGATCTATCCTGAAAAGGATGTTGTTTTCTTCAGGTTTGTACATGTACAGAGCCTGGATGCTGACAACAATATTTTGTCTGTCATGATGGAGTGGGAAGCCTGGAGAAAACACAATCCTCGTCCACGAATAAATATCAACATAGTTCTGAAGTATTCAACACTCACAAGCCTGGAAAGATTCACAGAAAGTGTTGAAAACAACTAGTCTATCATCATCGAGGAAGCCGGGCTCATAACCATGACGATCTGGTAGGGAGACAATAAGGGGAAGGGCCATCATGTCATATGTTTCGGAATGAACATTAAAAGAGACTGACACATCCCACACCTTGAATGCATGCCTGCCAGTGCAAACTACATTTTAAAAACACACCCATAACACAGAGTGGGTAATCATTAGGAAAGGGGGGCATAAGCCTCCATGCCCTAAGATTACGGGAATACATTTGCACCTCCGTGCTCGTATGATCTGCTTCAAAGACTGCAACCCTTACTAACTTATAATCGTCGAAGTAATCATCGTAACCTAGTCAGAAAAAGGCAAATCACCATTTGCAATCTGGAGGGAAATTGATATGGGACTCTGGAATGCTGACATACAAAGTGGTTGACGGGTTCCTGAAGTAGTATTCGTCCCTGTCGTTGCAAACACACATCAAGCCATTGTAAGAACCTAGGACCTCCACTGGATTTTCACCCTCGGTCAGCATACGCTTGTTCTTTGCATCCAGTGCCGTACAATGGTACGCTATAGGGTAAAACCCTATCTCCTAGATCAGTATGAACCCCTGTTAGTGTTAGTGTCCTAGAGACAATCCTTTGTATGGACATAATACTAAGATAATATTCAGTGTTGGTTTAATATTACTGTTTGTTTAATATTAAATGTATGGCATTACACTTATTAGAATATTATGTTTGATTATTTGCATGTGTTCGTATCTGTGTTCCCTTGAATCACTGCTGTCATTGAGTGTGTGAGAACTCAGATGACTTAAGCATGATTCTCAAATAGCCCCGATCAAGGATCATCAAGAATGTGATATTGATGATGCAATGGAGATTGGTGTGCGATCTGCATCATACTCTTAGAGAGTGTAGTAAGATCTCACTTACTGCGAGATACTAGGTATCTCATGATGGATGCACAAATACATTAGAGGGTATTGGTATACCCATCCGAGCAACCGTTTGATGTAGTTCCACTGTATGTATCTATGGGTGTCTCGGTTAGTGGGGGCGATGCGATACTCCTTTGACTTGAGGTCAATACGCACACATATGTGGAGTGATGAACTTTGACCATGACCGACGATTGCACCCTTCCATGGGTAGATATGGCTTGGATTGGGTTCATCACGAAGTGCATGTGCGTGGTAGTTGAGCCAAGAAAAGGATTCATTCCTCAAAGTGGATTTAGAGAGAATGATCACCTTCTCATCATAATTGGATTAAAGTCATTGGTCAATGCACGTCAACTTGGACTTTGTGGCCAAGTGTGACAAAAGTGATCAATTAGTGATTGGAGATAAAGTGATTAAGTTATTTGAATAGACACTTCATCATGTTCATGACTAATCAAGTATTCGTGAATGAAAGGAGGAAATCATAATAGCCCATGTTACAGTTATAGGTAGTTGCACGTTTCTCGCAATGTACCTCATATATTGAGAATGTCTGATTTATTGTCTAGGGTTCAATTAAGACCGTTAGTTTAACTAATCGCTCGATATATGAGGGCCTATGGGTCACACAACAAGTAACCCCCGTGTACGGATTATAGTTGGTTGATTAAGTATTAAATTGGATTTAATATTTAATTTATGGAGAATTAATAATATTTATAGAATATTATTGTAGGAAAATATCCGTAGGGAAAAACATATCTTTGAGATTTGTTTTGCAAGATTAGGAATTATCTTCCTAATAAAGTCTGCTTAATATTTAAGCCAATCTCTCCCTATATATATGACATCCCGGGATTCATTATTTACTACAACAAGAAAACCTAGTTTCTCCATAAAATCTAGAATAGAAATTTTCCTAGCAAATTCCGTCTCAGATTCAACACTGGCAGATATGTGCAAGTCTATCTATGGGGATTACGTGGATACCGTAGTTGAGAAATCTGCTATCGAATTGCTGTAAGATTTCTTGTTATGATTAATCGCACTTGTTTATGCAATTAACTGTTCTTTGTTGGTGAACTATTTTATTCTGTTGCGCATGTATTACATGTTTACGTGCCTCTATATTCCAACAACCACAACATGTTAAGCTCCTTCATCTTCTGTAGATGCGCCACATTCACAAAATAATGGGAAGATATGATTTGGTACCAGGTTTTGCAAACCAGCCTGTATATGAGGAGGGTTTTGGCTGGAAGCCTTGACATGATTTCAATGAAAATCTAATCAGGGAGTTGAAGGTATACATTCTTGGCCATTTTGGAGGTCGACATTTTATTTTTGTGTAAGAGGGTTTAGATTTTGGGTAGTATTAAGAAAGTATCACATATATAATGCATGTTCTCATATAGGTAAAGGGAGGTATGAATTTTATAATACAAAATATTACAATTGGTGGCCCTTGGAAGATGCAAGAGTCGGTCGTCAGAGAGAAATCTTATCTGATAATTACATGATCAAATCTTGGGATATAGTATCTTATAAACACGATTTCCAATAATTACAAGTTTTATGGAGGGAAACTTCACTCATAGTATTGGAAAGATATTTTTAAGGAACAATAATTCATGTGATTTATTTTTTGGTCTATTGGAATTATTTCATTTTATATAATACTATTCATCATCGGCTCACACACACACACACACACATATATATATATATATATATATATATATATATATATATTTGTTTTTTATGTCCTTTTAATTTTTTTTTTATATATTCATCCATAGGATTGGATTTTTGTTATGTACACATGTATGTGTAACATCATGATGTGGTCTAATGCATTTGTGCATATGAATTTCTGGGGGTTTTGGGGGATTATTGGAATGTTTAAAAAATGGTGTTATATGATCTATTTTTGTTCTACCAATTGTGCATCAAGTTAACGATAAGATAGTGTATAAAACTGTATAATTGAACTGATACTGCAAGGCCAAAAACTGCACCAATGTTTATGCAATCATTACATACGAAATACCACATTATATTACACCCCAAAAGCATAATTCATAGTTCAAAATAGCACAAAATATGAACACACACACTATATGCTCAACACCACAAATATATTACATCACAAATGCAGCATATATTCACACCTTCAAGCGATAAATACTTTGCATAAAACGATAGATAATACATTTGGTATCTCCAAGTTCGGGCGACTGAATCATTGTATATGTTTCCCTCTGCACATCATACATTACGAATTTGCCAGAGGAGTCAACACGGAAGATTATCTTTTCCCTATCATCCCAGAAGATGTACAATGGTTGGATACTTATAATCCTCTCCAGATCCATTCTTGGATAACCCGGGGTCAGTGCAACCCATCTCCAAGGATTGATGACATTGTTCTCATCAAGTATCCAAAAGTTACAATCTTCGAACGATTGGCAAAAGGACGAGTAGATGCAAAGTTTTTTCTCATCCAGGGAACCAATTATAAAATAACCATAAATATCAATTGGATTAACAGGCAGACTAATATGGCCAAATGTATTAGTCTCACAACTGAAACTACAAATACCATATATGTGTTGTTCACGATGAACCTGCCAGTATAAATTCCCCTTAGCGTACACAACAGGAGGCTCCATAAAGGGGCATGCATAGGGAAAATCACCAATTCGTCTCCAGATACCACTTTTAAAAGAAAAAAACTTTCACCTCTGATGTGTATTCCCACCCCACGAACAATGTAACCCTAACCAATTTATACTCGGATATTGTACTATCATACCCCAATCTAAAAGTAACAGTTGCACGTCTTGAACCAAGGGGAAAATCAATAGGGGTATTAGGTATCCTTACAGTTTCGTTAGTCGTTGGGTTCCACAGAAACATCTGGTTCTTCTTGGTCGAGACACACATCAAACCTCTGCAGCAACCAAGGACATCGATATGAGAATCAACATCCGCTATTACCTCACCCCTTTGTTGGGGAATTAATTGCCTGAATCTATTCGGGATGAATATTTAAATACAAATTTAATTCTAACAATTATTACTAGCATGAATTAATCTTATATTAATTCAAATAATAATTCAACAACAAATCATGCATATAAACAGTTCACATAAATCCTACGCATGCGGAATTGCTACGGGTTTACGTGAACTAACCTTTTGGAATGAAAATGGACTTCGTTGACACGAACACACCAAAAAACTTTCCCAAGTATTCCCAAGTCCTTGCTCGTCAATCCGGTGGTAGGATGCTCGCGAACAATTAACAAAAGGAAAAATAAATTATATGTTGCAACACCTTTGTGGATTTCTAATTTTTCCAACACATGGAATTGCACTTGGGGATGAAGAAATCATCCCCTATATATAGATGAGGTGGTGGTCGAAAATTTGGGGGAAAATAATATGGGAAATCTTTTTCTTTATCTCCAAGAAATCTTGAATATATCTCATATATTCTTTTCTCCATAATTAAAATATTTCACAAAATCCCACCTCCTCTTGTTATGGTATTTTTCGAAAATTAAGGAATAAGGAAAATAAGATTTGGATCTTCTTGAATTTATGAGATATTCTTGTATTCCAAAAAATACATATCTTCCATAATACTTTTTCAAGAAAATCAAGAAAATATTTCCTTCCTTTATTTTCTTCAATATTTTCGAAAATCTCAAATAAACAACCAAGTGGGAGATTTCTTAAATTTAATGAGATAATCTTGTATTCCAAGAATACTTATCTTCATTCCATAACAAAATTCAAAGAAAATCTTTCTCCCTCTATTATTTATTTTTTTCGAAAATTTCAGGAAAATTAGGCAACAAAATTTATTTTATTTTTAAACATCTTTTTCAGTTATTGGACTTTATGTTTGGGCTACTTGAGGGGCCTTTAGGAGAATTAAGATTGGACCTTCCAATGGATCTTGAATTATCAATATTGAGCCACAATATTATTCAAGCCCATAAATATTAATTAATCCCACTACATAATTAATATTGCACTATCCATCTTAACCCATATTACTGTTAATATGGCTCCCGGTTATTATTTCCCGTGTTTAAGATTATCTTGCCCATTAATTAATTCAAGCCACTGAAATAGCTTTCCATTAATTAATATCTTTTGTCCTTAGTCAAGGAACGGTTCAACATTATTATCCATACCGGAAACTAATTCCACTTGCAAGATTTGGTATGATAAATCTTATGAACCTCCCAAGGGGGCAAATTGAACAAGCGTACTTGCACATGATTCTTCGTATTAAATCTTAGCAATCGCATGTGACCAATAATATTGCCCAAGATATAAAGTATTGAATCTCATTGATTCTCTACCCGTCATAAGTCAAAGCAATAATTACTAACCACACACGATCCTATTTAAGGCACGAAGGTTAAGAAATAACGAACCACTGAGGTCTAATTCTTCCTAGTTCAGTGCTGAAGAATTTATCCTCCTGTAGGTCTTATTTAGTGCATCAGTCATGCACTAGTGTAATCTCTTGGTCAAGACAAGCCAATCTGAGCCTTACACTTCAACCTTTCACGATGAATTGTTCATTTCCATCTAGGTCGTGAACGGTGTACTTTTAGTTACAAGGGACTGTTAATTTAATCTTCTGTGATCTGGTATTAGTAAATTAACTACAATGTAACACGTACTATTTATTGAACAGTTATGCAGTAAATATATGTAACATTCAATGATATTTAAAGCATCAGAGATAAATAATTTATTTCAGTAAATAAGACAGAAATTCAGTTTGGTTATACAAAGTAAAAGCATACTTTCCAGTATAACCCCAACAATCTCCCACTTATACTCAAAGTCTGCTTTTAAGTATACTACAGCATGTCTCGTGTAGTTCCTAATGCGTGACATCTAATGTCACCTACACGAACCTAATAATATCTCCCACTTATACTCAAAGCAGATTGGCAACGGTTTTGACACCCATTCCTTCCACATGTCTCTCGAATGTGTTCTGAGGCAGACCCTTTGTGAATGGATCTGCTAGGTTGTCTTCTGACGCGATCTTTGCCACCTCTATATCTCCTCTCTTAACGATTTCTCGTATAAGATGGTATTTCCTTTCAATGTGTTTGCTAGCCTTGTGGGCTCTTGGTTCCCTTGAATTTGCAATCGCTTCCTCGGCATTATCACAAGAAATAAATGATTGTCTTTGGGCAAATTCGAACTACATCCAAGTCCACTAGAAAGTTCTTGAGCCAAACCTCTTCTTTTTTCATTGCCTCGTGGCATTTACATATTCGGCTTCCATGGTAGAATCGACGATGCATTTACCAACGCTTCTCCTCCATGTCTGGCTCCCCCCATGCAAAACACACACTGGGAGGTAGATTTTTCTAAAATCTAAGTCTGATTGGAAATCTGAGTCCGTGTAACCGATGGGGATTAGACTATATGACTGATAAACTAACATTCTATCCCGAGTTCTTTTCAGATACTTCAGAATGTTCTTAAGTGACATCCAATGCTCTTTTCCCGGATTACTTTGATATCTTGCCACCATGCCGGCGTAAGCGGATATCCGGTCTCGTCTGCAACATTGCATACATAAAGGCTTCCGAAGCGCGAAGCATAAGTGTAGGTCGAGCGGGTTTGTGAGGGCGTAAGTCTAGAGGAGGGTGAATAGACTACGAAAACTTTTTGTGCGGATCGGGTGTGATGGCGAGTTAGCTTTGTCAGTCGCGAAAGTGAATCGGTTTAACGATAACCAACTTACTAATCGCTGAAAGGCGGTCGATTCGGTAATTATCGGTTTAAGCGATGTGGAAGCTAAGTTTTACCCATGTGAAAAACCGGTTTTTATAAATCGATTCAAAGTTAGTCTTTTAACCGGTTGGTGAAGTGTCAAGCTTGATCGGATCGAAGCTTGGTGCTAGGTGATCTCAACTTAGAATATGTATCGCTTTAAAGGTTGTGCGATTGTGTAGGCAGTTAATCAAAGCGGTAAAGGCACACAAGATTTATAGTGGTTGGACAAACCGATCCCCACGCCCACTCTTCCCTATCACAAAAGGGCACCAACTTAACCAAGCTGGACTTAGTTTTATGTGTTAGTCCAACACAAAGACAATCGACAAATATTTAAGGAGTTCTCACTCAACCGATCCCGAAATCGTAACTAGAAACCCTAGATCGAAATCTTCTTAAACAACTTAACCTAACTTTGGGTTTTGGATAAGATTGTTTTGGTTCCAACAATGAAATCTTTTCTAGTGTTTAAGGTAGCCTATCGCCTAGATGAAAAGATTTCTATGCTAAGAACTTATGGGATGAACACTTAATAAAATAATCTTCTTGATCGTGTTCTTCTTGCGGAAATCGATAATTGCTTGAGCTTCTTGATTGTTCGGTGTTTCCGTGTCTTCACTTTCGAAGTGTGATCCCATATTTATAGACCTTGAAATCAAAGAGCCGTTGGAGAGCAATTTGAATTTCGGGCTATATTTGGTAGGTTTGCGAGGATTGATGTGGCGTCTTGAGGCGGCATGGCGAAAAGCGTGAACTTGTATTTTTATAGCCAGTTAGAGAGCGGCATCAAATCCGTAATTATCGGCTCCGATCATCGTGTCTTGTTCTTATTGGTTATGGGCGCACTTTTTCGGTGTTGTTCTTCCAACTAAGGTTGACATTCTTCTTGTTGAGATCATCGGCGATGATTAGGTGAAACATCGGTTTTCACGGTGGTCGAATTCGATCGGTTAAGCGATCGATCTACGATGGAGTCTTCAGTGTTGGGTTGACTTAGCTTCAACTAGCGGATTTCGTGATGTAGGTCTTACAGTGCGATCTTCCGGAAGTCATCGATCTTCAAGTATTACGAGTTTGAGCTTTATGACTTGGTGAGATATCGACTAGATCGGATCGATCGATCTTCTGTTCTTCTCAAAGATTACGGCTGTCGGGATATCATTCTTTGGATCTTGGATCGACTTATACATATTGAGGTCCCCTCAATATGTGACCTATCTATTACATCGGTTGTTCTATCTGATAATTATCAACTGGTATTCTATAAACGGTAATATAAACATCAGTCAGCTAACAGGTCTGACTGGTCCTATTACATGTGTTTTTGGAACTTTTATCAAAACTATAAATTTCCCAACAATAAGGAATGTCTTTCATGTCATCTATCTCCTTTTGTGTCTTAGGGCAAATTTCCTTGGATAGATGGATTCCATGTCTGAAAGGTACGAAGCCTTTCTTGGAATCCTGCATGCTGAATTGCTTCAAGACAGTGTCTATATATGAAGCTTGCGATAAGCCTATCATCCTTTTCTTGCGATCTCGAGTGATCTTGATCCCAAGGATGTGCCCGGCTTCCCCTAAGTCCTTCATATCAAACTGTTTTGAAAGCCATGCCCTTACGTCTGACAACACCTTTACATCGTTCCCGATGAGCAGAATGTCGTCTATGTATAGTACTATGAATACCAATGCAGTTCCGACACGCTTCTTGTACACACAACTTTTGTACTCATTTTGATTAAACCCATAAGACTTTATTACTTGATCAAAACATTGGTTCCAAGCTCTGGATGCTTATTTGAGTCCGTAAATGGACTTATTGAGCTTAAAAACTTGGTGTTCTTGGCCTTTTTCAATGAAGCCTTGGGGTTGTTGCATATAGATTTCCTCTTCAAGACTTCCGTTAAGAAAAGCCGTCTTGACATCCATTTGCCAGATTTCAAAGTCGAGATGCGCAACAATCGATAAGAAAATTAGGATGGACTTGAGCATTGCTACAGGTGAAAAGGTTTCCTCATAGTCGATCCCTTCTTTCTGAGTATAACCTTTCGCCACAAGCCTTGCCTTGAAGGTTTCCACCTTCCCGTCCGGTCCCCTTTTCCTCTTGTATACCCACATGCAACCAATGGGTTTGACCCCATTAAGTGGTTCGACTAGCTCCCACACTCTGTTATGATCCATAGAACCCATCTCGGCTTCCATTGCTGTTTGCTAAGAAACCGCATCCTTGTCTTGGATTGCCTCGTAGTACGTCCATGGGTCTGATTCATCTTAACCGGG
Organism: Stenogyne calaminthoides; assembly: GCA_037126765.1. Classification (NCBI taxonomy): domain Eukaryota; kingdom Viridiplantae; phylum Streptophyta; class Magnoliopsida; order Lamiales; family Lamiaceae; genus Stenogyne; species Stenogyne calaminthoides. The sequence goes on along the minus strand of JBBCBC010000023.1, from coordinate 16,602,570 downwards.
GACTAAGTCCGAGGACTCTCCTACCCCCATGAATCTCTCGGGTTGTCTTACAACCCTCCCACTACGACGAGATTCCGGTTGTGTAAGTGTGACGTTTGGTATGTCATCTTGTACAGTTGGCACTGAGGTTAGCCCCCTTATCTCATTTAAGGTAATCTCACTTCTGGGTTTTCTTTCGTTCATATAGTCTTCTTCCAAAAATCTAAAGTGGGTACTTATTACCACCTTTTGATCTTCGGGACCATAGAACATACACCCTTTTGTTCCCTCAGGGTATCCTATAAACAACCTTAATTCTGATCGAGGATCCAATTTTTCAGCTTCCTTATCCAACACGTAGGCCGGACACCCCCAAATTCTCATGTGCCTCAAACTGGGCTTGTGCCCGGTCCACAATTCTTTGGGAATTTTGGGAACCGATTTGGATGGCACCAAGTTCAGAATATAAGCCGTTGTTTCCCAGGCATGACCCTAGAACGACTTGGGTAGATCCGCATAACTCATCATTGATCTAACCATTTCTAAAAGAGTTTTGTTTCTTCGCTCTGCAACCCCATTTTGTTGAGGGGTTCCGGGTGCAGTTAGCTGGGATACAATCCCTTCATCTGACAAGTAGTTCAAAAACACATCGCTGAGGTACTCGCCTCCACGATCAGATCGTAGAGACTTGATACATTTTTCCCTATGATTCTCTGTTTGAGCCTTAAATTCTTTGAATTTGTCAAAGGTCTCAGATTTATGCTTCATAAGGAAAATATAGTCGTACCTTGAGTAATCATACATAAAGGTGACGAAATACTCATAACCTCCTCTTGCTTTGATCGACATTGGACCACATACGTTTGTGTGAACGATTTCTAACACTTCGTTACTCTATTCCCCTTGGCTCTGAATGCCCTCTTGGTCATTTTACCCTCCAAACATGATTCGCAAGTTGGGATTGGTTCAACCCGGAGACCCTCCAATGAACCATCTTCTACCAACCTTTGAATCCTTTTTGGATTAATATGTCCCAATCTGAGATGCCATAGAAGTGTCTCGTTCACGTCTGATGAACGTTTTCTTTATCGGAAATAGTCAATTTGTTATAGGATGCATTTCGTGAGTGGTGTGCACATATAATAGTATAGAGATTTGTTCATCAATGTCCCATAACAGATACACTCATCATTTCGATAAGTGATGTCATTCTTATTAGAAGAAACTCAGTATCCATCAAAAGAATTTTAGAAACTGAAAGTGAATTCTTTCTAAAACTGGGAACATAAAGAACATCTCTTACAACTAAAATTTTATCACTAATAGATAAATGAACTTCTCCCACTGCTTCAGCTGCCACTCTCGTAGCATCGCCCAGTGTGATGAGGATCTCACTCCCACTAAGTTGTCGGGTCAGCTTGAACCCGTGAAGCAAACATGATCAGTGGATCCCGTATCAACTACCCACGAGTGAGAAGTATACGCCGCTAAACAAGTTTCAACAACTAGTGCGTGAGAATTACCTTTCTTTCAGGCCCTTTTGGGGTTGGAACAGGCAAACCTCCATTGTCCTTACCGCTGTTTGAAGCACTTCCCCTTTGGATTTTCCTTGACACCACCAGCATTCCTCACCTTACCATTGCTTTTGGCAACAATTGAGTTTGATTGCTTATGGTTTTTGGTCCTCATCTTGTTCTTGCCTTCCCTTGGCCTAGAAGATGAAAGAAGGACCACTTGCCATCAAAGCTTGAGTTTTGTGCCCCATCAACGTATCTGCCGCGACCAAAATTTACAACAAATCAGCTAGCGAGGCCAAAGTGCTCAAACACAGTTGATAAATATAGAACAGTAAAGAGCACATAATCAGAAGACAATGAGATTTTGTCTTAGGATCAGAAAATAAACCTTTCTCATTAGATATGTTGATTACATGTTACATCAGAAAAGTTTGAATTTAAAAACAGCTGATCCTGAGAAGTCTTTTGATTCTTCACTCTTTAGGTTTGTATCCTTCTGGCATCTCTCTTTGATCTTGAGGTACGTTGAAAATCTGATATAGTTTCCATTTGACATCATTGGTCTGCTGAGGATCAGTTATGTGCGTTTTGCTCAGGATTTCAAAGTAGAATCTCTGAAATGCCAGTCTGACAAATGAGCCATCTGCCTTCTTCGAGTAATCCAACAGATCATACTCTTGGCGAGATATTTTTACATTGATAAGTTTGGCCTCATTTTCCAGATACTTCAGAAAATCTGGATATTTATTTTCTAACCAATTGAGGAATTCATCATCTGGAGATTCTTCTCGTGGAACAAGATCAAGAACAAAAGCATCCAGAAGCCATTCACTTCTGATCTTATTCCATTCCTCAAACCTCTTAGCATGTGCAGCAGTTTTTGGAATGATCTCATCAACTCTTGCTGGCAGCTGAGGTTCTGGTACATATTTTCCAGCCTTTCCTTTCTTCGCTCTCGATCTGAATCTTTTCCTCAGATTTTCTGCCTCTGTCAATTTATCTGCCCTTCTTTCTTCTTAGCTTTTTCGGGCCTCTTCAGCAATCTGCTCTTTGGGCCGATTTCTTAGCGATTCCTTATCTACCAGATCTCGTTATTTTGTGCTTCTTGTGATTATCTTAATGCGAGTGGGTCGATGCAGTTGTGATGTCCCAGCACCCGCAGCAGCTACCTTTCTTGCCTTTGACTTTTCCATCTTTTTGAGAGACCGTTAGCAAAGAGATCCAGATGGTCTAGTCTTTGTCCATAAACTTCAAGCTATGCGAATTAGGTCTTTCATTGTTACGATCATGTCGAGTTGGTTTCTCGCTCCGTCCTTCTTTTTGGTTTGATCAAAAAGAGTGTGAGAGTGGGAAGTTAGGGATCCAAAATCGACCGATATTGCCTGTTAAGATCGCAACAGATAAACACGAACTTGAGCGATTAGATGTTGAACCTTCGAGTTCATTTCGGTCTTGGCAGATTCCATGGCGATAGAAGTGTAAAAATCGGTTTGTCAAGTTTCTCTTCATCAATTCGAGCTTTTGATGAGCATCGAGAAAAAACTTTTTGTTGATCCACTGAATCGACTTGTCATCAACGGATTTTATAAGTTCGGCGGAACCACGGTGGTCACATTTGGGAGAACCGATCTTTGATTGCCGCAATTTGGGAAATAGTCAATTCCCTTTGATCTGTTATTTCTTTGAGGCCAATCTGCCTCGATCGCCTATCACTCCCTCAACTTCTTCTTTCGGGAGATCTTTGAGACAAGATCGATCTCTCGAAGTTGATCAATGATGATGTGAGATGTAGGAATGGTATTAAATCACTTGATCTGCATTTTGATTGTTTGTGCCTCTAGTGGTTGGTCATGAACTATGACACAGTTCCACTATCATCGGCAACTCTGTATCCTTCATTGCAAAGATCTGCTTGAGAGCTTCTTGAGCGATCTCTCGGTTCGCCTTGTTGATTAACCCGACTTCGCGTGGATCGAGCTTTGATAGATTCAAGAGTTATCGGCTCGGTGGTGATCCTACTTTAGCGATTTCCTCATATCGAAATCAAAATCTGCAAACTCATCAAGACCAATCCATACATTTCAATAATCATTATAAAATGAGAAGCTTTTTAATCGAGATCTCTCCGGTGAGGATCTCCATAACTTCTTCTCTAATAGCGGGATGGGCGACGATTACGGATACATCTCATCAATTTCTCGTTCGATTTGCATTACGACCATTTTCCTGTGATGGTCTTTGATGATCTAGACTCGAGAATTATGCATCGATTCCGGTTTATGAGATGTGGAGGGTTACGGGTGGTGCTTGAGTAGGTGGAAGTTATCCGATTGGCTCGACTGCAGAGGTTTCGCTATGGTGGAGGCGAGTCGCTGGTTCCACAGCAGATAAGCTTTCTGGTTCGTGAAGCTGATGTAGTTTCGGAGTTCTGAGGCGGGTGGGGAGAAGGAGAAACATGCTCAACGACCCGATGGTCGAAGCGGTGAATATTTCGAGTTGGAGGAGAAGGAGATCGTTCGTCTCATGCTTCTTCATCGAATGTTGGCGAGCTCTCGGCTGGCTGCTGTCGATTTTTCACACGATTTTTGTGGCGATCAGCCGATCTGGCGCTCCTTCTTCATCGACTCATCTTCTAGAAAGCGAGTCATGGAGGCACCGCCGCCTTCTTGACCTCTTCTCTCAGGCCTTCACGGGTTTTTCTTTTTTCTTTCGGGGGCATCTGGTGTAGAGCGAGGTTGATTTCTTGCTCTTTCCTTCTTCGCCTGGGGGGGGCAGCGTATCATCGTAAATGCGGTGGTCCAAATATGGGTGAAGTGGTGGAGAGGAAAGCCTTGTAGGACTTGGTCCATTACGCCCCATTTGGCATTTTGGCATTTTGTCCTTTAGGATAACTGCAACCTTGTTGAGATTAGCCGATCCTCTTCTTGAGATAGACACTCGCCTCCATTCATCAACTCCAAATTTCTCATGTTCTTGGAGTAGAATGGCCTTTGGAACCCATGCCAATTGATGTTCTTGGCTTCATCAATTATTGCGACCATCTTGCATGGGTTTGCCGGATGTAAGAGCATCGGGAAATTTGAACGCAATACCCATGATTGTTTTTTTGACAATATGTCAAACAACAAATCGGTATTTCCTCTTGAGCATTGGTGCGACAAAAACTGCGGTCCGGTGTTTGTCAGCCTCTCTAAAGAGTTCGTTTCTGATCAGCTCATCTTCATTCTCCCTGTAGTGAGCAGGCGAGATTCATCCTTTTGGCAAGCTGAACAGACGAGTTATGTCCGCATTCGTCAGTCTGATCTCTTCTCCGTTGACTGACGAAAGTAGTTCTTCTCCCGGAGCGTCCGTATCCACACTTAAATTCCTTAGAAATTCGAGTGCTTCATACTGCATCACTGGATTGCAGTGAGCCGCGCAATATTTCTCAAGACCTCCTTTCTTCAGAATTTGCTCCACTTCCATTGATTCCGGATCCCGAGTAATGTCAAACTCCACGAACTTGTCGTCGACAATCTTTAATGCCAGTTCCGCATAATTGCACATTATTTTACCCATACCGTGAGTGGCCATCTACAAATAAGATAGACTCGATTAAGATTGTGCATAACCATAGAGATATGATATATTGATTATCAGACTTATACACAGGCCTATTAATCGATAAACACATGCGGAAACCAAGAAACAATAAAGCATAACACAGGATACCATCGATTGAAAAAATCTTTAAGATCAATGGATTTTAAGGAAAAAAGATTCATCAAATAAACAGAAATTACCAGATTCTATTTTTCGGGAAGATAATTTTGAAATTTAAGAAAAACACTTTGAATCACAGAGAAGTAATCTGGAGAGTTTTCAGAAAAAGAACGCAAGTTTGTGAATGGGAAAACTCTGGTAGGGTTTTTGATGAACCTTATAAAGATGAGGAGGGAAAAAGACAAGATTTGGAAGATCAACCGTTTGAAAAGATTAAACGATCCAGATTAAGCGGTTTTGATCGTATGGTCGGGAAAAGCACGTACGAAAACCTTTTGGATTTAAAAGTTCATTTTGTAGCAATTAATACAGGTACCCCACGTCCGCATTAAATGATTTGCAGGGAATACCTCACACAGGTAATGCGTACAGTAAGGCAAATAAAAATAGATAAGATCCGATAAATAAGCAAATAACAAGGGAAAAGAAAAGCGTATCTGGTTGACTGATATAGTAATCAGTCAATACCACTTGAAGTTGATTCCACTTGTTGATCTTAGTTTTTACGCCTAAACCTTATAATTTCCCAACCGTTCTTTTCAACCGACTGTTTTCATTTTTCGCCCGATTTCCCTCGATCCTCCTCGATCGGTTGAAGTTCCCCTTCAACCGATATTTCATTTTCTCATAATCGATATATCCGATTTGTTGAGGTTTCAAGTTCAACCGATCTTCCTTATCCGATCGGGCCAGATGTAATCGATTTTGGTTGACCTAATCGATTCTTCTCTCGATCAAGCCAATTCTTGGGATAAGTGTTACCGCCAAAACTTAGTATAGAATAGTAGTCTCTATTCCCTAAGTTCAGCGCGATTCGACAAGCGTAATTATAAATGCAGATATATCTCGATATGTCAATCCGCCGTAAATTTATCCAATTATCGATCGGCGTGATTCCTACACGTCGTCCTTGTGATGCAAATTTCTCTAATAGGCTTTTTGAAATCAAATTTGCATTTGCACCCTTGTTTGGCCTCTATAAATTGGACCAATGTTTTACACAACATAACCCATTCACCATACTTATCTTCTTTGTAAAATCATGCATTCTGGTGAACCCTTATTTCCGGTGAAACTTCTTAAGAAACAACTTTACCCTTTTTCAATGATTTCAACTTCTCAAATCAACCTGTGTGTCCCTTATCCTTTGTTTTCGTCGTCATCAAAGATTTCACATACAATTGTTGCTAAGCTTCTCTACCACCAAAGGCGGGCGGATCTGTATGTCATGGCCCGAGAAGACACTTCTCCTAACCGTATGCACCTTGTGTGTCTATCGCGATGACATAACTAGCATCAACAGACTCAGCCTGATATAAAACATGAGTTTGATATACGGTCTTGATCAGACAACAGCTGATCTTCGTATATCAACTCTATTTTTCATGTAGCACATGTGCCCATAAGGTCTTTGAACCAATTTCTTGGCACATGTGCTCCATTTAACAGCTGGACAGTCCATTGACTTCTCCTGGCTTAGAAATCCTATCAACGCCGCTCTCTCTCCACTGGTTTTAGCTTCAGCTAGCGGCTTTAGGATTATTTCAAAGCCTCTCTCACCCTTGTTAAGTGGGGGAAAATGAGAGCATCAGATTTAAAATCTCTCTCTCTCCCGCTCTTCTTGGGTTAGGATGAGGGTTTAGGGTTATAGGTTTAGGGTTTTCGGTTATGACTTGTGTACTGACCTCCGGGTCCTTTGTACTTGTAACTTGTAATGTAACCTGACCTTCGGGTCTTTATCAATGAAAATTTCTATTATTCCATTGTTGTGTAAATTTTCTGCTTTCTTATGCGATTGTTGGCTTTAATCTGTGAATCTTGCTTGTTGAATATCAGCTTAATCGACTTACAAAGATGTAAAATAACCAAACTGATTTAATCAGATATTCCTTTTAAATTGAGCGTTTCCTTTAATCTGATAAACCTTAAATCTTATCAGTTCCTTTAATCTGATAACTTGTAAATCTGATCGATTTCTCATATCAGTTCCTTGACTGATCTTCTGATCAGTTGAGATACCAAACTCAACTGATTCCTTTCAACCTGGTTAGTCTCTTAACCAGCTGGTTCTGGAGAACAATCCATCAAGCATTTTAGGAGCTTTTTCTCCAAGATCCAGAAGCCCTAGCTCATTGCACAATTCTCTGAATCTGATATCAGCTAGTGGCTTGGTTAGAATATCAGCTTTCTGTAAATCAGTGTGAATCTTTTCCATTCTGATATTCTTCTTTTCAACATGATCTCTTATAAAATGGTGTCTGACATCCACATGCTTGCATCTTGTATGTAGAAACGAGATTCTCGAAAGTGATTGCAATAAGACTATTCTTCATCACATAATATAGGTACATTCTTAGCTACAATGTTATAATCCCTCATTTTCCGACTAAGCCCGGGCGATTGGGAAGCAATGACTTCTGCGGCCATATATTCCTTGATGGCAGATGTTGTAAATGATGTCTCCGCTTTGAAAACCACGAGATCGGTTTACTTCCTAAAAACCGACATGTTCACGAGGTTGATTTCTGTCAATCTTGCAACCTCCATAATCGTAATCGAATACCCACTAAGCTCTAGATTATCATCATCGATGGGTAAAATAAACCAAGATTTTGTCCCCTTCAGATACTTAAGAATCCGGCTTATTTCGCTTCTAGGTGGCTTTGCATTGGATTTGCCTCGAATCGCACATACACCTCTTTGCCAAAGGTGATATCGGTCTGGCCGGGCAAATCGGGTATAGTAGAGATCAATGAGAGCCCTATATTCTTTCGATTTGTTTTACGACCATCCTCATACGGATCCATCTTGAATCCGGTCATCATAGGAATTTTGGCTTCTTTGCAATTTTGAACTCAAACTTAGCCAATAAATTCTAGTGTACTTTTGTTTGGAGATGAATATCCTTCGCACTTTGCTTCACCTGGAGACCCAGATAGTAATTCATCGTCCCATCATGGACATCTCGAACTTCCCTTGCATCGATTTTTCTTTGAATCTTTCACATAGACTCTTGTTGGGAGATCCAGAAGATGATGTCGCCCACGAGATCCGAACCATCGAATATCTTCTCCATCTTCTATTGCGAATAAGGTTACGTCCAATTCCTTTAGTGAACCCCCTTTGTCGATCAAGAAACGAGAGAGTGTATCATACCAAGCTCAAGGAGCTTGTTTGAACCATAAAGAGCTTTTCTTAAGCGGTACACTTGGTTGCTCTTTTCGAAACACGGAGGTTGTTTGACATAAACTTCCTCTGCTAGTACCCCGCTTAAAAATGCACTCTTTCGTCCATCGATACCACGATGAACCCTCTGTGGGAAGCATATGCGTAAACTTGACCGAATGGCTTCTAAGCTGGAAATGATCGCAAAGGTCTCGTCATAATCAATTCCTTCGATTGTGAATATCCCTTAGCAACAAGTCTTGCCTTATTTACGGTGATGACATTTTTCTCATCTCTCTTGTTCTTGAAAACCCCGCCCGTGCCAATTACGTCTTGATGATTTGGTGCATCTGCGGTTCCCGGACTTGATTTCTCGAATGTTCCGGCTCCTCTGCATGGCTAGAATCCGACTTGCGTCTTGTAGAAGCTTTCCTCTATTGTTGTTGGTTCCTTCATAGACAAATAAAGAATACATGGCACTTTCACCAATCGATGTCTAGTTTTAACTTTATCGGATGGGTCTCCGATGATCATATCGGTTGGATGATTTGGTTATCAGTCCTTCCATTACGACGGCGTCGGTTTGAGAGAACATCATCCATTTACGATAAAGGTTCATTACTAGCGGCGGGAGTGGTGCGTAATTATGATCCACTTGATAAGAACATGTCTCGGTGATGTTGGACTCATCATGTGCCGATGTCCGCTCGTGGGAACTTCAGTGTTCCCCCGAACCGGATGGTTCGATTGATATTATCTCGGTATGCGAACTTCTTCATCGACGTTTTTTTCGTACCTTAGGATCCGAATGATCCGGTGAATCGCCTAGATCTGGAATGTATCTTTATTACGGTTTCGATTCTTTTTTCCTTGATCGTTAGGTGATCCATTTTTACGAGCATCGTGCATTTGGTTGATCGTGTACATCTTGTTTCGAGGCGATTTCTCTTGTTCGTAAGATGCTTCATCAAAAGACTACATGGGGTGTTTTCTTCCACAAGTAGGGTTCGCATTTGTAAACCCCGAAAGCCTTGCTAGATGAGGAATATCCTAAGAATATACCCTCATCCGACTTGGCCTCAAAAGTCTTCAACCGACTCTTCCCATTATTGTGTATGAAACACTTACACCCAAAAAAACATGGAAGTAAGAGACACGAGGTTTTTTCGCGCCTTCCACAGTTCATAGGGTGTTTTGTAGTGAGCCTTAGTCGAGAAGACATACATTACGAGTATGGCATGCAAGTGTTGATTATACGCTTGAAACGGCTTAGTATTGCATGTTAAATTTAACATCGTATGGCGGCTTCTTTGAGAGTTCTGTTCCTCCGCTCGCTACTCCATTTGTTTGTGGCGTCCTTGCGGTGATGTTTCATGTTGTATACCAAACTTAGAGCAAAAATCGATAATAAAAGAGTTCGTAAATTGCGTACCTTTATCTCGATCGATTTTTTACTACTAATCGACACCCTTCTCATTTTGTAATCTTTTTAGCATTTCGGGTATCTTCGTTTGTCGTCTCATTCTTCTTATGTAAGAATATAACCCTGTAAACTTGGAATAGTCATCCACGATTACAGAGTATATTTCGTCCGTTTGAGATCGATTGGTGTAATCGGGTCCAAATAGATCCATATGAAGCATTTGCGATTACTCTCTTTGGATGCCGGTCCGGAATTCCCTTGAATGAAGCTTTGACTGTTTTTCCTTCCGACATGCAAGACATGTCCGATCCTTTGAAAATACTTCATTCTAAGTCCTTCCACTAGAGACATCCTTCTTTATCTTATTAAGAGTTTTAAAGTTCGGATGGCTCATTCTTTTGTGCGAGCCAACTCGCTACTTTTGGAACTCTTGACAATCGGGCATGCATTTCTTGGGCAACTATTCCAATCATTTGTGTAGATCGTCCCTTTCCTTGAACCAATTAGCAAAATCGTTGAGTGGCTCGATTCTTGATAGTGCATTAGTCGATCGAGAACTCAACTTTGAATCCGTTATCCGTAATTCAGAAACCGATAATAGGTTGTGCCGGATGACCCGACATCTGAGACTCCAATTACTTGTACATCATCATTCTCTAAGGTTCCGAATCCTTTGGTATAACCAAAGTTATCATCACCGAAAGAGTACACGCGGAACCCTTCATTTCTATGTAAGAGCCGAGGAGATGTTTGCTTCGGTCATGTGCCTTGAGCATCCTTTATCGATGTACCGGATAGTTGCTTGCACACCTCTTTGTTGGCGGACCCCGCGATCCTGCGACCCAAATCGGGCTTTAGGTACCCTTTTGGATTGGGTCCCGAGGGGTTAGGTTTAGTTTTGGGGATCCATACAAGCGAGCACTTCTATTGAGACCGGTTAGATCGAGAAGGCTGATTTGTCTCTCATACCTATCAACATAATCATACGTCTCTTTATATGCTTTTCGATTAGTATGATTATTAGTGTGAACCTTGGGTGACTTAGAAGACTTGGGATTTATCTTTTTCGTTTGTCTTCTTTTCATCGGTGTGGTTCAGTGCGGCTGACCCTAGATTTCGATTATAGGGGTAGATACGATTTGCTACCATCAAAAGATTCACATCTTTTCGGCATAGGTGGTTTTTGCGGTTTACGAAGCATGCTTATTAGGCGATTGACCTTGATTGGGTCTCAGATTAGACTTCCTTTTCTGGGTTGTCTTTTTCGATTCTCGATCTGTTGATCGAGTTGAGGTCTCTTCAAGAACCGGGTTCTTCGTTGATTCTCGATCGATGCTTTTACGATTGGGGTCCATTTATGTTCCCCTTACGGTTGGCAGGCACGCCTTTACCTGCTCAACTGGTCTTTTTCCCTTATTAGATACATGTTTGGCTTTTGGTGTATCTTTGTCAGAAACTCGTCTGATTACACCTTTTTTAGATGAATCAGCCGGGGCTTTTGAGGATGTGGAAGGGTTCTCATACCCAAGTCCCTTCTTGTTAATCGTTGTTCGAAAAATAGGTGTTCATGTCTTGAACAATTTTAGATGATTTTGTGAAAACCTCTATTTTTTTACGCAGATTATCCTCGAGACGATTTTAGACTTTCATGCTTCCGGAATAGCTCATCGAATTTTGCTTGCGGGATTTTGAAGTCATCGACTTCTTTGTTTTTGTTAATTACCGGTGATCTTTGATCTGCTTCTCCTGATCAGAAGCTTTAACTTTCAGAATTTTAAATTCCTCAGTTGCCTTCTGAGCAGTTTCAGCAGATTTAAGTTCAGAGGCTTTACTGAGATCATTCTCTTTAGCAAGCTGATTATTTCTGGTCCTCAGCTTGTCATTTTCAGCTTCCACTATAGCATAAGTGTCTACTGCATTGGAGAGATCCTCAAGCAATTGCTCAGAGTAGAGTTTGCTGGTCAATCTCCCGCGAGGTGTGCTAATGATAGCGGTGTAAAAAGCGAACAAAAGCGAGTTTGGAGGTTACCGCCAGTTGGTCCTCCTTGGCCATCGGGCGAGATCTCATCATCATCGAAGAGAATATCGGATCTTCATTTCCATAGAAGTCAACAACATTGCCGTCGGGGGAAATCTTCTCTGAGAGTATCCGGAATCCTCGGAGGGGAATCTGAATCGTCAATTCTGACGATCGTCGCAACAACCATGGCTTTTGTCCCTGTGCCGTTGCTCTCTCTTGTTCCTCTTTTCTTCCCTTTCTCTTGGCGTCAGTGCGGGTCGGTCTGCTTATTTGTAGTGACTTGGCTTATCCTGATTGAAGCATTTCCTTGATCCCGGAACCTTTCCTTCGGTGAATGAATCACTCGTCTGTATGATCTATCGGTGACTTTCCTTTCGATAGTAGTCTAAGCTTCTTACATCGATTGGTTATCTCTTCTCTCATCATTTAGATTATCTCTTTTCCTTTCATCTCTGTGATCTCTCCGATCATCGGATCTGGTTCTTCGGAGATACATTTGTGCGATCTCCTATCTCTTCCTCGGCTATGTTGATAATCTTTATAAAATCTTGATACTTACCCAGTTGAGTATTTGATTTTTTCTAGTTTCTGGTAAGCGCAGTGATCTGATCCTTCTGCGTGACTTATGATGTTTCAATGGGTTCATTGGTCTTCAATCTCTTCTTTGGTTGCCTTAAAAGCAATCGATTTGGAAGTTGGAGGCTTGGTGGGCACCTCATCTTCATCTCGCTTGTCCTCTCTCAATTAAATCGAACTCGTGAGCTTTAAGGCTCAAGAACAAGCTACTTGGCTTCATTTTTGAAATGTCTTGGCAATCCTTGATTCACGTGACCTTCATGTCCCATTTCTTGGTGAGAGATCTTAAAATTTTGTAGTTGATATCTTTATCGGACATCTCTACCAAGTTCTCGAAGCTTGTTTATTGACATTGTAATCCTTCCATCGAGTTCGTTGATGGTTTCGTTAAAAGACATCTTGAGTTTTCAAACTTCACTAGTTAAACTTGCGACAATTGTCTTTTATCTGGTCATTTCCCTCGCATATTTCAGCTAGAGTATCCCACATTGCTTTTGCAGTTTTAAGATACTTAACCTTTTCCTTGGTGACCTTATCCATTGTTTTCATGATAATATGCCTTGCGATAGTATCTAGAGTATGCAGTTTCCTTTCCTCTACATCCATCAAGGCTGGGCTTTTTCGTACAAGACTTCCCGGGGCAAAGTCTGGATCTCCTCCAACTGCAGGGTTGTCATAATATATGATGATGGGTCCTCTTTCGATGACTTCCATCATTCTGCCACTAATCGAACCTAGATGGTTGGACATATATATGGCCCAATCTGCATACTCATCGATTGAGAACTTCGCAGATCATGATACATACCGAGGTGTTATCCATGCCGAGTGTTTTGGAAAATGAATGAGTTTTAAGAAGGTTTTTCAAGATCGGATTCAATCGACCACAAAGATTCTTCCTCAAGAATCGATGATACACAAAGTCAATTGGTCGAGAGAACCAACCGCTCCGATACCACTTGTAGGTCCCGAACGGGTTTTGAGGGCGAAGTCTAGAGGGAGGGTGAATAGACTTCTAAAACTTTTTTGCGCAGGTCAGTGTGATGGCGATTAGCTTTGATCAGTCGCGAGTGAATCGGTTTGGGTCGATAACCAACTTACTAATCGCTGAAAGGCGGATCGGTTTGGTAACTATCGGTTTAAGCGATGTGTCTTTGAAGCTAAGTTTTACCCGTGTGAAAAAACCAGTTTTTATAAATCGATTCCAAAGTTAGTCTTTTAACCAAACCGAAGTGTCGAAGCTTGATCGGATCGAAGCTTGGTGCTAGCTGATCTCAACTTAGAATATGTATGCGCTTTAAAGGTTGTGCGATTGTGTAGACAGTTAATCAAAGCAGGTAAAGGCACACAAGATTTATAGTGGTTCGGACAAACCAGTCCTATGAGCAGAATGTCGTCTATGTATAGTACTATGAATACCAATGCAGTTCCGACACGCTTCTTGTACACACAACTTTTGTACTCATTTTGATTAAACCCATAAGACTTTATTACTTGATCAAAACATTGGTTCCAAGCTCTGGATGCTTATTTGAGTCCGTAAATGGACTTATTGAGCTTAAAAACTTGGTGTTCTTGGCCTTTTTCAATGAAGCCTTGGGGTTGTTGCATATAGATTTCCTCTTCAAGACTTCCGTTAAGAAAAGCCGTCTTGACATCCATTTGCCAGATTTCAAAGTCGAGATGCGCAGCAATCGATAAGAAAATTAGGATGGACTTGAGCATTGCTACAGGTGAAAAGGTTTCCTCATAGTCGATCCCTTCTTTCTGAGTATAACCTTTCGCCATAAGCCTTGCCTTGAAGGTTTCCACCTTCCCGTCCGGTCCCCTTTTCCTCTTGTATACCCACTTGCAACCAATGGGTTTGACCCCATTAAGTGGTTCGACTAGCTCCCACACTCTGTTATGATCCATAGAACCCATCTCGGCTTCCATTGCTGTTTGCTAAGAAACCGCATCCTTGTCTTGGATTGCCTCGAAGACGTCCATGGGTCCGATTCATCTTAGGGGACTAAGTCCGAGGACTCTCCTACCCCATGAATCTCTCGGGTTGTCTTACAACCCTCCCACTCTGACAGATTCGGTTGTGTAAGTGTGTCGTTTGGTATGTCATCTTATACGATTAGTAACCGAGGTTAGCCCTTAGCTCATTTAAGGTAATCTCACGGGTTTTTCTTTTCGTTCATATAGTCTTCTTCCAAAAATCTAAAGTGGGTGCTTATTACCACTTTTTGATCTTGGGACCATAGAACATACACCCTTTTGTTCCCTCGGGTATATCTATAAACAACCTTAATTTCGATCGAGGATCCAATTTTTCGGCTTCCTTATCCAACACGTAGGCCGGACACCCCCAAATTCTCATGTGCCTCAAACTGGGCTTGTGCCCGGTCCACAATTCTTTGGGAATTTTGGGGACCGATTTGGATGGCACCAAGTTCAGAATATAAGCCGCTGTTTCCCAGGCATGACCCTAGAACGACTTGGGTAGATCCGCATAACTCATCATTGATCTAACCATTTCTAAAAAAGAGTTTGTTTCTTCGCTCTGCAACCCCATTTTGTTGAGGGTTAGGGTGCGATTAATGGGATACAATCCCTTCATCTGACAAGTAGTTCAAAAACACATCGCTGAGGTACTCGCCTCCACGATCAGATCGTAGAGACTTGATACATTTTTCCCTATGATTCTCTGTTTGAGCCTTAAATTCTTTGAATTTGTAAAAGGTCTCAGATTTATGCTTCATAAGGAAAATATAGTCGTACCTTGAGTAATCATACATAAAGGTGACAAAATACTCATAACCTCCTCTTGCTTTGATCGACATTGGACCACATACGTTTGTGTGAACGATTTCTAACACTTCGTTGGCTCTATTCCCCTTGGCTCTGAATGCCCTCTTGGTCATTTTACCCTCCAAACATGATTCGCAAGTTGGGATTGGTTCAACCCGGAGACCCTCCAATGAACCATCTTCTACCAACCTTTGAATCTTTTTTTGGATTAATATGTCCCAATCTGAGATGCCATAGAAGTGTCTCGTTCACGTCTGATGAACGTTTTCTTTATCGGAAATAGTCAATTTGTTATAGGATGCATTTCGTGAGTGGTGTGCACATATATTAGTATAGAGATTTGTTCATCAATGTCCCATAACAGATACACTCATCATTTCGATAAGTGATGTCATTCTTATTAGAAGAAACTCAGTATCCATCAAAAGAATTTTAGAAACTGAAAGTGAATTCTTTCTAAATCTGGGAACATAAAGAACATCTCTTACAACTAAAATTTTATCACTAATAGATAAATGCACTTCTCCCACTGCTTCAGCTGCCACTCTCATAGCATCGCCCAGTGTGATGAGGATCTCACTCCCACTAAGTTGTCGGGTCAGCTTGAACCCGTGAAGCAAACATGATCAGTGGATCCCGTATCAACTACCCACGAGTGAGAAGTATACGCCGCTAAACAATTTCAACAACTAGTGCGTGAGAATTACCTTTCTTTCAGGCCCTTTTGGGGTTGGAACAGGCAAACCTCCATTGTCCTTACCGCTGTTTGAAGCACTTCCCCTTTGGATTTTCCTTGACACCACCAGCATTCCTCACCTTACCATTGCTTTTGGCAACAATTGAGTTTGATTGCTTATGGTTTTTGGTCCTCTTCTTGTTCTTGCCTTCCCTTGGCCTAGAAGATGAAAGACGGACCACTTGCCATCAAAGCTTGAGTTTTGTGCCCCATCAACGTATCTGCCGCGACCAAAATTTACAACAAATCAGCTAGCGAGGCCAAAGTGCTCAAAACTTTTGGGCCGAGAGTGGAGTAGCAAATCGATCTGGGTCTCCAGATAATAATCTGCACCCAGATCCTCAAGTTTGTTCAGATGAGCCATCAATTTTGAGGACGTAATCCCTTACGGGGTTGTCCTCCACCTTTTTCAGCGACAATATCTCTCGCAAGCTGATCTGACGAGCCCCGCGTTTTTTACTCGTCAGTTGGCTCATTTGACTTTTGGTATGTCAAGAACCCACTTGTGCTTTTGTGCAGTTAGGACAATCATAATTTTTCGTTTCCAATCAACATAGTTTCCCATACAATTCTATTGACTTTAATTATATTAACAGTGGATTAAAAGATTACGACATGCTGAACTGAAATAAATAACTATTGTATAAGCACAAACATATCATAAGGTTTGATCACATGTATCATATTAAAATCTCAAAAAAAATATGAACATGCATCAGCCAACATCTCAAAACAGTTTAAATAAGCCACGTGGGGTGGGTCATTATTTAAACACATTCAAGCAGGTTACAAACAAGAAAACAATTACAAACCTTTAATGTCCAGATTAATAGTTGGCTCCCACTTGACCAATATAAAATTGACAGGGACTTCGGGGAAGTATATGCATATCAATTTTATACCTAAGTAATAATCATGATTAAATACAGAATTATTATTTTGTTTTGAACGAACCTCATGGGGAGGGTCACCGTCGCCACTAATAATAACCCACAATCATCCTTTCGGAATTATTCATGTGAAATCTATCTTTTGGCCATCCCGTGGGGGGAATTTCTCCAAAAGAATCCACAAATAAATAAATCATGGAGGTCAAAATTAATTCAATTTTATTATCCGGAATAAAATTGTCAATTAATTATTTAAACATACTTAGTAATTTTCGAAGGTGAGATTTTTCAAAACATTTTCTCATGCATCGCATATTTAAACACAATTTAAATAAGCATAAAATAATGCAAAATATCAAAACAAAAATTAAACACACTGGGCACATATATCCAATTGTCACGGTTAATTTTTGTCATGTCTTGATCTTGAGAAATCATTTTCATAGCCTTCATCGTTCGTCTCGAAATGATCACTACGTCAAGCAACGTCATCGACCAGCTCCCGGGTCGGAGTGCCCACCTAGCACTCTCCCGGCCATGTCGATTGGCGCCCGTGCGCGCTCACCCAAGCGCCCGACGCACATCGCCTAGCTACACTCATCTCGCTCTGCAACCCTCGGTGGATCTCGACAGGCGCGGCGCGTTCCAGCACGCGCCCGCCCATGCCCGATCTTGCCCTTGCCGCTTCGTCCGTGTCCGCCTTCATTCGCGCACGAGCTGGCGTGCCTCCGCCCGCGTTACTTTGTTCATTTGCCCCCCGACCGCGCCGCGGTCTTGGCATACCCCACCAGCAGCGCCCGTGTGTGTGTCGGCGTCGATCCGCACGCTTGGCCTCGGCCTACGCCCCGCAGCGTCTGCGCCCGCGTGTGCCCGGGTCACGCACGTGCGTCCCTTGACATATTTTGCGTGACGCGTGCCGCCTACGCCCGGTTCTGGATCCATCCATCTTTAATTCATCGCCTTCGTCTTGGCTCACTATCCGGTTATAATTTATTAACAAAAAATAAATATACCTAGATCTAGACTAGTCTATTACATTGAACGAATCAAACAAATCCTAATCTACTCGTGGATTTTCTCACGAGGCAAAACAAATTCGAACGAATCGAATTAAAAACCACAATTTATATGCATGCATAAATATAAACATTCATCAAATACCATGACAATTGGATACCTGCAAAAAAGATCTAGCAATTCTACTATCCAATTTCAAATTTAATGAAAACGAATTAAATTATAATTTAAAACTCAGAGCCCAAAACCGAGGATCTGATACCAGTTGTTGGGGAATTAATTGTCCGGATCTATTCGGGATGAATATTTAAATATAAATTTAATTCTAACAATTATTACTAGCATGAATTAATGTTATATTAATTCAAATAATAATTCAACAACAAATCATGCATATAAACAGTTCACATAAATCCTACGCATGCGGAATTGCTACGGGTTTACGTGAACTAACCTTTTGGAATGGTAATGGACTTCGTTGACACGAACACACCAAAAAACCTTCCCAAATCCTTGCTCGTCAATCCTGTGGTAGGATGCTCGCGAACAATTAACAAAAGGAAAAATAAATTATATGTTGCACCACCTTTGTGGATTTCTAATTTTTCCAACACATGGAATTGCACTTGGGGATGAAGAAATCATCCCCTATTTATAGCTGAGGTTGTGGTCGAAAATTTGGGGAAAAATAATATGGGAAAATCTTTTTCTTGATCTCCAAGAAATCTTGAATATATCTCATATATTCTTTTCTCCATAATTAAAATATTCCACAAAATCCCACCTCCTCTTGTTATGGTATTTTTCGAAAATTAAGGAGTAAGGAAAACAAGATTTGGATCTTCTTGAATTTATGAGATATTCTTGTATTCCAAAAAATACATACCTTCCATAATACTTTTTCAAGAAAATCAAGAAAATATTTCCTTCCTTTATTTTCTTCAATATTTTTGAAAATCTCAAATAAACAACCAAGTGGGAGATTTCTTGAATTTAATGAGATAATCTTGTATTCCAAGAATACTTATCTTCATTGCATAACAAAATTCAAAGAAAATCTTTCTCCCTCTATTATTTATTTTTTTAGAAAATTTCAGGAAAATTAGGCAACAAAATTTATTTTATTTTGAAACACCTTTTTCAGTTATTGGACTTTATGTTTGGGCTACTTGAGGGGCCTTTAGGAGAATTAAGATTGGACCTTCCAATGGATCTTGAATTATCAATACTGAGCCACAATATTATTCTCCCACTACATAATTAATATTGCACTATCCATCTTAACCCATATTACTGTTAATATGGCTCCCGTTATTATTTCCCGTGTTTAAGATTATCTAGCCCATTAATTAATTCAAGCCACTGAAATAGCTTTCCATTAATTAATATCTTTTGTCCTTGGTCAAGGAACGATTCAACATTATTATCCATACCGGAAACTAATTCCACTTGCAAGATTTGGTATGATAAATCTTATGAACCTCCTAATGGGGCAAATCGAACAAGCGTACTTTTACGATTCTTCTTCAGATTAAATCTTAGCAATCGCATGTGACCAATAATATTGCCTAAGATATAAAGTATTGAATCTCATTGATTCTCTACCCGTCATATGTCAAAGCAATAATTACTAACCACACACGATCCTATTTAAGGGACGAATATTAAGAAATAACGAACCACTGAGGTCTAATTCTTCCTAGTTGATCTTTGAAGAATTTATCCTCCTCAGAAGGTCCTATTCAAAGGCATCATCATGCACTAGTGTAATCTCTTGGTCAAGACAAGCCAATCGAGCCTTACACTTCAACCTTTCACGATGGATTGTTCATTTCCATCTAGGTCGTGAGCGGTGTACTTTTTAGTTACAAGGAATTTATTAATTTAATCTTCTGTGATCTGGTATCACTAAATTAACTACAATGTAACAAGTACTATTTATTGAACAATTATGCAGTAAATATATGTAACATTCAATGATATTTAAAGCATCAGTGATAAATAATTTATTTCAGTAAATAAGACAGAAATTCAGTTTGGTTATACAAAGTAAAAGCATACTTTCCAGTATAACCCCAACACCCTTGCATCCGCAACATCCCGATTGTGTTCAGTACGTTCAGTAGCAGGCCGATTGTACACCACTGCATCATAACCCTGTCGAAACACATAATGCTTTTGAAGTATGAACCCAACCCTTTGGTGGAGTATACTCTGCTGTAGATGCATCTTTAGTGAAATAATCCGATGAAATTACAGACTCCCAATACTTGCTTAGAATTTTGAATCAAATCAAGTCCTTCGCAGGCAACGTTGATAAGATTTCAGCGATAATCTCATCGTGTAGCTGTGGAAACCGTGTCCCATCGAATACTTCACACCTTTAAGCCATTTTTTTCCTTTTAGGTGGACGGAAAACAGAGTCGGGGATGAACTAGGGGATTTTAAGATGCCGATGTACTGGGGGATTTTCTCTTTTTTGTGTTAGTATGTTGAAGGTGTGAACAGAGGGTTTCTTGAACAGTGTATATATAAGTGTTATCTGATCAGAGTAAGCGTCATTTCATATTCCAATGGGTACCGGTCAGATTTTTTATGTATCGATAATTGTGTTTGTTGGAAAATCTGTAACTTAGTTTTGATGGAAGTTTCCAAACAGGTTGTAATAGGACCAGTCAGACCTGTTAGCTGACTGATGACTTAGAATCAGATTAAGTTGACCAGCTGAAATGTATAGATAGCTGAAGTAAAAGATATGTCACATATTGAGGGGGAACTCAATATGTATAGGTCAGGTCAAAGCATCAGATGACCCAAATAAGGTCAGATGATCAGAAGACTAAGCACAAATCTGAAGAAAATAAGTCAGAAGATCAAGTGAAGACAAGAAGACACTGAAGACTCGGATGAACCTGAAGACTCAGATGAACCTGAAGACTCAGATAAACCTGAAGACTCGGATGAACCTGAAGACTCAGATAAACTCAAGACTTCGAGAATAAACCTGAACACTCAAAGATGATTGAATACACCGAGGCTCGAGAGACACACTCAAGATCAAAAGACACAAGACCTACATTCAAGTGAGTCTACATATTGAAGCTAAGACAATGTGCAACTGAAGACTCAACAAGGTAGACTGATCAGGTTACTGTTGATCACGTCTCCCACACCGGTGACAATCAAAAAGATACACCAGACAAGATGAATCTTCTACAAAAAGAATATGAATCGTCTAACGGACAAATTTCTGGAGTGTCGCCTCGCGAAGCCAAGAAGAAAGCGACACTTGTACAAAAAGAGCTTACATTGTGGGATACGACGCTGCGGACAAAAACGACACTAATGATGCCTACGGCTACGCCGATAATCGGAGCACGTCACAATCATATCCTACAGCCTACCTAATATAGCCCGAAATTCAAATTGCTCTTCAACGGCTCTTTGATTTCGAGGTCTATAAAATGGGATCGATCTTCATTTTGAAGACAAGGACCAACAAGTGAGAACGTAAGAACAAACACGGAGACATCGCAAAAAAAGCTAAAGCTACAGCAAAATCTCCACTCGAAGAACACTACATTTGAAGATTATTCTTAGAGTGTTCATCCCATAGTTCTTAGTAAGAAATCCTATCCACTAGCATTTTGGCTACCTAAAGCACCAGGATAGATTTCCAGTTGGAACCCTCAAACATTCTTCACCCAAATGCAAGTTAGGTTAAGTCTGTAGAGTGAGAACTCATTAAACATCTCGGCTATCCTTTTTAAGGATATAAGTCCCGCTGGTTACGTTTGTAGAGTGGGAACTCGATAAACATCTCGGCCATCCTGAAAAGGATATAAGTCCCGTAGGTTAAGCTTGAGTGGGAACTCGGTAAACATCTCGCCATCCGAAAAGGATATAAGTCCCTTGAGTTAAAGTTTGTAAGATTGAGAACTCGGTAAACATCTCGCCATCCCGAAAAGGATATAAGTCCCATGAGTTAAAAGTAGGTTAAGGTTCCTGTGTTAAGGGGAAGAGTGGGCGTGGGGCCGGGTTTAAATCGAACCACTATAAAAAGTCTTGTGTGCATTTACTTGCTTTCTTATTGCTTTACACAAGTCACTCAACTGAGTTTTAAACACCATACATATTCTAAGTTAAGCTCAGTCTGCACCAAGCAACTGATCTGATCAGATTGACACCTTAGTAAAGCCCCGGTTGGCCGACTTGAATCGATTGATAAAAACTGGTTTTTCACACGGGTAAAAACAAGCTTCCGCACCATTCAATTAAAGCCCAGCAGATATCAAACCGACCGCCTCGGGCACTCAGTAAGATTGAACATCAGTCTAAACTGATACACTCGCACTCTGATCGGGTAATCTGTAGTTCACACCTGATCCACACGAAAAGTTTTAGAAGTCTATTCACCCCTCCCCTCTAGACTTCCACCCTCACAAAACCCGTTCGGGACCTACAAGTGGTATCAGAGCAGTGGTTCTACAGACCACTGGCTTTGAGTATCATCGATTCTTGAGGAAGAATCTTTGTGGTCATTTGAACAGATCTTGAAAAAAAAAAACCGTTTTAAAACTCATTCGTTTTCAAAAATCACTCAGCATGGATAATACCTCTGGTATGTATCATGATTTGCCTAAGTTTTCAATTGATGAGTATGCAGATTGGGCTATATATATGTGCAACCATCTAGGATCGATAAGCGGCAGAATGATGGAAGTCATCGAACGAGGACCCATCATCATATACCACGACAACCCAGCAGTCGGAGGAGATCCAGATTTTGCCACGGGAAGTCTTGTGCGAAAAAGCCCAGCCTTGATGGATGCAGAGGAAAGAAAGTTGTATACTCTAGATACAATCGCCAGGCATATAATCATGAAGACGATGGATAAAGTCACCAAAGAGAAGATAAAGTATCTCAAAACCGCAAAAGCAATGTGGGATACTCTTGTTGAGATATGCGAAGGAAATGATCAAATCAAAGACAGCCACCTACAAGCTGAACTGGTGAAGTTCAAAAAGTTAAAGATGTTGCCCAACGAGACAATCAACGAGCTCAATGGAAGGATCACCATGTCGGTCAATAAGCTACGAGAACTTGGTAGAGAGATGTCAGACAAAGATATCAACTACAAGATCTTAAGATCTCTCACCAAGAAATGGGACATGAAAGTCACGGTAATCAAGGATTGACAAGACATTTCAAAGATGAAGCCGAGTAGCTTGTTCCTAAGCCTTAAAGCTCACGAGTTCGATTTAATCGAAAGAGGACAAGCAGATGAAGACAAAATGCCTGCTGAAGCCTCAACGTCTAAATCAGTTGCATTTAAAGCAACCAGCAGCAGATCGAAGGCCACTGAACCTGTTGGAAACATAATGAGTCAAGCAGAACAGATCGCTCTGCTTACCAGGAAACTTGAAAGAACAAATACTCAGCTTGGTAAGTATCGGAGATTCTACAGTGACTATCAAAGAAACAGGAGGCCAACTGACATATCACGAGAAAGAACCAGATCTGATGATCGAAGAGATCACAGAGAAGAAAAGAAAAAAGATGATCTGACAGATGAGAGAAGAGATAACAGATCTGACAGAAGAAACTCAGATTATTATCGAAGGGAAGTCACCGACAGATCCTGGCTGATCGGAGGACTCACCGGCAGAGGAAGTTCCAGAGATCGAGGATCATGCTTCAATCTGGAGAAACCAGGTCACTACAAAGACCGACCACGACCGACTCCAGAGAAAGAGAAGAGAAACGAATAAAAAGAGAGCAACGCCTCGTAGATAGGAAAGATCGTCGCCGACACATCCGGAATTGATGATTCCTATCCGCTTTCCGAGGGACTCGCTACTCTTCCAGAGAAGACTTCGCTCGATAAGCAAAGGTTGTTGACTTCCACTTAACATGAAGATCTGATATTCTCTTCGTGATGAAGATGAAGTCCGCATGATGAAGGCGAGGACCAACTGAGGTAACCTCCAAACCTTTCGCTTTCTCAATTTCCACACCGCTATTATTAGGCACACTGCTGGAGAGATTGACTTTGCGGCTCTACTCCCGAGCAATTGCTTGATGATCTCTCGATCGATGCAGCTTGACACTTATACAATAGTGGAAGTTGAAAATGACAAGCTAAGGATCATAAATAATCGACTTTGTTAAAGAGAACGCTCTCGATAAAAGCCCTTCGAATGAAATCTTTTGGCGCTTTCGAGGAAATCGAGGAACTTAATGTTCGAAAGTTAAATCTTTTGATCGGGGAGAAGCGAGATCAAAGATCGACTAGCAATCAACAAAATGCAAAGAAGTGATGATTTCAAAATCCTTCAAGCTAAATTTGATGAGCTATTCCGACTACATGAGAGTCTAAAAACTATCGAGGATATTTTTACAAGAAAATAGAGGTTTTCACGAAGTCATCTAAAACCGTTCAAGAAATGAACACCTATTTTCGAACGCCGACTAACAAGAAGGGAATTGGGTATGAGAACCCTTCTACATCCTCAAAAGCCCCGTTTGATTCACTTCAGAAGGGTGTAATCAAACGAGTCTCTGACAAAGATACACTAAAAGCTAAACTTGTATCTGATAAGGGAAAAAGACGTGTTGAGCAAGTAAGGCAGGTGCCTAATCAGAAAGGGAACATAAATGGACCCCAACTGATAAAGCATCAGCCGAGGAATCAACAGAAGAACCCAGTTCTTCTGAAGAAACCTCAACCTGATCAGCAGATTAGGTATCAGAAGAGATAACCTGTAAGAAGGAAATCTAATCTGAGACCCAATCAAGGTCAGCTGCCTAATAAGCAAGCTATGGGTAAACTGCAAAGACCACCTATGCCAAAAAGATATGAATCTTTTGATGGTAGCAGTCGTACCTACCCTTATAACCAGAGATCTAGGGCTACTGCACCTGAGCCACACTGGATTAAAAGAAGACAAAATTTAAAGAAAAATCACATGTCTTCTAAGTCACCCAAGGCTCACACGAATAATCATACTAATCAGAAAGCATATAAAGAGATGTATGATTATGTTGATATGTATGGGAGACAAATCAGACCTTCTAATCTATCAGATTTTAATAGAAGTGCTCTTTTTGTGTGGATCCCTAAATCCACCACTTACCCTCCAGGACCCAATTCCAAAGGGGTACCTAAAGCCTGATTTGATTTCAGGTTCGCGTGGGACTGGCCAACAAAGGAGGTGCACAAGCAACTATCTGGTACATCGATAGTGGATGCTCAAGGCACATGACTGGAAGCAAACATCTCCTTAGCTCTTTCAAAGAACAAGAAGGCCCACGTGTACTCTTCGGTGATGATTACTTTGGTTTTACCAAAGGATTCGGAACCTTAGAGAATGATGATGTACAAGTAACTGGAGTCTCGTATGTCGAAGGATTGAAGCACAATCTACTATCAGTATCACAATTCTGCGACAACGGATTGACGTTGAGTTCTCGGCGACAAGTGTACGCGATAGGAATCGAGCCACTCAACAAATCTTGCTAATTGGTTCAAGGAAAGGGACGATCTACATAGCAGATTGGAACAGTTGCCCAAACAATACATGCTTAATTGTTAAGAGTTCTAAAAGTAGCAGTTGGCTCTGGCACAAAAGAATGAGTCATCTGAACTTCAAGACTCTTAACAAGATCGCTAGGATGTCATTGGTTGAGGACTTCGAATGAGATATTCTCCAAAGATCGGACATGTGCGCGTATGTCAGATGGGAAAATAAGTTAAAGCCTCATTCAAGGGAATACTAGGACCAGCATCCAGTAGAGTATTGCAACTGCTCCATATGGATCTATTCGGACCCGATTACACGGTCGGTCTCGATTGGGATTTAAATATACTCTTGTAATCGTGGATGATTATTCCAAGTTTACTTAGGTTGTATTCTTATACAAGAAGAATGAGACAACGACAAAGATACCGAGCTCCAAGAAGCTACAAAACGAAGGGTGTCAACATAGTAAAAATTAGATCGGATAAAGGTATGAGTTCTTGAATTCCTTTATTATCGATATTTGCCTTTGAGTTTATCTGACATGAAGGACGTCACCGCAAGAACACCTCAACAAAATGGAGTAGCGAGCGGAGAAAGCAGAACTCTCAAGGAAAATTCTTTCGCACTATGTTAGTGAACATGCTACACCAAGCCGTTTACGGCGCGAAGCAATCAACCACGGCATGCCATACTCGAGCGGATGTTCTCGACTAAAGACTCGGCTTCAAAACACCTTATGAATGTGGAAGGACAGAAAACCTCGTGTTTCATACTTCCATGTTTTTGGGTGCAAGTGTTTCATTCACAACAATGGGAAAAGTCGGTTTGAAGACTTTTGAGGCCAAGTCGGGATGAGGCATATTCTTAGGATATTCCTCATCCGGCCAAAGCTTTCGTGGTTTACAACAAAGCGAACTCTGGTTGTGGAAGAAACACCCCATGTGGTCTTTGATGAGACATCTTCGAACAAGAGAAAGCTTCCTCATAACAAGCCGTGCGGATCAATTGCTACGACGACACGCATAAATTGGATAAGCTAAGCATCAAGGAGAAAGAAGCTGAACACATAAAAGTGTACATCCCAGAACTTGATCTTACTGATTCAACAAGTCTATCGAGAACCTAAGGTACGCTTATTTGTCGTTGAAAAATTTCATATACGGTGAGACAAGATATCAACTGAATCATCGGTTAAGGGGAACTCCCGAAGTTCCTCTGAACGAACATCGACACATGATGAGTCCAACATCAATCGAGACATGTTCTTATCAAGTGGATCATAACTCCGCACCACTCCCAATAACTAGTAATGAACTGGCAGATATGGATGATGTTCTCCAAACAAACGCACATTAGAACAGAAGGACCTGGATTACCAGTCATCCAATTGATCTGATTATCGGAGACCCATCGACAGAAGTCAAAACTAGACATCGTTGGTGAAAGTGCCATATCTTTGTTGTTATCTGTCTTTGAAGGAACCAACTACTGATGAGGAAGTTTCTACAAGACGCAAATTTGGATTCTAGCCATGCGAGGAGGCTGGGAGCGGTTTGAGAGGAATCAAGTTTGGAAATTGGTGGGGAGACAAACTCATCAAGGCGTAATTGGCACGAAGTGGGTATTCAAGAACAAAGAGATGAGAAAAATGTCATAACCGGGGAATAAGGCAAGACTTGTTGCTAAGGGGTATTCACAATCGGAAGGAATTGATTATGATGAGACCTTTGCGATCGCTTCCTTTAAAGCCATATTTCAATTTACGGCATATGCTTCCCACGGAGGGTTCATCATGTATCGGATGGATGTAAAGAGTGCATTTTTAAGCGGGGTACTAGCGAGAGGAAGTTTATGTCGAACAACCTCCGGGCATTGAAAAAAGGCAACCAAGTGTACGTTTTAAGGAAAGCTCTTTACGGATGAAACAAGCTCCTCGAGCTTGGTATGACTCTCTCGGTTCTTGATAGTCGGCGGGTTCACTAAAGGAATAGTGGGCGAGAACCTTATTGAGAATAGAAGATGGGAAGATATTATGATGGTTCGGATCTCGTGGGCGACATCATCTTGGATCTCCCAAGAAGCTATGTGAGAAGTTGACAAATTGATGCAAGGGAAGTTCGAGATGTCCATGATGGATGGATGAATGAATTTACGGGTTTACAAGTCAAGATGTCTGAAGGATATATTCATACGCCAGAAAATATCTGAGGAATCTCTTGGCAAAGTTTGGAGTTCAACATTGCAAGGAAGTTTAATTCCCATGATGACCGGGTTCAAGATGGATCCGCACGAAGATGGTCGAAAAGCGAATCGAGAAAGAGTATAGAGCTCTAATTGGATCATTACTATACTGTTGCCGGCCGGACCCGGACATCACGTTTGCGATAGGTGTATGTGCCTATTTCAAGCAAATCAATGCAAAAAGCCACCTA
The DNA here is from genome assembly GCA_037126765.1 of Stenogyne calaminthoides. Taxonomy (NCBI): domain Eukaryota; kingdom Viridiplantae; phylum Streptophyta; class Magnoliopsida; order Lamiales; family Lamiaceae; genus Stenogyne; species Stenogyne calaminthoides. The sequence goes on along the minus strand of JBBCBC010000023.1, from coordinate 16,574,733 downwards.
GAAGCGACTAAGTGGATTCTCAAGTATCTGAAGGGGATTTGTAAACCTTGGTTTATTTTACCCATCGATGACAATCTAGAGCTTAGTGGGTATGATCGATTCATTTACGGAGGTTGCGAGAATCGACAGAAGTCAACCTCGAGGTTCATATCGGTTTACGGGAAATAAAATTTGATCTCATGGTTTTCGAAGAAGCGGACATCTGTTTGCGACATCTACTATTGAAGGGAATATATGGTCAGTAGGAAGCTATTGTTCCTAATTGCTCTGGCTAAGTCGGCGGTGAGGATTACAACATCGTAGCTAAACGTGCCTATATTTCGTAGCGATAATAGTCTTATTGCAATCACTCGAAATCTGTTCTACATACAAGATGCAAGCATGTGGATGTCGGACACCATTTTATCGAGATCATGTTGAAAAAGAATAATATCAGGATGGAAAAAGATCCATCTTGACAATGAAAAGTCGATATCTTAACCAAGCCGCTAGTGAGATCGATTCAGAGAGTTATCAGCGAGCTAGGGCTTCGGATCTTGGAGAAAATGCACGAGATATGGTTGAAGGAATGATCTCGAGAACGGTTGGTTAAAAGACTAACGAGTTAAGTGGAATCGGTTGAGTTAGGAATCTCAACCGATCAGATTACAGACGAGGAGCCGATCGAAGTTAGGATAAGGGCGATCGAGAAAAGTCGATAAGTAGCCGATCCGAAGTTCGGACAAAGGCGGATCGGTTCAAGATAAATCATATTAAGGAGGAAGCGTCAGTTGGAAGATTACTTTAAAGTCGATTAAAAGCTACGGTCAACAAGCAAATCAAGATTAAAGCTACGGATCGTATAAGTCGAAGAAAAAAACAACACAAAGAATGGAATAACAGAGTTTTTCATTGATAAGGACCCGGAGGTCGATTTACAAGTTACAAGTGATATCACAAGCTACAAATGCTACAAGCTATCTTCAAGTGGTATTACAAGTACAAGAAAACCCGGGAGGTCAAAGCATAAACCATCAGCCTAAGACAACCCCTAGGCGGGGAAGAGAGAGAGATTTTAAGAGTCGATGCTCTTAGACTCTCCGACCAGGGCAGCAGAGAAGCTTCTAGAATCACGAAGCCGCTCTTAGAATCTTGGAGTGAGGAGCCGAGAGCGAGCCTTGAAGGATCTTTAAGCTAGGAGCCTTAGACCTAAAATCAATGGGCTTTCCGGTGTTAAATGGGACACGATTACCACGAGGGTTTGGTTTCAAAGACCATATGACCATGAGTGTCTCATGCAAATATTGAGTTTGATACACTATTATGTATATCAAACCCATGTTTTATTTTGAGACTAAGTTTGTTGATGCTTATTAAAGTCATCTCGATAAGCGCAAAGGTCATATACGGTTTAGGAGAAGTGCCTTCTCATTTGCCTTAGCAGATCCGCCTCCACGGTGGTAAAGAAGCTTAGCATTGATCGTATGTGAAATCTTAGATGACGACCAAAGCAGTGTTGATTTGAGTAGTTGAATTCATTGGAAAATGGCTAAAGGTTCCCAGGAAGTTTCACGGAAATAAGGAACTCATCGGAAAAGCATGAAGGATATCTTAAAGAAGATGAAATGGTTTATGATTGTGTTGTTCGCCTAACACCCCAGGCTATTTATAGAAGGAAATTAGGGGTATAAATGTAAAATTTACCTTTTCAGAAGATCTTAAGAGAAATTTGCATCGACAACGCGTTAGGAACACGCGGCTAATGGTTGGATGAGTTAACGGTGTGATTAAATCACAACGTATCTATGCCATTATTACGGAATGTCAAATCGCGCCGATTTGGGAATCGAGGCGACTTTTGGACTCCCAGAAGTAAAAGTTTTGGCGGGAGTTGACTTCAGTAAATGCGAGTTGATAGAAGAAAACTGAAGGATAAAGTGTATCAGAAAAGAGGATCAGATAAGTGGCGAAGTGTTTCATGCAAGAATCTGATCAGATAAGTGAGATATTGTTGGGAAATGCATAAGGCAACCATCAGATAAGTCAACAAAGTACCAGATCAGATCACCGTGGTAACTGATTGATTACAATATCAATCACTCAGATACGCTCTCTTATTTATTTTCTTTGGAATACCTTACATTCGTTATTTAAATAAATGATTTATTTTACATTGTTCATGACGCATGCTCTGCAAAGCTTTTAATGCGGACTTGGGAAAATGTTTTCAAAACGTTTTATTGCGATTTTTCGAGTCCGGAAAATGAGAAGACTATTTTTCTCAACCGTGCGATCAAAATACTTTTTGGTTGACTAATCTCAGCCACTGATTTCAAAACACGGATACTTGAGTACTTTGGAAAGTTGTGCAAAAAGGTTTTCCCTCGTATTCTACAAAATCCAAATTTTTCTCAGAAAACTGCTTTCCACTACTTCGTCTTCTCAAAGCTCTTAAAAGATCTTTTTTTTTTAAATCCTCAGAGAATTACCTTCGAAATCATTTGATTCTACCCTTCCGATTTCTAAATCTTTCGAATCAATTTCTGGTAATTCCTTGTTTTAAATTAATTGCATGATCTAAATTTCTCTATGGTACCTAGGTTTACGAGTTGTATTTCTGTAATTTTTATTTAATCTAAACGCTTACTTGCTAAATTGATGCTAAAATTACTAGTTTGACTGAATTTATTGAAATATCTTACTCAAACTAAACATCAATTTGCATATTAGGGTAAATGGCACATCTTGTTTCAAGACCGGGAAGGGAAAAAAAATCGCAACTTTGCATCGATGAAGAAGGACATCATTGATGAAAAAGTACGTAGTCTTCACCATCACCTCGGATCCGGGAATCATTGAAATGCAGGAGTGCCTTCGAGGAAGTGTGACTGAATGATATTGCTCTACTCATCAAAACATCGTTCACACCCATGAAGCCACGGTTTTCTTTACAATCTGCAGAGGGATGAAGACAATGATCTTCGACTGATTTCTTCCGTTGGCGGAATGGAAGTTCGAGTGACGAATGACGATCTATAGAGGATATTCGGCCTAACTCGAGGAAGCATCAATCGAGTCCTACACGATCGCTAAGAAAAGGAGTTTCTTTAAGCGGAAACTTTGTTGAGACCAACCAAACAAAGGAGAACACGATGAACGCCAAAGCCTCCTATCTGAAGAGAAAGTATCGCCTTCTTCTTGAAATTGTTCGAAGGTGATCATGTGATCAACTTACGACCTTGATGCGGTCACTTCTTACAAGATAAGTGTCATGGCTGCAATAATCAAGAAGGCTTCAACATCGATTGGTTGGGTATGGTCAAAACAAGACTGAGAAAAGACTCCGGAAAGTTTGAATTCGAAGTGCTCATTCATACACAAAATCTCTATCATTCGGATAAGGATAAGCCGCCACGTAATTATGAATAGAACGAGAATGGGCTTAAGATTTACCAAGCAAAGCACAAGGCCATATTGGGCAAAGATGAGTCCCTACCTGGACAAGTTGTGAGGATCCAACTCCTTATGTGCCCAAACCCAAGGGAGAAAAGAAAGGAAAAGATAAAATAATTTGCATAAATGCGAAGTGCGGGGAAAAGGCCATTCGCAGGAGAAGAGGATGAAGAGGAAGGATCGCCAAGAAACCGGATGCTCGGGCGGAAACGTCGGAAGAGAGTCATCTCCTCCGGCGCGCTCCAAGTTACGCCCAAAGAAGTCAATAGAACAAAGGATCGATGCTAGAAGAATCAAGAAGAGGAGACAATGATCCGCTCGAGCCAACTATCGGTAAGTAAGGGAAAAGAGCGGATAATCGCAGGAGAAGGAGAGAAACTGTCCGAGGGACGAAGTGGAGATAACTCGAGGAAGAATCACCATCGATTCTCTGCCTCTCACCAAGATCTTCCAGAGAGCAAGATCGCCAACGCCACTTCCAAATCACCATCACCCTCCCCTCGTGAAATCATCACCGCCACCCTCTCCCCACAAAACCTTCTCACCCCTCACCTTCACCCTATCGAACAACATCTCCCACACCACCAATCAATGAACCCGCTCAGAAACTGAACACCCTCAACACTGAAAACCAACCTGAACTACAATCATCCCAATCCCCGATCCAGTCTCAAGAACCTGAGAGATCCGACAAGCATGTGTCCATCTCTCATAATCCCTTCAACACCAGAATAGTGCTTGCTTCACCTGCTCTAGAGAGCCAAATCATAAGAATAATGAAGCAACAGATCAAAGAGTATCTCTTTGGATACAGGCCTCAATTGGATCAACATCCGGCATCCACCTTGGATAGAAGAGATAGTGTTACGGAGGGATATCGATGAAAGAGCATTGAAGAATTTCTAATTCTAATGACAACTCTGGGATCAGATTTCTTTGTAGACTTGGAGTTGAAATGTCTACACAATGCTGGGATTGAAAGTGCTGTTGAATTGGCATCTGACGATGATATCAGATGGTTGATTCACGAAAGGTTTGGTATTGCTGATAACAGGGAGGAAACCGTTCAACCTCCTACAGATCATGAGGGAGTTGCCGATGAACCAAGAATGGGTGCTGCAGATGAGACCCGACTTGGCAAGGCTTCAACATCTGAACAGACTACTACGATGAGCTCTGATACCCTAGATCATCATATTCAGAAGATTCAGGATGGGATCAAGACTGCATTTGAAGACAAATTCGGCAAATACCACAAAGAAGAGATCCGATGAAGCGGTTTGAAGATGAGCAAGTTTAAACTAGTTGACAAGGAACGAAGTCACACGTTGGGGATGCACAATGCCATCCTTGCTGAAGTAATGCAACTAGTATATCCTCTTGCTGAGAAGCTCAAGCTCCAGTTTGACAAACTCACAGTTCAGACAGAGATGCTCAATCAGACACAGGTACTTTTGGAGAGTGTCTGGGCATACTTGGACAAGACCAACAACCACTTGGATATGGGTTTGAAACATTTTCAAGCTTCTATTGTAACGCTAGCAAGACAGAAATCAAAATCGCTCTCGGGACGCTTCTATGCACTCAAGACTCTTCTTACCATTCGGGATCAGATCACCTCTTGTTGTCGAGGAACTCGGAGAGGAGATCTCATGGCAATTAATAGCTCGAACAAGAAGATGTCCAACCTCTTTGATGCAACCAAAAAGGGGAAAGGAAAAGAGTCTGGAAAAGAGTCGAAGGAAAAGAGAATGAAAAAAAATAATTTCAAGAAAAAAAGAGAACAAAGAGAAGGAAGAAAAAGCGGGACTCGCATACAGTTGGTAAAATTTTCATCTCTAAAAAAACCATTATATCCGACTTTTACCCACTCCATCTACCGATCTCGTTCTTTGAAATGAAAGAAAGCGCGGAGCAACACAATAAAGAGATCATTTGACGGAAAAGTGCTCTTTTCGAGGAGGTTCTTGCCAGAGTCGACAAGATTGAAGACTTCTCTTGATTCGTTTAGAAAAGAATGGAAATCGGTGATCGGGCAAGAGCCTTGAACTCGCTAAGAAATTAGTCAAGACGAACAAGATGAACCGAAAGCGGACCTCGGGAGGAAGAAAGGCAAAGGCAAGATGATGAAAGCAATCGCGGAAGATCGGAGACAAAGGCCGACTATTCTCCACCAAAAGTCGGATGACTCACCGAACAAGTTCAAGAGCGCATAAGATCGAGAATAAGAGAGGCCGCAATCAAGAAGCAGAAGTTAGCAGAGGCTAAGGGACTGAACATCGCTTACATCCGAAGGAAAATGAAGAACGAAGTTGCAGAAGAGGAGATTGCTTGGGAGAAGAATGCCCTTCCAAGCACTGTTAAAGGCATCCCTCGGGTAAGCGGCAAGATTTGCTTCCAGAATGGGATCAGATCAGAGGAGAATGGTTATGTGACGTCTACATCTTGGAGAAGATTCCAATTCATCAAGATCAGACTGATAATGATGATGAATTCCGGAACTGGTTAGAAACAAAGTATCCAGACTTCTACCAAACAGTGATGAAAGAAGGCAAGATCATGTCACTTATACCAGAAGCTCCACCCTTTGAAGTACTCCTTCCACCTTTGCGTCCAGACAACAAGCTAGATCCTGTTAAATTTAAAAATATCTACTATGGACTTGCTGAAAAAGGAGGAATCCATAGAAAAGAAGAGCTGGACAAACTAATGCAAAGGATGTACAAGATGTTTGGCATCCCCAAAGAACTGCAAATGTTCAAGTACACCTGAAGAAGACAACTTGGAATCAGTTGATAGGTACGCTTTTAATATATTCAACAATGCACACACCAATCTGAATAAAATTTTAGATCTCACTGATTCTAAGACAACATCTCATTGTCTTCTGAGGTATGTACTGTTTGCATCATCTACATTTCCATTCATGGTATCGCTTTTTTCTCGATTAAGTTGGTTAAGTGTTTTGGTTCCATCAAAAAGGGGGAAATTGTTGGGAAATATGTAACTTAGTTTTGATGGAAGTTCCAAAACAGGTTGTAATAGGACCAGTCAGACCTGTTAGCTGACTGATGACTTAGAATCAGACTAAGATGACCAGCTGAAATGTATAGATAGCTGAAGTAAAAGATAGGTCACATATTGAGGGAACTCAATATGTATAAAGTCAGTCGAAGCATCGGATGACCCGGATAAGGTCGGATGATCGGAAGATTAAGCACAAATCAAGACAAGAAGTCAAGATCGGTGAAGACAAGAAGACATCAAGACTCGGGGATGAACACAAGACTCGGATGAACCGAAGACTCGGATAAACTGAAGACTTCGGATGAACACGAAGACTCGGATAAACCGGAAGACTTCAAAGAACAAACTCAAGACTCAAGATGATCGAATACACCGAGGCTCGAGAGACACCAAGATCAAAAGAGCCGACATTGCGGGATACGACGGCTGCGGAAAAACGGGCGCTAATGATGCCTACGCCACGCCGATAATCTCGAGCACGTCACAATCATATCCATGACCTACCTAATATAGCCCAAAATTCAAATTGCTCTCCAACGGCTCTTTGATTTCGAGGTCTATAAAATGGGATCGATCTTCATTTTGAAGACAAGGACCAACAAGTGAGAACGCAAGAACAAACACGGAGACATCGAAAAAAAAAGCTAAAATTACAAACAAAATCTCCACTCGAAGAACACTACATTTGAAGATTATTCTTAGAGTGTTCATCCCATAGTTCTTAGCAAGAAATCCTATCCACTAGCATTTTGGCTACCTAAAAGCACCAGGATAGATTTCCAGTTGGAACCCTCAAACATTCTTCACCCAAACGCAAGTTAGGTTAAGTCCAGTAGAGTGAAAACTCATTAAACATGTCGAATTTATCCTTTTTAAGGATATAAGTCCCCGTTGGTTACGTTTGTAGAGTGGGAACTCGATAAACATCTCTACCCATCCCGAAAAGGATATAAGTCCCGAGGTTAAGCTTGAGTGGGAACTTCTGTAAACATCTCGCCATCCCGAAAATGATATAAGTCCCTTGAGGTTAAAGTTTGTAAAGTGCGAACTCGTAAACATCTCGGCCATCTCGAAAAGGATATAAGTCTCGCAGGTTAAAGTAGGTTAAGGTTCCTGTGTTGTTAAGGGAAGAGTGGATGGGGCCGGGTTTCTGTCGGCGAACCACTATAAAAAGTCTTGTGTGCATTTACTTGCTTTCTTATTGCTTTTACACAAGTCACTCAACCGAAGTTTTAAAAAAAATACATATTCTAAGTTAAGCTCGATGCACCAAGCAAACGGCCCGATCGTCGATTGACACCTTAGTCAACTTGGTTGAAAACCGACTTAATCGATTGATAAACGGTTTTTTCACGGGTAAAAACAAGCTTCCGCACTATTCGGTTAATCGACAGATATCAAACCGACCGCCCTCGGGCACTCAATGAAGATTGAACATCGATCTAAATCGATACACTTCGCCGCGACCGATCGAGTAATCTGCAGTTCACACACGATCCAAGCGAAAAGATTTAGAAGTCTATTCACCCCTCCCTCTAGACTTCCACCCTCACAAAACCCGTTCGGGACCTACAGTGTTCTTTCCAGTACGGTGGACATTTTAGGCGGGAACAATCAATTTTTTTTACATAGTATTATATTTGCAATATTATTATTTTTTAAACAATAGATGTTGCATATTATTTTTGTTTTTAGTACAGGTAATAACTATTATATATTGATTTATTTTAAACATATTTTGAGGTTTTAAATTTTTTTATTTGTTTTTATATTTTTTACCATATTTTGTGATGTAATTTACAATTTTTAATAAATGTACATGACCATGTGTTACATTTGACATCTTATGGGGGATCACTCACAAAATCATTATATTAGTCATTAGGGCAGTTAATAAATTATAAAATCAAAGACGTATGTACATTCGACAAGTGGTATGTGTATCTACCACACATCGCATTACCTACGTTAATTGTTTTGTACATGGATATATACCACTTCAATATAACAATCTAAACGGTTCATTTATAAACATCAAACACCATGAACATCCAAAGTATCTAATGTAATCTAACATGGGTAACGATGATCATCACATTGTACATAAACATGAAACATTGTACAAACAAACAATCTCCACAAGCAAATAAAGTATCTAATATACATACCAACAATAAACTTAAAACGTAAATATTACCTGCCAACAACATCAAACACCATGAAAATACCAAATTCATACATCAAATCCAAACAACAATGACAATCTTTATGGTAAAATTAGTCCCCTTTTCGCGTGGTGGTGGAGTATGGATCGATTATTTGGGGTAATGAACCATTTTACCATTTTTACTCGGTAATCGCCTGACTTTTGTTTAGTACATGTACCCTTCATCAGTCCAGTGATCCAGTCGATTGCTACAGGGAAAACACAATAGTGGATTTTTTCACGCGTCCACTAACAACGGGGTGACGTGGATTAATATCTTTCCATCTATTCTTCAGGCTGCCCTCAACATATTCTATCTGATAAGCGTCAATTTTTTTATGTGTTATTTTAATGTATAGAATGTACATATTCAAATAATCAGATATTCGAGCATGTCTAACATAGCACAAAAAAAGTATTTATACCACTATAAAGCCTTACGCTAGGTATTTGTCCACAGCACATCTATCGAGGCTGCAGAGAGTTGTAAAATAACCACTCCGATGTTTTTAGGTCTAACACCAGTGTTGTCCAGTGGTCATCCAATCTGCTTTTTGACCCCTGATTATCAAACACACTAATGGGGAATATCAAGTGTTTGTGTTTACGCTCCACACTGTCTATCACATCATCGATGTACTGCTTCCTAACCCAGGATGCATACAGGTGTGGCATTGATATGATACCCTGTGAAAAAAATAATATCAGTCAAATTATGTTTTTTTAAGTTTTTTTAATGAATTATACACGTTACATACCCAACACGCCCCTGTAAACACCAATGTACCATCAACGCTAGCCTTTTCTTCGTATGTAACCTTTAAAATATCAGCCTAAGAATCGATCACCTACAAATTATTTTTATACATGGGTTTGATTATGTGTGGTTGGAAATTTGTGTTCCGGGGGGAATGGAAGAATACGTACATTTGCGGGGACTCGCTCATGATGCAATATATCAATAATATGGTGCACAGACACGTACGCCAACTCATTTCCAGCCACACTATATACGCATTTGCTGCACAAGTTTTTATACAAATAAATGAAATGTACACGCATTACAATGGCTTACCAAAACAACTCATAAATATCACGAGAATACTAACCCTTCACCATGGACATACCAAGAGTTGCTTGATTGTTTCTTTTAATTTTTTGTTCATCTTGGGACCGACGCGTCGTGCTTTTCAATCAACTTAAATTGCTTCACCGATTTAGTTGTATATCCATATCATCGCTCTATCTCATGGATCATTATTATCTCGGCTATTCTTATTTGTGATGTAAGGTCAATTTATCTTTTTATCCGTGTTAATGGTTCCACTTTTTATTTTTAGAGCTAATGTCTTTAGGTGTAACGTATCTCACACCACAATTAGCCCAGATAGGTGTCTCCATCTCGACTCCCTCAACTTGTTCTTCAATGCATTCCATCTCTTCTTAACCCTCCTCGATAGTAGGCATCTCTGGTCGAATGGAATACTCTCTAATACATACAAATGAGTAATTCTATCACTCGATGCATGTTTATTCGGGGCGGAAACTGGCAGGTAAGTCTTATCATCTTTCAAATCTACAATCAATCTTGCAGCATCAGTCATAAAATCTTCAGTCAATTGAGAAGTCTATTCAAAGTCATTGACAGGTATGGATACGCCGACATTCACGTTTATTCAAGAACGGTGATATCCTTCTATAGTTGCTCAATGTGCATATCTCGCTTAGCGGTCAAATTCGCCAAAAAGCATCGGGTCGTAAAATATCGTGTAAGAGTTGGATCGTAAATATCATTCACACGTTCTTTTCAGCGCCATCATTTTCAAGAGTAAGTGCTTTAATTTTATCATCCTTTATTTTCATAGCACTGGTATGCCCAACTTTGAACGTAGAAAGCTCTAGATCCTTCATCCTTAACTGCTCCTTCAATTGGCCAACCTCTTTGTCTAGGATTGCCACACTGTTCCAACCGCTCTCTCATCTGCATAAGATATTGCATATTTTATTGAAACATCCAAATCATCAATATCCATCCTTCCACCAACACCATCACTCGGGCATTTTTCCGAATCACCCTTTTTGGCTACGGGTTTGAAACCGGGACATATCTAAACTGAGCGGTGGGTAATCATCTTTAGGATGAGCATCCATCTTTCTTCCATCTCATCATTAGTGTCATCAATGTTTGCTCCAGTTTTTTCAAAATCACCGTCAACGGATCGGATTTTTTTTGGTAATCTCCATATTCTTTTTTGTCCACGGTCACCTTGTGTATGTTCTTTCTTTGCTCCCTCGCTTTGAGCTCAAGGACCACTTTCATATCCGCTTTTATACAGTTCGACAAAACGTCTTCACTCAAACTTTGTCAACCCTTCACCGTTCGTCCACTATTATACGTCTTTGGAGAAGAAACATCCACTTGAGTCATTTGTGTCTTCATCACCGGCTGCCATCAGTATTTTTCCCAAGATTTGTGAAGTTTCTCAAACTCAGATCTTTCCCTTAGCGTATACACCAATTTATACGTGGAATAACTTCGTTTAGTGTTTTGTTTACACAAAAGGCGTGCGTGAGAACATGATAAAATATTTGTAAACTCGCAAAGTAGTTTCAGATGGTAAATATTTTTACATTCAATTGTAACACGTACAATTTTGGAGTCTAGTTGAGTTACATAAACTTTCTTTAGCCGTCTATTCAAGCCCAACTTCAAAAATCTTGGGAAGCCAACATCACTTACTAGATTCACTAGCGCTGCATGCTCGCACAACCAGTACTACAAAAAAATGTATATAAATTATGAATGAAATATATTGCAGGAACAAATCAGTGTTACGGTATACAAGAATGAAGGAATGTGAGTCATTTTTTGAATGACATACTTACAGGTAGAAGAGATGTACACCCCCCGGTCCCACCGGACCGTACTGTCCCGGTCAAAAGCAACTAATTGTGCAACAAATCAATCACCAACTGACACCAGTCATACAACCTAATGCTGTTTAAATCTTCCAAATATTGTGATAGGTATGTTGACATTGGGGAAGCTACATTAAGGAATTGCCCCACCTCAATTTTCGTCGTGAAATGTCATATATATCCCTGAATATTTTTAAAATTTTATAAATATTTTTAACACTACAAGAAAATAGAAAATTATCTACGAAAATTTTTAACATGCCTACAAATTTTTTAACGAAAATAATTTCGTCTTTAAATAGTAAGGGTTGCCCACGACTTGCCTACAGTTTTTTCTAATAATATAGACATTTTTAATACTCAAATTACCTAAAAACAATTCACCGACAAAATTATAATTTACAAGTAAATTTATTTATAGGCAATTCTAAATTACTTCAAATTACGTACAAATATAATTGCCTACAGAAATGACCATTGTCTACGGACGTAGAAATACAGTCCAGCCAGGGCAAAATAATAGTCGATAAAAGAATATAGAACAAAATATAATTTATAATTAATTAATATTTTGAATAATAATTTTATCAAGATGATTTGCTAATTAAATTATCATTCATATCGTATTTAATTTTACACTACAAGAAAATAAAGATTTGGTTACATAATTTTCTAACATGGTTATAGAATTTTCCAACAAAATAATTTTATCATTAAATAGTGACATTGCTTACAAATTTTTAACAATCTAGGTATGTTGACATGGTTGAATTTTGCTTTTTGCACAAAACTGCCACCAGCAAATAACATATTGTAAGTCTCACTACATCTTGAATACTTGCTTCATCGTCTTTTTTCAGCAGAACCTCTAGCTTCTCGTACAACATCCGTTTGTACATTATGAATGTGCGGCCCTTCACATTAACACTTCCTATGAAGACCCTCTCTATCCATGGTGGTATAACGTACTCAGACATTTTCAAAGGTATTTTCTGTTTTCCTCCACTCAGCCCAAAGATAACCTGAACATCTCTGGCAGTCAAACCGACCATATCCTTTCCTAAAACAAACTTTTTAGCCTGAGTGTCAAAAGCCAGGATAAGCTCCTTGATATCCTCTTCATGTTTCTTGCACATTGACATCAAACTTTTTGTTTCCTTGTCGTTGAGTCCATATATGATGTCAAAACAACATCCGAATGGTGTCCTTTTCATCTCACACAAGTGTTCGTTGTGTATTCTAAAAATTTCAACTCCTCCTTCCTTCACTTTCATAAGTTACTTTGATAACAAGTCTTGTTACCGAAATTTATCATCATCTATTCAAAATCAATATTCATTGTACTTATTCAGTTTTGGAAAAAAAAACTTTTGTAAATACAAAAGACACATAAATTTTTTGTGGCACACTCACCAATTAAATCTTTCTCTTCTGTTCTCATCCTCTTTAAATGCCCTAATAGAGTCTTTTTTAATCCGAGTCCTTTAGTTCTTTTTTACGGTCAAGATCTAAAAAACAAAGTCAGAATTTGTTCTACAAAACATTTTAAAATATAAGACATCTAAAACATTTCCCAAACATTTTAAAATATAAGACATCTAAGAACATTTCCAAACACATCATATGAGCTTTTTATATGTCATTTTTGACCTAATTAAGCTCAATTCGGTTGATGATTGATGTCTTGTTTCCCTAAGAACAATCAAATCATGTTGTTAGATACAAAACTATTCAAAAGTAACTATCAACAACACAAAACTTATACCTTTTTCACGAGTCCTTTTTTTGTTTTCTACATTATCATTTGAGCCTTTGCTGCCACTAAGTCTGATTGATTTTCTTGTCTTCTCCATTCTGCTTTTGTGATTTTCCTTTTATGGCAACTTATAAAGATGTCACAAGTAAACAATTAGCAATCAACACCCAACCACTGATTGCCTTTTTCCATCTTCCAAAACACATTTTTGTACATGTCCACATATGGAAGTTGAAAATAACTAGGGTTTTCATATCATTTCTCTTTCTCGGGTTCAAAATGAAAAGTAGAGAATTCAAACAACACCTCAAAAGTTCAACAAAACCAAAAAATTTCCCAAACTCGAATTGTTCAAGCGCTCCAATGTTGAATCGCCCCAAAGTCGATACTTGAAGCCCCCCCCCCCCCCACAATGAGTATGTCGTACACTTCAAGTCCCTCTTCTCTTCACACGGGGATGTTTTCTTTTTTCTCAGGAATACGTGAAATGAAGTAAAATAGCGGAAGCCCTAACAAATTGAAATTATGTTTCTCTTCTCCTCAAAGAAATAAACAATATCGTATTTTTTCCCAAAATCTTGAAAAATATTTGTCCGGATGCTACATTCTAGAAGTAATCATTAGAGAAATATTTTTGACAAGGATGCGTGGGTGGGGAGGCCAAGTGACGGTGGTGGTCTTCTTGGGTGGCAGAGGGTGGGTAATTTGGATGGGGTGGTAGGATTGATTTTTGCATGTGTTTTCATTTATTAATAATCTCACATTTTAGTAAGGGTAGTAATGTCCTCTCTTTTTGTAGCTAGTAGTTAGGAAAAAAAAATGGGTTGGTTGCAAAGTCAAAGCGGGTCTTTATAGGAAAAGTTCTCCACCCCATAAATTAATACCAACGCCTCCCGATATTTTGAAAATTTTTAGGGTTTTTAAATAATTTTTTATGTATATATAGAATAAAATAATATTCATAAATTCTCTGTGAAACTTATTCATAGTATGAAATTGATACATTTATAAACTAATATCACTACTTTTATAAATCAATACCAATATTATTCAATGCTATATATGATATTAGTTTATAAGTGTAGTCAGATCGTTAATAAGTCTAGTGATATTAGTTTGTAAGTGTAATGATATAAATTTTATACTATGAACAAGTTTCACTTGAGACTTATTTAATAGTATTTAATCACATATATATGTTTGAACAAAACTAAGTTGCTTTACTTGAATTGATAGTCAAATAGAGAATTTTATTGTTGGCACGTGTTTGGATGAAAACTTCTCTACATTTGCTAAGTAGGAGGTCTTGTTCAAAAGATGGTTACTGCAAGAAATCATATTGTATTTTTAATATTTTATTTTCTTGTTAAATTATCATTGATCTTAATTGTTGCCACAACAATGGAAAATATATTTTAACAATGAAACTCGGCCAAGAATTCACTACTTAACCGAACGAGACATATTATTTGATTGGAAAAAACATTAGGAAAAAAAATATTTTTAGAAAGTTAATAACAAAGTTATCATGCAATGCTTCACCAAAAACATGAAGAGTCGGAAGAGGAATGTTATAATGTAGATATATATATATATATATATATATATATATATATATATATATTTTAAAATTTTGTATGTAATTACGTTTATCAATTTGATTATATAAATATAGGTATTGATTTATATTCTTGTTTTAATCTTTTATTTTCATACTTTTCTATTATTGTTAATTGTGGCCCTTAACTTGAAAATTATGGTCTGGTCACTCGGATTTATTTTTTTGTTAGATCCTTCTCCTCTCAATACCTTGCTCCCTATTCTCTCTTTTCCCTACTCCTCGCTCTCCCTCCTTTTCTCTTTATCCTACTCAGACTCTCTCTTCACCCACCTCTCAAGCCGATCACACAGCCGGACTCTTCTCTAAATGGAATTGATCGGGGCCTTCTTTTCCAAACTCTTGTCTCCTTGGGCTAAACTCTTACCTACAAATTCCCCGATTTTGACCTCTCCCTTCATTGCGGCGGAATTGCTCAACGTCTTTAACAATCACTCACAAAGGTAAAAACAATGAACACGAACGGATAAGGGCAAAGATTTGGTGACCGGTT
The DNA here is from genome assembly GCA_037126765.1 of Stenogyne calaminthoides. Classification (NCBI taxonomy): domain Eukaryota; kingdom Viridiplantae; phylum Streptophyta; class Magnoliopsida; order Lamiales; family Lamiaceae; genus Stenogyne; species Stenogyne calaminthoides. Next base: position 16,559,282 of record JBBCBC010000023.1, on the reverse strand, counting down.
CCACAAATATGGCTTCGTCCCGGCAATACCATGCCAGAAATTCATATAATATCGCCTAAAAGCTAAAGTTTTCGATCCTTTACAATGAATATTACGGAAGTATTTATAGTAAATAAACTAGGTTAAATCTCCTCGTGGGCTTCTTGGGACCTTCAAATTGCCGCCACTATTTAACGTGGTTTCCTTCATATCGGCCGCGATCTTCACAGATGATAGACTTGCCTTCCCCCGCGACCACGCGATATCTGTGCCGTTGTTGTCTAAATATTCTCCATATTTATCAGCGGCCTTGGATGCTCACCGAGGATTAATGACCAAAGTGGTCCGCTTTGTTCCGAATGATCGCCATCAATTTCGGGTTTACCCACGTCATGCCATGAAAAAGTGATAGTAATCGCCGGGGGATGGTGTCGGTCGGTCTGTGACCTGACAATTTCCCCCAAGGTTGCCCGTTAGAGGTAGTATTTAAGCCCTAAATCTTGAATCTTTCAAATCACGAGGCATGATGGGGTGGTCGTCATTCTCAAATAAAGTCAAAAAGTATAAATAAACAGCGTTTCGATGGTTATCGCTCTGCGGGGTTATGATGATGCGTGTTTTGTCACGCTCACGTATGTCGGGATTTTTTCTTGATTAGCGAATCTTTAAATCTTAATTGCGTTTTGGCCCTAAC